>LPNX010554240.1:193278-248975 GCA_001517045.1 Pseudotsuga menziesii
ATTGAAATCAATTAGATCTGAAGCAGATTCACTGGATCTGACAAATCCTTGACTGAAGGAGGTGATCAAATCAAATCCAGAGTTGATATTCAGCATCCTTTATGGGGGATTTCACCCTCCCTCTCTCCTCAACACGTTTTGGCTCATCTGGATGAGTTTTGGTGGATGCTTCAGTCAACAGGTTGAGGTGTCAGTCAGATCAGCTCTCTGATTGACAATTGTACTGAGTGAGACTCAGATCTGGCTCAGTTAGACACAGATCAGGCATTGATGGACTCTTCATCAGCATATTTGGTTTATCTCCTTGGGATTTGCGCCCCCCCTGGGTTGGATCTCTTGGTTTTTGTATATATCTAATCATAGCAACCTCTTCCAAGGGAGTTAGAACTGGGATTGAGGTGTTGCTGCTATTGTACTATTGTAATTCTTCATTTGAAATAAAGAAAATATTTGGAGGCTAGACAGTGTTGTGCCATTACATGTGTGGATGATTATTGCCATTATTTTACTGAGGTAACCTGTATCTGTATTCATTTTTTGCTAATTGCTTGTAGATCCGTTGTCAAGATTGATAATAGGATTATTATAATATTGATAGGAAAGGTTATTTTCAATAAGTTTATTGACCATATCCTTCCTTTGATGCATGTTTAGAGATCTAGATTCAACATGTCCTATAAGCTTATATGCATGTTATTTTGAATCTCTGTGTATGTACTAATCGGATCTCACAAGTTTCTTGGCAAGTTCTTTGATTTCAGCTGAGATACAGGTTCCTACATTGGAGAGGATGCTGATCTATTTTTCTTCTTCATTCTCTTCAAACCTTCTAAAGGCATAGTCCCTCGACATTCCACCTGAAAGCTCCACTGTGGATCTTCAAGGAAACCGACATTTCTCTCCTCCTCTTCCTCCTTCAAGATCAACTCTTCACCCAGTTACCTTTTCATAGCTTTGTTTTGTTTTATATCTATCATCTTAAAATTAATTTCAACATAGATATATCCTCTTGAAGCTCATATTCCAGATCTTAGTTTTGTTTTGCACATAAAGTTCAATTTTAAGAGATCTAGCTAAAATTACCATATTTTCGCAAGCATTTTAGTGAAAATTCGTAGCTTGCTGTTATGGTAGTTTCATTTGCTATATGATAAAATTTAATATTCTGAAATATCATTGCATATTTCATTGTCTTCACAAATAGCAAGCTAATATCCCAAGGAAATATTGCTTTCCTTGGTTCCTTTGTCACATGTTTAGCTAGTTTTAAGTTCATCTTTTTTGAGTTAAGGTAGGCTGATCCAAAGGTACTCTTAAAGTGATTTTGGGAATATTTAATTCTGATATGATTGTTGGTTTTTAGCAGGTTTGACAGAAATAAAGGAAGCTGCTGTTCGAAAGTGGCCTCGGGAGCGTTCAAATCCCCCCAGGGGTCTCCCATTTGACTAGAACCTTTGATTTTCGCACTTTGTAATCTCTTGATTTAAATCCATATAAGGATAAAGAGGAATTATATCAGTTCTCTGATATTGTAACTACTTTTAATAAAATTATATTTGAATAGGCTCTTTCGATCCCATTCCCCATCCCCCCTGCTGGGATTTGCGCCAGTGTCCTTTTTGTTGTTTTTTGCTCATTTATTTTCAAGATATTATTGATATAATATGCAGGGTAGTATAATTTATTTTATTATTAATTTAATATTCCATACTTTATATTTCAAAGTAATCTTAATACTTACCCCATGACTTCCCGATTGACCCGAAAGGGGAAAGAGATTCGTGGTAGGACTAATTAGAAAACTAGAATTGTGTATCTATTTTATTTTGATCATTTGTTTTTCAGCTATTATAAAATTAACCCCTCCTCGATTCCCCGATTGAGATCCACTTGGATCGAAAGAGGTCCCTGGAGGGTTTTCTTTTAAACAAGAACACCCAGTTTAAAACTTACTAAAATTGACAAGACTCCAGTGTGTATGCTCTGCACTTGGATGTGGTTCGTCTGATCAGTCAAGCTATATAAAAATCACTTGAGTGACTAGTATAATTAGGACTCACTCTCCCAAATTAACAAACCAACAGGTGAAAATCCAACACCTAGATCGAACCATCATGGTGGCAAAATACCCAAAGGAAGAGGGAACTTCCAAAAAGTGACCTTGGGGCGCATGGCTCTGTCACACCCTAATGGGTGCGTTATGAAAAATAGCCCCAGAGACTCCATTTTAGCCCACATGTTCCTTGTGGGTAGCCATGAATGTTTAGTTTTGGACATACTCCAAGTACTCTAGGGTATATCTGGAGTCCCCCCTTTGCCTAATTTTAATCAACTCACACTTCAATTTTAACTTAAAACATACCAAGAGGCAATCGCAAAACACTCACTCCAAGCACGGGCAAGTACATTGTTTCTATTTTTTTTTAATCCATTCTAAGGCACTGGTTATTTTCTTACTTTATATATATATATATTGTGTCTCAACATTGTGCTTTCATGTGTTCATCTTTTGAATCTTGCCATCTTTGATCATCTATAGTTAAATTGCAAAATCCTAAGTAACTCAATCAGTTTAACATCACAACACTAAGTAATTATCCTTAGTAACTTAATAGGGTCTACCCCCCTTGGCTCCATTAGGATTTGAGCCTAAATAGAGGAGTCAAGAACAAGGTGACAACCTTGACTCGAGACTTGCCCCCAGGGACACACCAAGTGGCTTGAAGATTTCTACCACGTGACCCAGGTATAATAAAGGTGGAAACAAGACTCGAACTCAGAATCATATCAATCTGAGCCAGATTTACAGAATGCACCATCTATCCCCATAGCTGGTGCAAATACAGAACCATTTTCTGGATTATTGATTGGCAGTGAACCCATGTCCATACCTCACACCACCACCAACACCCTTGCAGGTGGTCCTAGCAATGTCATGTAGACTGTCATAAGTCAGTTGCCTCCACCCATACTTACTAGTCAAATGGTGCCATATGTCATGTATGGGGGTAGTGGCACTTCCACCCACACTGTCCCTCCTGTCATACAAGGGGGAAGTGGCCCTTCCACTCACACAATCCCTCATGTCATACACGGGGATAGTGGACCTTTAGCTCATGATGTTCTGCTTACCATACATGGGGGAAATGGCATGTCTACAGTTGTTCCATAAGTTCTCCCAGTCATGCAAGTACATCATCTTCTTGTAAACCCCACCACCATTTCTGGTCCGTCACACATAAACCTTGGGTCAATCCTCCCTTTCATGGCACATCTCAACTTGCCTAATTTGGCCAGGTTAACCAATGAACCCATTTGTCATCAAACCTTTTGGACTCCCATGCTGACCAAGCTCTCTTCAGACATTACCATGTTTGAAGGGAAGGAATGGGAGTGCCCCCAAAACCATATAATGATGTTTCATCTATGGTGCTCATCAAACATCATCATAGATGATTCGATCAGAATCATACTGTTCCAACGCACCCTCATAGGTGCTGCATCCAAGTGGTACATTGGGCCACCGCAATCCAAGTACCCAGACTTCAACTCCTTGGCCTCTATGTTCCTGCAATATTTCCAAATCACCATTAGATATGATGAAGGAGTGGAAATATTTCTATCTTTCCACCAAAACACTGCGACCCACATCAACGACCACTTCCATGAGTGGAGGTGATGTCGAAGCTTGTGTAAGATCAAGCTTGATGACAGAATATTCTTAGACTAGTTCTTGAAAACATTGCTGCCACCTATAACCAAGGACATCACCTCTGAACATCCCCAAATAGAGTAAGAGGCCATCTTGAACACCCAACAGTTTGATCTCATTTACGCATAGTCTAGATACCTCTACACCATCATTTCAAACACTCCCTGTGCAAGCATCTCTTACCAGGATACATCAGGGGCATCCCATGCTACATATGGCATTATAGGCTCTGTCCTCCATCACTCACAACACCATATAGCATTGCCTATAATTCCACCACGCCAAAGAAACACCCTTAGTGTTTCCCACCCAAATCAAGCTCCCCACTACTCAAGCATGAGGTCTCATTCTGGATCCAAAACCTCCTACGCACAACCTACACCACAACAACATGCCTATTAACCAACTTGTCTGACAAAATAGTATTTGGGACAAATGCTCAAATTTATAGCCCCCCTAACTCCCCTAGTCTACTACGTACCACCAGTGCAAGCCTCTCCATCAATCGCCCTAGCTCCATCTACACCCATGGGATAGGTTTTTTCTTAGCACAATCATCCCAACCAACCAGCCCCCAATAACCAACAAGGGCAAGGTAGAAATAACTATGCTCAGAACCAGAGTAACAACCAACCACAAGGAGGTGGCCCACAACCAAATCCTCCCAGCAACACCGGAGAAAACTGGCCGACTCAAAATCCTCAACAACCCAACCCACCTAGAGTAAACTTTGTATTATAGACAAATAAACCATGCAAACTATGCAACATGTACGGGCACTATACACATGAGTGCCCCTTCATGGGCTATTCCAAGCAGGTTCTTAAGAACAAACCTCAATAAGGTACCAATGCAATAGTCCGAGCTCAACCCAACCCAGCACCACCAATCCCTCCACCCATGGTGCTCTAGAACCTGTTACCACTCCATTACCACTCCAGGGGTTTGTAGCAACTGCACCCATTCCCCCACCTACCCCTCCAGCCCTTGTTGCAGCCCCACCTACAGAGACAGGGGTTCATCACCTACTAGTCATGACAATTGATGAGATCAACTTGTAGACTAGGAGGAACCAATATGGGTCCACTACTAAAACTGCTAACCCATCAATGACATCCACATCTAACACCACCAACATACCTCTTCACTTACCCCCTTTTCCCCCATGCCTCCCCATGCAACTGGTTATCAACAATTCCATGGCTAGAGCTATAGTGAACTATAGCATCATTGATGACTTGGCCTAGTCACCTACAATCATGTTGGCTCTCGGGGTGCTCAAAATGTGCCCACTATAGAAGAAAGCATTGTTATCCACACTATGTGTGGTTGACCCCTCCAATTCTAGATTGATCACATTCAATTTGGATCAACGAGAACCCAGAATGCCATCCACCATCACCTTCCAAATTCAAGTCTCAATCTGGAATTTGGTGGTCCATCGATGCATTGTCAACAAGGGGGAATCCACCTGTGTTATGTTTACATCAGTTTGGTAGAAACTCGGGTCCCCTACCCTTCAACTGTCCACTACTACACTCTGTGCTTAAGATGGTCACCCCACCAGATCCCAAGGAATCCTTTCACACATCCCCATAAATTTAGTAGGGAAGACAGTCCTAATTGACATAGAGGTGGTCAACGCATAGTTGGACTATAACCTACTCTTGGGATGATGCTACATGTACGCCATGATAGCCGTGGGATCCACTTTTTTTTGCCTTATGATGTTCCCTCATGACAAGAAGAATGTGATAGTGGATCAACTGACTTACCATGATCTGCAGGGACCAATGGCACCGATCGACATGATCCCTACCATCGACACTACTGTCGACAGCACAACCGCCCCATCATTATTGAACGTAGAACCTAGGTTGATCACCAACACCTCTATGATGGCTCCCTTCCCCTTTGTGTCACCTCCACTGACACAAAGTGAAACTACATATTTCTACATGATATCATCTAAGGTCGGTACACCCAAATGCCAACCATAGTTGTACCACCAACCACAACCACAACACCAACCACAATCGCAGTTCCATCCATAGTTGCATCTCCATCTACATTTGTAGCTCCATCTGCAGCTGCAGCTTCAGCCACAGCCACAACCGCAGTTGCAACCTCAACCTCAGTTACCAAGAAAACATTGGGGTTCATTCCCACTCAACATGATCCTTTTCATTTTCCTTTTCCTTTTCCTTTTCCTACCATCTGGGATTGTGAGTAAGTCTATCTTGGCAACCCACAATTTATAGGATTTCACACTAGGAGTTCCTGTGTGGTACCTTGAACCACCTACCCTACCTCTGAGGCCCCAGGATGTGTTGACTCACGCCTAACCAATTAAGGTGATGTTGCACCTACCTCCAGGTCCATCAAAGACTCCTCCTGTCTCCAGGACTACCCTTCTTCCTATAATATAGACTGGGGTCAAGGCCACGAAAGCGACAACCAATACCATTTACATGATCTCTAGCACCAGTTTCCCTTCCTTCTCATCAGCTGTGGAAGATCCACCTGATATATACCAACACCACTTACGCGATGACAGAGAGATATGTAAGACCACCTCTGGTTTTATCCCATTCCCTTTAAACCATAATGTGGAATTGGTTCTTCCAATAAAAGACCAGATTTCATCACCCCGCCTTACCAACAACCTTCATCTTGGCAAGGGGGCATACCTCTTCCCTGATTTTGACAGTCACCTCTTAAAGAATCCTCACAATAGGATCCACCTCAAGATATTCTATGCTTGATACAACCACTATGAGTTGCTTATAGTGTAGTTCTTTCCTCTTTTTTTGCAACATTTTTATCACAAGTCATAGCCCCCCTCCAGTAATAGTTCTACACATAAGGATATCCCATTGGAGGGTACGGTACTACATCTACACATGCACATAGTATGTCAGGCATATGAACTAGCTGCCAACATGCTAGCATACCATCAGGTCCCTAGACCTATCCTGGGGGTCCAGTCCTCTCAATATCTCCCCGTTTCCATAACGCTCTCGGTGCAAGAAATGACCTTTTGACTGCCTCCCTCCACATTAATTCCTTGGGCCACTACCGGGAGTCAGGTCGATTTCCATACCACCATGGGAATCACACATTGTACATTGATCTAGCTCCGTACCCATAGGCCCTCATTTGGTCTATTTTTTTCCTATACATCACTACACTAGGGGCAACACTATTAGCTATTAGACCAAGCCATCCAGAGTCTGTTTGAAACACCCTTCATACCACCAGGCTCACGATTTCGTACTCTATCTTTTAATGAGACCATCATCTCATGTTTAACAAGTAATTTTTGGGGCCACTTCCTGAGAGTTACCTTAGTTTATGTACCACATTATGATGTAAGTGTCTCTGGAATTGTACTTGCATCACATCTACCTACTGCAACTCATGCCAGACTCCAGACCATATCTCCAGAAGGCACATCATTTTATAATTTCAGCATATAACTATCTAATTCATCCACCACAACTCACATGGGTTCCTGGACCATTTCCCAGAGGATGATTCAGTTCTTTCACATACATTTGGCATATAACTATCTCTGGACTTTCACTCATGTCATATGTGTCACGTCCCCATCCCTTAGACCAGCAAAGAAGATGCAACCAACACACCAAACATGAGAAAACAGCCCCATGAACATAAACAAAAGATTACAATGCTGGAATTAAAAGCTTAACATGATGCATAATAGGAATGCCAAACATACAAGCATACACAGATGCATAATTCCTCAAAGCATTCAGCGAAAGCAAACATATACATCCCAACATTCCACATGTTCATCTTAATACATGAAACAATAGATACATTGCAGAGATGAGATAATCAGGAGTACTTATCTTTTAATGAAGAACTTGCCCGCAACCAGCTATGTCGCTGCAACGTTCCACCCAACCATAGGCCAGCGTGCTCATCAATCTCTCAGCAACACTGCCACCCTCGACCTGGGCATGATTCCTCCAAGGATAAGGGTCAATGCAAGATTACACATAGCCGAGGGACACAAACAGCAAACCAACACCGCTAGGTTTATTAGGCCATCAACAAACCGGCCAAGCCAGCACAATCCGAAGACCAACCACTACATACACATAGCAAAACAATCTCTTCATAGCTCTGTGAGGAAGGTAAGGACAACCGACAGGTGACAGTCCCAACCAATAGGTGAAACACAGCTCAAGCCATAAGACAACTCAGAGTTGTTATTGGCCCTTGCGTGGCCAAAACAACTCAACAGCAACCCAAAACCAGGGTACTTTAGCAACCCAAACTCACAATGCAAATGTTGGCAACAATCCACATCCCACAGTGGATAAGAAACAGAACTCCCAGCATAGCAATGGGAAACTCAGCCGATGGATGTGGTAATCACAGTCACAAACTCACAATGAAGATGATGGCAGCTATACATAGCCCCAAAATAGGGACATCATTGATGACAGACAACAACTCACTAAGAATCCATAGCGGCCCAAAACACAGTTGGACACCACATCCAACAAAACGTGGGGAAGATGACAGTCCCAAAACGTAATTAGTAAGCATGGCTCTCAACATGGGAAAATGGCTCCAATGGTCTATGCGTGAGGAAAACTTGCACCAAACCGCAAAACACAAAGGAAAACATATACATACCACTGAACCCGTTATGGAACACATAGGCACATGGCCTTGAGTGTGAATGGCGCTTGCACCTGAAAATCCTAGGTGACAGCCACAGTTTCATCCACTCCCTGCGTGAGGAAAATTGATGCAGAACTCTCGTGCATAAGAAGAAGACAGAATGTATCTCTGTGGGAGGATCCCAGCCTGCGCGTGAAGAGAAACAGCTTCGCCTATGTGCATGAATCAATAGACCAATGGGAGGAACACATAGGCCATCGAGACGAGGAACGAGCAGACCTCCATTGTGAAGGTTGAAGACCTAGCACAAGAGCAAACCGACAATTGGGAGAATGGCCTAAGCATGCAGATGAACATACTTCCCCTCTGCGTGAGGAAGATGAATGGACACCGCCAGAAGCCTAGCAGACAAGGGATTCGGGAGTGAATGCAGTCATGGGTGGAGTGGGCACGTGGGCAAGGGACTAACAGTCCTACCACACCCACCATGATAACTGGCCCAACTACCCAAAACAAGACATTGAAGGGGGTTGGATGAGACAAGGGAAGGTGGAAAACAAAACAAGGTGGTAACACATATTGGATTTTTCCCCCATAGACCAAGGTTTGACATCCCCCACCCCTTATCCTTTCAAATCATGCCCTTTTCATTCAACGTTGCACTGCCATAGCTAGTTGTGGTTTATTTTATTTGATGTGCATATTTACATGATGTAGAACTATAATGTGCTGAATAACACGATAAACCATCGGCAACTATCCTGCATTGCCGAAACATACACAACCAAATCGATGGTCAGGATTTTGCCTTGAGCTCCTCACCATGATTAATTACGATATATACATCATGCAAATAGGGTCAAAAATGGGGTGTGACATTCCCCTCCCCCTTGGAATAACACTATCCTTGGTGTTCCAATACATAAAAATATATACACAATACATATACAATTGCACATCAAAATTTTAAAAATTTGCAGATCTGTCCCACGTTCAACCGTTTACTCTGAACGTTCAAGACCAAGCCTCTCAGCTTCCACGGACTTGTCCTGCTGGTTCTTAGCTTCCAGCTTATATCGAAGTCTAGGAACTTTGTGGCTATTGCCCTCATCATGTTCCCTCATTGGGCAGTCCCGGCGTAAATGATGTCCTTCGCATCTCCAGCATTTCACTGGTTGCCTCATCTTTACCTGCTCAATTTCCCTTCAGTCTTCGTGCCTGGACCGTTTCTTATTGGGTCGATTAGATGATTGTCCCATCGCTGATCCGTCTTCCTTTCCCCTGCCGATTGCTCCCAGAAGGCTTTTCACCTCCCCTTGCAAAACAATCGAGTCTTGCAAAATCTGGTGGTTCATTTCACTCTGCCTTTTCTGTAACTTGAGCATCTCCCCAAGATTTTTTTGGGTCTTGGAAATCATTTGAAGGAGACTTCCAGCCAAGTCCAGCAACTTTTGATCTGCCGCCATGATCAATGTGCACCACCTGGTTTCACTTTTTCTCACCTGTGAAATGCCCCATTGAAATTCTATCAGACCAAGCATAATATAGACATCAAAATCAGTTAGTTAGTTACCCAATTGGCATGACAGTCCAAGTTTCATCAAGGAAACCTTCATATTTTTCATGCCTTCCCCAATAGGCACATGAGCTCATTCATGTCCATTCTTGGGTAGGGAATTAACCACTCCAGCATTCATAACTTACTTTTACCAAAAACACACATTCCATTTTCAGTCATACATGCATTCAACAATCCTTTGTTTTCACAATGCATAAATATATATATATATATATATATATCAAAAGGCAAGAGAGAGCAACGAGAGTTTTTCCCCTCTTTGTTTTGTCCCATCCTGGAACCCACACCACTGCGGTGGATTTTCAAGCTCTCAGCCTCTTTCACTTTACCGTGAATGCTGGACCAATCTCTCTTGGTCATGACACTTAGTGTCTTCGGTTTATTCTAGACCTCTAAACGATGGAGTCTCTCCACACAGTTTGTCTCAACTGCTAGGAAGCTCACGGTCTCACTAGCACCTTTTTCATTGCCGCTCATTCTGAGCTTTCCAAGACCGTCACATGTCCTCATGCACCCCTAGTATGCTCTCATGATCCTCGCTTCCATCGATACCTATATCCAAACATTGAATAGATTCACATGTTTTTTTATTCTTATCAGTTTTTATCTCTAGATCAAGACCTTAAAACATTATAACCAATCATATACACATGTATATTTATAAGCAAAATAATCCAATACTTATCTATATTGTGTGTTTCCTCATTCGTCCACAAGATCCTGCTTTGCTTTGCAAGCCTTGGGATCACCTATGGACTTAGATGTTAGGTCAGCACGTAGGCTACTCCACAACATCAAATAATTAATGTCCAGCCAGTACACAATCATGTCAACTGGGCTTGGAACTTTTATCGTGACCATTTCCAGGTCTGAGATCTACCATGGATCCTCAGGCATATCACAGCCCAACATACACTTATACCAGCACACACTTATATCAACAATAACCCTTACTCTGCAACCCCTCACACCAACCATTTACCATTTACCTTTTACCTTTTACCTTTTACCTTTTGGGTGCAACACCCAACTACATCTATTTAGCTTGTCAACACAAGCAACACAAGCAATACAAGTAAACTTCATCAGCATTATTGCTCTAAAACTGTAATCACATTTCTCATCATTCTCTATCAAGTATTGAGACACCAGGAGTGCGTCCACTCCCTAGAGTGTAATCAATATTGAAAACACTTTCATGACTCAACATCAGAAAAGTGTGCACTCTTCTCTGGTGTGTGCCATGTAGGCCCTATTCATACTCAAGCAATTGGTCATCATGGAAATAAATCAAAACATGTTCTGCATATGGAATTTTTAACAATTAAGCATGCATATTCTTAGCAAGGGTCACAGAACACTTATCCATTTGCCGTCCCAGTATGCCTTTGTTAAGGAGAAATGGAGGCTCCTTTCCTGAGTTAACAGTCCCTCAGTTTGCCATCCCAACTCCTTTTGCATTTCACATTCACATATGTCTTGCCGACATAACCCATACCATCTCACTCATGTTATTATCAAACATGCAGTGCAGATGAGACATTTCCAAAATGTCCAATGGCGTTTCACCCGAAACCCATTTCTAAGGGAAAACCTTCCCATGAAGTTTGGCTTCTGCAGGCCATCACACATGGTCTTCTTGCAGTGTGTATCCCTGACACATTCATCAAATAGCCAAATAGTCAATCATTACCTGATAATACAATCTAAATTGATTGTTTCATAACCAAGCAATGACATTAGTAATCAAATTCATTAGGAATTTGCAATTCTATCTACTACAGAAATTGACTTGCTCAATTGTGGGTTTCTTGTAAGCAGCACTACTATGCCCATTATAATTTCATGCTTACTATCATAACATGAATACCCACTTACCATGCATCCACCTGACACAATCTTATACAAGCCAACAGTGATTAGTAGTCATCAGCAATTCTTAAATCCGATATCCACAATTCAAATTTAGCAACCCATACCAACTACTTTTACAACTATGAGACTCTTCTCATAAGGTTTGGCTCTTTTACATGGTAGATTCTGGCATTGGTTAGGGTCTTACCTCTCACTACCATGCTCAAAATAATATACCTAAAACCTGAGCTTCAATCATCCAACACAAGCTTATGCAAGCCAATAGTGACTAGTAGTTGTCAGCAATTCTTAAATCTGAAATTCACAATTCAAATTTTAACAACCTATGATGCATACCATATGGTATATTCTGGCATTGGTCAGGGTCTTACCTCTCACTGCCATGCTCAAAATAATCTACCTGAAACATGAGATTGAATCAGCCAAACACTTGGTAAGTCTAGATGCATATAACTTTTCATTGCTACAACCATCACTGAAGCATTTTCAGAATTTATAAAATTCAAATACTTCCAATTGTTAGTCACATCAATATTATCAAAGCTCATTTACTTCATGCAATCGTTATCATATTAACATTTGGAAGGCATAGTCACATCATTCATGCAATTAAATAGAATTTTTAGATACCCCTTACTTCACAAGCGTATCATTCATACCACCTTGCTCTTCCATAGAGCATTTCTAGCAGCCAATTGATCGTGACTACCCTGCATTCATAACAACCTTTGAAATGGCTCCTGAATTGTCATCAATTCATCATTTCATTCATTAGTCATTCATAATATCACATGCACTCATCTCAATGCATTCATGCAATACATCACAACAGTTGCACCTCTACCTACTTCCGTTGGGCTACTAAGCTCAGCCAATATGTACAAACATGATACCTTTCTATATTCAACCATCCACATGGTATGAGGTCTCTTACCTTTACCACTCCATGGAATTTGTCATAAGGAAACTCTTACCTACTTGGGTCATACTTACACCCTTGACATGACCAATTTGGTTAGTCCTTTGCAGGATATTGCAGAATTTGCTCACCAACTTTTGTTATGGACTTGTTGCCTTATCCCTTTCTCCAAAGGGTTGCTAGTCACAATTGTCAGCATCAGCAACATATTCAGCTAGGTCCATGTTGTCGTTGGTTTTTCCACTAATACCACATCAAATCAATGATTATCATTAGTGTTTCATTATAAATTTATAATCTTTAATATCCTATGTATACAACACATATCCTCATGCATTCCATGCATAAAACTTAGGAAATGTAACATAGTTAGCAAGACAGGGTTTTAAGGAAACTTCCCTTTCAAATCTTCCATCCTTGCATGGAATTCCTTTTCCACACAACAACTGGTTCACTTCATAGTCCTTGGTACCCCTAGGCATGCGACTTTCCAGGTTTGTCCATTTGATAGCAGCGGCCATCATTATCACTTTGCTGCTCCATGCTCAGATTCTGGTGACTTACCCTTGTTCCCTACTGGATAAGCTTTCCAATTCCTATCCACATGCTTCATTCCGACCTTGGGTGTGAAAACCACACCACTTCTAAGAATGAAAACTTTCACCGAATCTCAGTATTTTTACACACCACTGCATTTTGGTCTGGGTGCCGATTTCAGCCACTTAGGATTTTTTTTTCTTCTCCTTTTCAGCCTTGAAGCTACTAAAAGACTACTGAAAATTTCACTGAAAACCCCTGAAATCCTCTGAAAAATCCCACTTGAAAACTCAGAATTTCTCCTTACAGAATTGGCTCACATTCCAACTAATGGTTTCGACGTTTCGGCGTTCGAAACCACTAATTCCTCTGCTGTTTCAAAGCCCCAATTAGCTAACATCTTCCACTGTTCGTCAAAAATCAGAACAACTAATCTCTATTGGAAATCGGATCTTCTAAAGTTTTCCAACGTTTTCTACACTTACAAAAATTTCAATTTTTCTTCTTCTTCTTGTCGCCACATCGGACGCTCAAACAACTATCCTCTTCCATCGTTTCTGTGATCTTTGGAATATCTCTGCCGAAACGGTGGCTCCGACTTCCACTAATTTCCTCTGAAACTTCCTTTCTTTTCTTCCACTGCATCGGCAACTTCATCTTCTATTTTCTTCCGCTGCATCGGCAACTTCATCTTCTATTTTCTTCCGATGCTTGCTGCCGCATCGGCTACCCAAAGTTCTAAATTTTTCTGATGCTTGCTATACTTAGAAAAATTTTCAACTTTTCAAAACTTTCCCCTTTCTACTTTCTTCCCAGCGTCAGTGGTCTTTCTCGTCGGATGCCTAGTCGTTTCTCCACCCACAACGGCGGCACTCGTTCAGCCTTTTTCCGCCAACGATTTCAACACTTTAACCAATTTTTCAAAAATCTTTCTCTTCTTCTTTCCATGGAATAGAACATCTATCGGGGGTTGGAACCACTAACTGCTATGCATCGATAGTTTAGTCCCTTCGACAGCCACAATGGCGGACTGTCAAATGCTAAACTCTTCCACTACGGCAGAAGTCAATTCCGCTAAGTCTTTCGATGACCTCCAACACTTAGAAAAGTTTTGCACCTTCTCTACAATGTCGACGACTGGAAGAACTAGCGTTGGCGGAATAGTCCCTTCAACAGCCGCAACGGCGAACTGTCAAACGCTAAAATATTCCGTGGTGTCAGTGAACCCAACGTCCATTCCCCACCGACGGCCATTAAAACACTTAGAATTTCTTTTTTAAACTTAACTTCCTTCATGGCGTCAGCAGTCGGATGACTTTTTCGTCAGGTGCATAGTCATTTAGACTTCCGCAACTGCGGATGCTCGAAGAGATATTTTCTTCCGATGGACACTTAGACGAGTTTCCACGATTTTCTTTCACTGCTCTCCGTCAGACGCACTTTCATCTAACTCTTCCGCCACATTGGAAGTCTTTCTCACTAAGTGTCCCGATGAATTGAACCGACAGTTCAAACCCTTAGGCAAATTTTTCAAGTTTGCTGCCATCAAACTCTGATCTTTGTTGGGAAGAAGGCAAGTCCACTTTTGTCACTATACCTTGGTGGTCCATTCAGGCCCATGTTGTAACTTGGCTCTGATACCACTCTGTCACGTCCCCATCCATTAGACCGGCAAAGAGGACGCGACCAACACACCAAACACGACAAAATATCCCCATGAACATAAACAAAAGATTACAATGCTAGAATTAAAAGCTTAACATGATGCATAATAGGAATGCCAAACATACAAGCATACACAGATGCATAATTCCTCAAATCATTCGGCGGAAGAAAACATATACATCCCAGCATTCCACATGTTCATCTTAATACATGAAACAATAGATACATTGCAAAGATGAGACAATCATGAGTACTTATCTTTTAATGAAGAACTTGCCCGCAACCAGCTACATCACTGCAATGTTCCACCCAACCATAGGCCATCGTGCTCATCAATCTCTCAACAAAACTGCCACCCCCGAGATGGGCATGATTCCTCCAAGGATAAGGGTCAATGCAGGCTTACACATAGTCAAGGGACACAAACATCAAACCAACACCACTAGGTTTATCAGGCCATCAACAAACTGACAATTCCAGCACAGTCCGAAGACCAACCACTGCATACATGTAGCAAAAAAATCTCTTCACAGCCCTGTGAAGAAGGCAAGGACAACCGACAGGTGACAGTCCCAACCAATAGGTGAAACACAGCTCAAGCCATAAGACAACTCAGAGTTGTTATTGGCCCTTGCATGGCCAAAACAACTCAACAGCAACCCAAAACTAGGGTACTTTAGCAACCCAAACTCAAAATGCAAATCCTGGCAACAATCCACATCCCATGGTGGATAAGAAACAGAACTCCCAGCATAGCCATGGGAAACTCAGCCGATAGATGTGGCAATCACAGTCACAAACTCAAAATGAAGACGATGGCAGCTATACACATCCCCAAAATAGGGACATCATTGATGACATACAATGGCTCACTAATAATCCATAGCGGCCCAAAACACAGTTGGACACCACAACCAACAAAACGTGGGGAAGATGACAGTCCCACAACGTAATTAGTGAGCACGACTCTCAACATGGGAAAACAACTCCAATGGTTTGTGTGTGAGGAAAACTTGCACCAAACCGCAAAACACAGAGGAAAACATATACATACCACTGAACCTGGTATGGAACACATAGGAACACGACCCTAAGCGTGAATGGCCCCTGCACCCAAAAATCCTGGGTGACAGCCACGGTTTCATCTGCTCCCTACATGAGGAAAACCGACACAGAACTCCCATGCATAAGAAGAAGACAGAATGTCTCTCTGCGGGAGGATCCCATCCTGTGTGTGAAGAGAAACAGTTTTGCCTATGTGCGTGAATCAACAGACCAACGGGAGGAACAAACAAGCCATCGAGAGGAGGAACGAGTAGACCTCCATTGTGAAGGTTGAAGACCCGGCACAAGAGCAAATAGACAATCGAGAGAATGGCCTAAGCACGCGAATGAACAAACTTCCCCTCCGCATGACGAAGATGAACGGACACTGCCAGAAGCCTAGCAGACAAGGGAGTGGGGAGTGAATGCAGTCGTGGGTGGAGTGGGCGCGTGGGCAAGGGACTGACAGTTCTACCACACCCACCACAATAACTGCCCCAACTACCCAAAACAAGACATTGAAGGGGGTTGGATGAGACAAGGGAAGGTGGCAAACAAAACAAGGTGGTAACACATGGGTTTTACCCCCATAGACCAAGGTTTGACATCCCCCACGCCTTATCCTTTGGAATCATGCCCTTTTCATTCAACGTTGCACTGCCGTAGCTGGTTGTGGTTTATTTTATTTGATGTGTGTATTTACATGATGCAGAACTATAATGTGCCGAATAGCACAATAAACCATCGGCAACTATCCCCCATTGCCGAAACATACACAACCAAATCGATGGTGCGGATTTTTCCTTGAGATCCTCACCATGATTAATTACAATATATACATCATGCAAATGGGGTCAAAACTGGGGTGTGACAATATGTAGTCCAGTCCATCCATCACAACTCACACAAAACTCTCCCCACCTCTGTCATAGAGCCACCTTGGTCTCTGTGCCTCTAACGCAGTGACTCGCATGCCTCTACCGTGATCGATCCCGTACATGTACAAGTATGTTCAAGAGCCACATGCTCCATCCATACTGCACAGATGACCTTTGGACCACTGTCCATTGTCCCAACATGGGGTCACCATCAGTACCCCCTCGATTAGTTGACCATAACAGATTTTTCGTTAAGCTCTTTTTTTACTCCTAAAAGAATGAAAATATTGTCGAGCATAGCTACTTCCCTTCTTGCTCATTAAAGTATAAGAAAGGGCATCTACATCATCTCATTTATCTCCTTTTGTGGACTATGTAGACTACCATCTGAAAAGGACCTCCTTGGCACATTCAATCCAAGACCATTCCCCTCTACATCCGTTTATTCTTTCTCGAGCAAAGGGGATGAACTTTACAAAAAAGCTCACCATGGGTTTTTGTTAAGCTCTTTTCCATCCTTCTCATAATGAAAATATATCCTAGCAAACTTTGTATTGTTCATGCTCGTAAAAGTATTTGAATGACTGTCCAGTAAGTACAAGTTTAACCTTTTCCGTCCTGATTGGATTACGAATGGTAAAGAAGTCTCTCATTCCGTAAAGGATGGGAGAGCTCTCCTATGTACACTTTTAACCATTTTTGGGCACAGGAGACTATCAACGAAAAAGAGACCCCATTGGAGTCTTCTTCATGCTTTTAGACTCTCTAAAATTCAAAGCACCATCGAGCATTTCCTTTCTTGGGCTCGGTAAAAATCCATGAGATCGTACCAAAATGGTGTCTTTAGACACCACCCCACATATAATAGTTCGGCATCATTCCCACTTTGGGTCGCCTTTTTTCAGAGCATTCTGTGATGTGTCTTTCTTCCCATCTATAGTTACATTCCCAGTATTACAGCTATGATCCCTTTTCCATGATTTAGTTTCATTTGCTTCCTGATCCGCCCTACTGTCATACTCTGAACAAAGGAAGTTTGAGTCTCCCATGCTTCCCTGCCTGTGTTCAACTCCTCCCCCCCCCCCATTCAGTGGGTTATTCCTCAGATTGTGTCACATCTTTTGGTTATCTCCCTCACGCTTCTGGTCTAGGAAACACCATTTCCTTGGCCAATTGCAGGTCTCCCTCTGTCATTGACAAAACACATATTCCAGAGGATAGACCTAGAGGTCTGTGTATCCTGGTTTCATTCACCTCATTGATGAGTTCCTTGGACCACTTTAAAAGAGTCCTTAGTGCCTCTTGGGATGCTTGTTTCTCACATGATCAACTCCAGCTACATCATCGCACCATTGAGATTCATACAAGGTATTTATCCATGTAGTATTTGGTCGAAGACCCCAGATTGCACCTAAATATAGCACATTGATGAGTCTAATGAGGGACCCAAATAGGTTCAGGTACCTTATGATTTCTGGGTTGCATTGGAGACAGTTTTCAAAAGCCCCAGTGGAGCTTCTATATAGATTTATGATTGATTCAGCATATTTGTACCACATACACTTTGACTCTCCATCAGTGAGTCCCTACAATTATGTACCATTCTAGATGCAGTAGACCATCAGTCATGAAGATATAGAATTCGATGAGAATTCCATGGGTCCAATGTAATAGTTCTTCACATCAGTATTGTATTAAGCATCTTATCAAGGAAGCCACTATTGTAACAATAGTTGTACATGATTGGCTCTTGCATTATAGAGCTTAGATCACATTATTCTTTTGACATTGTTATGAGCATGGGTATTCCCATCTCATCCATATACATGTCACACATTATTTTTATTTCACCCATTGATGGGAACCATATTAATACAAAAACCAAAAGCCACCATGCCCCAGTCGAGGAAGCACAAGCTCTCCCTAGAAAATCCTATGATGTACATCCACCATATGATGAGCTCCTGTCCTCACACATTAGGGGGCAGTCTGTTCACTCAAAAAATCCCCCAATGATCTCTACATGACCTACACCACCCAAAGGCATCTATCTGACTACCCTCATTTGGCCCCCACACCCTTGCAAAGGCTCAAAAACATGAAAAGGGCTTAAAAACCCCTAAAAAGAGCCAAAATAGCTCTCATAGGGCCTAAAACCTCCAAAAAGGGGCTAAAACCCCTCAAAAAAGCTTAAAATATCCAACGGAGCTAAGAATTGGGTGAAAGGGGCTTAACGCCCAAAAAGGGGCTAAATCCCTAAGCAAGGGCTTAAAACCCTAAAATCTCATGAAAAAACTATAAATAGAGGGCTGGGGTTCACTCTAAAAACACCCCTTCTCTCCCTATCATTATGTTTCCTATGTGAGTACCTTGAGACCTTTTGTCTCTCAAGTCATTCACCCCCTCTCGTCCATTGCTCCACAAGCCAAGACTCCATCCCATAGAGAGAGGTGCTTTCAAATCTAGGGCATGGTGGCCCATTTCCACCAAGACTAAAGGTATAACTGTGTTTCTATCATTGTCATTTTAGTTTTCTAAATTATTTTGTTTGCAGGTTTGTTTCGTAATGGTTTGCTGCAGGCTCTCCTCTTATTTCTTATAGCCATATTTTGTTTTCTAACCATTTCTTGCAGGGTTTTCATGGCTCAAAGCTAACGTTTCTTTGCAGGTTTTCTTCCACATACAAGAACCCTACCCTTCCATCCTATTGATGAAAGGTATCCTTTTCTTCCTATAACTAGGGAGAAATCCCTACTGCAAATGTCTCCCATGTCTCATAAGAAGAAATACATCCTGGTTTGCACAGATTATGTCACCAAATTGGTAGAAGCTAAAGCTTTATTCTAAGCTATAGAGAAATCAGTGGTAGAATTTATATATGAAGAGATATTCACTTGATTTGGTGTGCCTAGAGATATCATCACTTACCAAGGTTCTCAATTCACTTATAAATTGATGAAAGAGCTTACCATGAAATATAGTATACGACATTGAAAATACTTACCTTACCATCCACAAGCTGATGGCTAGGTAGATTCAACCAAAAAGGTATTGGAAGCTATCTTAACCAAAACTATTCAGCTACATCATAAAGAATGGGCAGATAGACTCTGAGAGGCTTTGTGGGCCTATAGAATAACTTGGAGAAATACTACTGGACATACACCCTATGAGTTAGTATATGGGAAACAAGTCCTTTTACCTATTGAATTCGAAGTTAAGACTTTTCGTATGGCTATGCAATTAGGAATGGATTTAGAAGAGGCACAGAAATAGTGAATCTTACAGATTAATGAATTATATGAGATTAGGAAATATGCACTCCAAAGGACAATGTTAATAGAAAATCAATGAAAGAAATGCCATGATAAATTTATTAAGAAAAAGGAATTTAATACCGATATTGCGCATTGCTATTTGACTCAAGGTATAAAAATTTGAAAGGAAAATTAACAACTCATTGGATGGGTCCATATGAGGTAGTTACAACCTTCGATAATGGGTTAGTAGAGATTAAGACAATTGATGATTCACAAAATTCCTTTGTTGTAAATGGAAGTAGACTTAGACTTTACCATCAACCAATCTATAAACAAGATTTTGTGAAGAATGGCTTACAACAAAAGGAGATTGAGCTGGTTGAAGAGGAATTCATTCCTCCTCCCCATGATTCTTAAACTATTTTTTGTTGTTTTTATGTACATATGTAAATATATCTTTATTTATTTAATAAATAAAATGCATTTCTGATAAACTAACTACATTTATGCAAGGAATTTGGTTGTATAATCAACTTATGGAATTTTGTCAAATGAAACAGGAAGTATCTTTTCCTATATCTAAACTTCGATAAAATTTATATGACTTTTTCTTGATCCATATTTTTTTGTTGTGAATAAAATTTGAATCATCTAACAAGTGGTTTTGCAGTTTGATTATAAGAACCTGGTTTCTTTAACTAGCCCATAAAATGTTGCCTAAAAAGGGAAGTGCTCTAAAAACTTATAATTCAGTTTTTTTTTTAAAACATGGAGTTATAATGAAATTAAAATATTCCCTATATTATTCTTACCCACTCTCTTCAATGATTCCTTATGCTTTTATCATGATTGATTCAAATATTTATATTTCAAATGTATCATTAAAACAGTTGCTTAAGACCTATTTCAATCATCATGTGATTCAAAGTTCTATTTTACACCTAAGGACTACTTGTTCATCCTATACTCATTATCACAACTTGTCTCTTAGGGATTTTTGAGAAAACTCAAAAATAAGTGGACTTACTACTTGTGGGGAACATTACTTCTTTTTATGAAGGAGATAGACTAAGTAGTCCAAGAATAGCTTCAAGTAATTATATTTTGACATGATTTATAATTTAGTCCATTATAAAATTTTCTTTACTTATAAGATTCACATTCATAAATATGAATTATGTGTTTAGCAGGATTAGCCCGCTCTAAGTACTAACCAGCTTCGACATGCTAAAAAAAAGAAAACTTTTATTTGAAGAAAAACCGCCGCAGTAGTAAACAGGATTGCTAGAAGCAGGTCCATGCTAAGTAATATCTTTAATCCAGGAAGCCTGGTAAGTGCAATTAAACCCATCGGGGTACTGAACAAGCTCGCTGGAAGTGGGGCTATGCTTGCATGGTACCAAGATAAACCTGTTGGGGTACTTAACATGCCTGTTGGAAGCGGGGAAATATCCATTAAAAGAGGTCTGGTTTGTTCGAGACATTTACCATCATACACACTCTTTTGGTCAAATTAGCCTAGTTAAACCACTATCCTAAGTATAATTGACATTAATTGACATCAGTGGAGCATTAATTGCCATCATCCAGTCACACCCACACCTTCCTATAGTCAAGGAGGATAACTTATCCTTCTCCTACAGTCAAGGAGGTTAACTGGAGAACTCTGGGGGTGATCTAAGTGATATTAATGCACCTAATTGCTAACTGGTGGTTACAATCAGTTCAACCAGTCAGTTAAGGCATCTCCTCTCATTAAATATATTATTTAATGATTATTTATTATTATTTAATGATCTTGAGTCAACAGGGTGCCTCCACCAACTTCTGATGGTCAGTTCAACTTCAGTTAACTTCATCGAGGTTCATTGAAGTCATGGAGCACTAGCACTTGATGGTTGTCTTGCTATGATATGTGTTTGATCTCCTTCAGTTGAGATTCAGTCATTTATTGCACTCCAACTTCAGTTAGGGTTTGGTGAGTCAATTAGGGTTTTGGTCAAGTGGTTAACTGAGTGTGATTGAATGGCTAAGAGTCAGTTAAGCTAGACTCACTCATTGAATTCGAATTACCTCCTTAGGTATTTGAATTTATCATTGATTCAAGCCATTTCTCAGCATTGGTATTGTAACCCTTTATTGTTTATTAAATATACAGAGAGGAAAACAATTCCGGTTTTGATTATTACGAATTCATGAGTATTTGTTAATTATTGTCTGATGATTTTGATTCCAAGTTCCTAGATCATGTGCAAGAATTAATATGGTATCAGAGCATATAGCGGAACGAAGAACACTCTCTCAAAAACAAGATTTTTGACAGATTTCTTCATGAAATTTGAGCAATAGCTCAAAAATCTAGCACTGCACCAGAAGCCAAGGCTTGCCACTCAATATCCCAAGTAAAGAACTTGTTGATCAAGCTTGCTTGATTGACTATGCTGGGTGTGATGAAAGCCTAAAATGTGTAGGCTGTCCGACCTAATGGTGCCCCTTTTGTTTTGATTTGCAGGTTTTATTAGGTACAACTTCGAATGGAATCATCAATCCCTCTTCTCACCCCATTCACAAGCTATTCGAAATGGAAGTTGAAGATGATTACATCCCTGAAGAGATGAGGTCTCTATGAGGTGTCTATTGGACTTGGAAAAGACTCTTATGAGAATGATAATGATTGGCTAAATGACGGTGATAGAGCTTATGGAGCAATAGGTCTGGCCCTTTCTCCTAGCTTGTACTACCTTATTTGTTCTACTGAATACCCAAAGGAAGTCTAGACAATATTCGACAGAACCTTTGGTAAGAACAATGAGGATCATAATAGTACTTTGGAGATCACAGCCAGCACCACAAGAGTTCTTTACTCAAAAGTCTCGGCCTCTAATATCTTTGATGAAGTTGTTCAAGATGAAGATGAAGCAGAATCTTCTACACATTCAATTCAAATTGAAGAAAGTCTCCATGAAGTGACTCCTTCTCCTGATGCTCCGAAAGTTCATGAGATCTCTGATATCTCATCTCCTCATATTGCTAAAATAGAAGAATACATTCAAATATCTGATATTGAATAAAAATACTGCTGCACTTCCATGCAAACATTCACCGGTGATTTTCCTTTGAATTCTGTGCAAAATTTACCAGTAATTGCTTCTGAAAGTGAAGAGAAATTTGATTTTTCTTCCTATAATGTTGTTGCTGGTGTGAAAATATGTGAAAAATTGGATATTTTGGAAGAAATATCAGATTATAAGAGTGAAATAATCACTCCCCATGATCTTGATCTTCCAACAAAATCCTGCAGGATTGCATGCACCAAAATTCAGAATTTTGAAGAAGAATAAAATTGTGCATCCACCATCTCGGTTGACCATAATTTTGGATCTGATATGAACCTTATTGGATCTGATATGATATTATTTGGATCTGATCTGATATTTCTTATTTCAAAATTTCAGGTTCATAAACCTTAAGTACTGCTTGTAGCTGTTCTCATCAACGGTGTGAAGAAACAAGTACTGCAAGTCTCCTACAAAACTGCTGCTGGGGATTTGATTTGATTTCATAGTTTTGGATCTATTGTGAAATTATTTAGATCTGATTTACATTATGATCTGATATTATTTTGTTCATATTTTAAAATCCAAGAGCTTTCAGCCATGCTTGTAGTTGCTCTCACCGATTCCGGTGTGAAAAATCAAGTACCACAGTTCTTCTTCAATTTTGCTACTGGGGATTTGGTGTTAATTTCCTCTTACGAGGTTGCCGATATTTTATTTTGTGAATCATCAGATATTTATGAAGCTATATCAGATTATGGAGCTCAATCATTCACTTTCTAGAGTCCCAGGGATTCTCTACCTTTGGTCACATGCTCATCTCCTCACAGAACAAGTAAAGAGGAAGACATTCTGCATCTGCTTGGACACTTGATCCTAATATTTGGGGCTGATTTTACCACTCATGGTTTTATTTTCAAGGCTGCAACATATAAGTTTCTTGAGTGTTCCACACATGTTTTGAATCATCAAGAACCTTTGCTCTCTCTTCAGATGATTTCAGCTACTCTACATGGGTCCAGTTTTCACCGTGCAACTGTTTATATTTCTGATTCAGTTGAGTGCATTGTTCTTATTCCAAAGTGGAATATTCCTCCAAACATATTCATTTAGTTTGGATTCATAGGTTCACATGCACAGTCTCAGGATACTGCTGCATAGAAGAACCAATTCTTGATTTACTGCTTAGTTTGAGGGGGGGTATTTTTCCCATGATGTTTTCCCCGTTTCCTTGGTTATATTAAGCAGTTACTTTATTCTACAGGGCGACCTATGGCCTTTGTTTCTAGGGCCCTAGAATTTTTATGCATCTATGTTTTCTAACTCTTCTTGAGTATAGCTTAAGGGGGGGTGTTGGAGACATTTACCATCATACACACTCTTTTGGTCAAATTGGCCTAGTTAAACCACTATCCTAAGTATAATTGACATTAATTGACATCAGTGGAGCATTAATTGCCATCATCCAGTCACACCCACGCCTTCCTACAGTCAAGGAGGCTAACTTAGCCTTCTCCTACAGTCAAGGAGGTTAACTGGAGCACTCCAGGGGTGATCTGAGTGATATTAATGCACCTAATTGCTAACTGGTGGTTACAATCAGTTCAACCAGTCAGTTAAGGCATATCCTCTCATTAAATATATTATTTAACGATTATTTATTATTATTTAATGATTATTTATTATTATTTAATGATCTAGAGTCAACAAGGGGCCTCCACCAACTTCTGATGGTCAGTTCAGCTTCAGTTAAGTTCATTGAGGTTCATTGAAGTCATGGAGCACTAGCACTTGATGGTTGGCTTGCTATGACATGTGTTTGATCTCATTCAGTTGAGATTTAGTCATTTATTGCACTCCGACTTCAGTTAGGGTTTGGTGAGTCAATTAGGGTTTTGGTCAAGTGGTTAACTGAGTGTGATTGAATGGCTAAGAGTCAGTTAAGCTTGACTCACTCATTGAATTCGAATTGCCTCCTTAGGTATTCGAATTTCTCATTGATTCAAGCCATTTCTCAGCATTGGTATTGTAACCCTTTATTATTTATTAAATATATAGAGAGGAAACCAATTCCGGTTCTGATTATTACCAATTCATGAGTATTTGTTAATTATTCTTTGATGATTTTTATTCCAAGTTCCTAGATCATGTGCTAGTGCTCCATGACTTCAATGAACCCTGATGAAGTTAACTGAAGCTGAACTGAACATCAAAAGTTGGTGGAGGTGCCCTGTTGACTCCAGATCATTAAATAATAATAAATAATCATTAAATAATATATTTAATGAGAGGAGATGCCTTAACTGACTAGTTGAAGTGATTGTAACCACCAGTTAGCAATTAGGTGCATTAATATCACTCAGATCACCCCCGGAGTGCTCCAGTTAACCTCCTTGACTATAGGAGAAGGCTAAGTTAGCCTCCTTGACTGTAGGAAGGTGTGGGTGTGATTGGATGATGGCAATTAATGCTCCACTGATGTCAATTAATGTCAATTATACTTAGGATAGTGGTTTAACTATGCCAATTTGACCAAGAGAGTGTGTATGATGGTAAATGTCTCCAAGAATTAATATGGTTAAGCATTACTATGCACATGGTTCATAAAACAAAAAAAGACTAAATAAACAAAGCAAAAAAAAGAACAATACATGTTTAGGCCAATTCTTTATCATGTCATTTGAGAATGGTTGTATGTTGGACTTGGGACTCTATCATATACTTCAATAATATCTAGGATATAATTATTCTAGAAATGGGACCCACATCTATAGAAATATCATGAACTCGAGAGTAAACTTAAAATATTCTTTAGATGATGGGATATCCTTAAAATGAGGCATGGATGACTAGTTTCTCCTATGAAATTTTTCGCATAAATTATACTCTTGTTATTTGTATAATATTCTTAAGAACTGTTATTTTTTTATGGAAATATATATCTGAATCATCTCCATTTATTAGTTAGTATTTCTTTTTCTTACTAATAATAGCATTAGTTCTAGAACTATTTTTTCTATTATTTGGAACTCAGTCATATTTTCTTTGATGGCTTGAGGACATGCCATGTTTTTGGTTTGGAGGAAGCTTAGAAAGTTTCTCAATGACTGTTTTTGCTTTTTGAATGATTATAGAAAGTTTTGTTTATTTCTGGAAAAAGTATAGATGTTTTCAGATGATTTTCAGGATAATGCAATTAATGAAATATTGTTTTAATTCGTAAGGGACAATGCAATGAAGGTTTGATGAAGTTGGTTTACATCATCATATTCAATTCTTATAGCCTAAAAATTTTACTGCATAACTAGTAGCAATCAGATTTAGTAAAGCATATATTTTTATAGAAAATACATATGAAGGGTTGAATGTTGGTCCGAATGAAATGCCAAATGGCTGTATGAATGGAAACCATGATATTATAGCACCAATGGTTAAGTGTGTTAAGTTTTTATCTTTTTTTTGGGGGGGGGGAAAGTTAAATTAGCTGAACAGTACCCATAATTATTAAATCACATCCACATGCTTACAAAAGCATTATGACTCCACTAGGACTAATTTGAACCTATGATTTTGATTACAATTTTGACATAATATGATCTCATTTAAAATATATAGGAGTGTGATATGATTGTATGATCTTTTAAATTATCATTACACTATCAATATCTTTATCCTGTTACCCAATTACACATAGGAACCATCAAGTGACCTATCATCTCGTTAATTCAATTTATTATGATTTTGAATGCATATTTATGGAATTGTATTAAGTAATGTATTCAACCTATCCAAAGTTTATATTTGGACATGGTTGAATTTACCAAA
This sequence comes from Pseudotsuga menziesii, assembly GCA_001517045.1. Lineage (NCBI taxonomy): Eukaryota > Viridiplantae > Streptophyta > Pinopsida > Pinales > Pinaceae > Pseudotsuga > Pseudotsuga menziesii. The sequence continues at coordinate 220,288 of LPNX010554240.1, forward strand.
ACCCTACAAATTCATTAATGCATGTGTCCTTTTGATGACACATGATTCAATATTTTCCATGATGGCATGATCATTTAAACATGCCAAGTCTCTACATGTGATAATTTAATCGTCTGAATGGATCAGGTTTTAAAATGAAGCCCTTGTGTATTCATTCCATTATGTCTCCCTCACTCATCTTCATCCCCACAGAGCCATTTAGCCACCATTTTGTTGTATCCTCTGCAAGCCTTCCATCTTTCCCTTTGTTTAAACAATGCCTAACTTCCTTGAGCTTGTAAGCTACAAGGATTTATTCCAAATGCCATAATTTTGAGAATGCAAGGAGATTTTCTTCCATGTAGGATGGAACCCATTTCTAAATATTTTGCAGGGGTCTGACAAAGAAATTTTGTTGATTTTTGTGAAAGAATTTGATGGAAAAATGGCTAGGGTTGCTCATCTCCTTTTTCCAGTAACTGAAGAAACCATTGCAGTCACAAAGAAGCTCCACATAGAAGGCTTTTTTTGGCATAAACATTTTTTTTCCACGGTCAACCTATGATTTCACTCTTAATTTGGGTTACTAGCACATTGTAGGTGATAAAGGATTTCACTGAGAGTTGATTAAGACATAATATATCAACCATCTAATAATTATTATCCACCTTATCACCTGCGAGCGTAAGTTTATTGTTTTCAAATCTTGTCATCTTCGCTTACTATCCCATTTTGTTAATCAACAGTTCCTTAATTCCCAATTTTTTATTTTTTCAAGAGTTTGGAGAAAATGTCAAGTCAGGTTAGAAAGAACACAGTTAACCCTAGGGGAAGTTTGTATCACCATATTTTGATTAAACTCCTCATCTTGCATCATCTCAAAGAGAAGAATCAGACTTGAGATAATTTTGTGTTTAAAGTCCTAAACCCTCACCTGAATATTTGAAAACACCCTAGGCATGCCTGTAACTGCGAATCCAATAAAGACCCTTCCATAGAGAATAAAATCCCCAAAATTTTCCACGTTGACGATGATATACTAGAGGCAAGTTCCCCTTCTCGTTCACCTATCCCTGTCAAACTCGTGTTTGCTGAATTTTTACCTTTTCCTAGAGCTCGCACCAAGAAAAAGAAGGTGAAGTCTATCCAGTCCTATGTTCAGCCCATTGTCGAGACCACGTTTCACTCCATAGTTCATACCGGTCATCCCAATGTGGCTGAAGCATATAACCCTGTTAATGATTAACCTTTGTTCACATTGGCTAGTGTTTTAGCTGAACTGCTCAAAGATGTTACTCATGAGACTGTCCCTACACCTACTTAGGGAATGAGACCTAAAAAAAATCCCCTATGTTGATCTTGAGACACCATCTAGAGAATTGAGTCCACCCCCAGAATTCAAGCATCCTACATAACCATCCAATCCTCTTCAGCCAACTGTAGGCTAATTACTCAATAATTGGTACGATCGACAAGTCGCAATGAAGAGTAGGACAAGATAATTGTAGATATTCGACAAGAGAATAAGGAGTTACATATTCAAGTTAGGACTGTTAAGGACCTTAACAAGGCCATTACTCCTTCACATTACTCTCAAGAGGAGATGCATGTTGTTTTAAAAGCACATGATGGAAAGTTGAAATTCAAATCCCTTGTTTCATCAGCTAAGTCGAAGGCAGTTGCTAGCGTAGCTCCGTCTTCTTCCTAAATTCTATTTCTTTGCTCAGTGGGACCTGACATCTCTCCAATTTGGGGGAGTGTTGATCCAAGTTTTATTACTATTTTCGACTGGTAATTTACTCGTTTGGAATCTATTTTGTCACCTTTTTGACATATTCCTTGTCACTCGGCCCCAGGTACAAACACATTTGGAATTTATGCAAGTCTTGGTTTATTTTTATTATTTCATGATTTTACTAAGAAACACTGTTATATTTGGAAATATGTTTGATCTATGAATTTTTTTGCAGATCATAGTTTTTAAATGAGCCAACATTGGACACGCATTCATGTTAGATATGCATAGAGAATATCCATCTTTCCATTCAGCCTCTCAATAATCCCACGCTCTTCTAGTCGGCATATTCATAAGTGATTAAAGTACAAAACAATCTTCAGCTATTTTTTTTCCATGGGTTGATGGTACAATGGTCCTCACTCTAAGAAAGCTCACCATTGTGCTTTCTCCATTCGACACCATGATCCAAGGCGACGTCCAGAAGAATCTATACGCCAAAGGACGCATGAGGAGAATCGACGTGCGAGAGAATAGGAGGAATACTGCGCAATGTTATGTGGTTGTTTGTTTGCAATAAAGATCAACTATTTTAGGAGAGGTTGACCACTGAAAGGGTCAACCCACTCATCCTTGTAAACATTATTTATAGTCTCCTCCAAGAGGGAGAAAGAGCTAGCTAGTTTGTAATCTGTTAGTCGACATTAGAAGGGAAGCTATATAAAAACTTTGTTCTGCATGTTAATATAAGTTCTATTTTCATTGTGTATACATGTTCTTGTTTCTATGTGTGATTTGTTAACATAGCACCCTTATTTCTAAGAGGCCCCCTCAACAACTAAGGGTTTCCATTCCTATTTGTTCTTGTTATCTCCTTTCTCGCAGATAAGTAGTTCATATTTCTGTTTTGTTTATACAAATTGGTTTCTTGCTGGTTTATATCATTCATTTATTTGTTTCCTGTAGGATATATTTCATTATGAACAATGTCATGCTGTTAGTATAATTTATATTTATTCAATTAAAGTAACCAGTCGTGCGCATAGTTTGTTTCTAGTTTTCCTTTCAGTTTCCTTTTCAGCTTAATATCAAATGTTATGGTTGCAATTAGAGAGAATTTCGTTGGTTTATTATCCTAGGTTTAGTTTTGAGTTAGAATTATTTCTGTCAATTCTATTTAGTTATGAATTAGTTGCAGTTATATTCCAGTTTATTTCATTTCATAATAGGAAATAGTCTTTTACAGCCATAAACTAGTACCAGTAATGTCTTTGTTAATTCAATTATTAACTAGATTCAAATAATATATTTTATGCATCTTATTCTCATGTGCACAAAATAATCTAATATTTATATCATCTAGGCCATTTATTTCTTAATTTCCATCATTTACCTCATATAGAATGTCATTCAGACCGTCCATTTAGTCATCCATTTAGTTGTTCATCCAGTCTTTAATATTTTCGTTTTGTTTTTAATCCTATTTAAAGTTCTATTTCTTTGGATTTTGAATTATGTTCTGTTTTGTAATTAGATAATGGTTATATATATAATTTGGACCTTAGTTTAAATCATTTAAAGTATCTATTAAGTTCCATCCCTATCTTTCACTTCCTTCTTACTTTAGTATGTGTTGAATTGTGTTTTGTTTTGTCTCTTTTGTTTCTGATTCTTGTTCATTCACTATTGTTGTAACATTTCATAATTATATCTCTAGCTTAGCCTAATTTCTCTTTGTGTATAGTGGATCTATGATTAAACATGTGAATTTATAGAGAAACAAACCAGTACTTTATAAATTTATCATAGCATAGGACCTATTTTCTTCATTGTGTGGATACTGAAAAGTTTCATAGAATAGGATTTAGAGAAGACATATCTATTAAGTTTCTACTTGCTTCTTTTATTGAGTTTTCTACTTGCTTCTTTTATTAAGTTTTCTACTTGCTTCTTTTATTAAGTTTTCTACTTGTTTCTGAGTCATATTTTCCTCACATGTGTTTCATATAAGAGTAGTATACTTTTAACTTTCAAGTAATTTCTAAAAGAGTTTGGTTTCTTGATAGATTAGTTGTTCATACTATCTTTTCCTTTAAATCTACTTGCTTATGGAATAAATCACAATGTTTACTATCACCTATAATTGGACATTACCTAGTCTACATATATTTGTGGAATTTAAGGTAGATCTAATCCCATTCAGTTTCTTTACTTCTTTCGAAATCCATTTTGATACACCTACTTCTCCAGTACCGATAACCATGAATGCATATCCTAAGAACAATCAACGAGACTGGAGCTAGATAAATTAGTTCAATCACTGTGTATTTGTCAAACCACTTGTATAGTTTAGTTATTGGGTTTCTTATATTAATTAAATAATCATAATATTGTATTATATAACATAACCTTTCGTAAGAGTTTTAATTGTGTTCCAAACCTTTCTAAGTCACAAATTAAGAAGCAGAATAGTTAGTACACTGTAATAGTTAGAATAGTTTTATTTATAAAATATGTAGTTTATGGTTGATAGAGTAGAGTAGTATAGATTGATACTTCTCTAATATAGTACATGTGTCCCTTCCTAATTACCTTACTAGTTGAATTTATAGATTTTGACTCGGTTTTTAATTTTGAAAGATATTTCGATCTTTTCGTTATTAAAATATTTCCATGACACCTTAGGAACCTTTCTACCTTCGTATGTATTTTGTATCAGCTCTAAGATCACAAACCTTGATCGACAATTAAATATTTGGTGAATTAATTAAGACATTATAACACCCAACACCACCAACTATGAGGAAGTTGCACAAAATAAAGAATAGGTTGAAGCAATGACAGAAGAATACCAGTCGATCATGAAGAATGATGTTTGAGATATTCTTCCAAAACCACAAAACAAGAGTGTGGTATCTTTGAAATGGATCTACAAGATAAAACATGTTGTAGATGGAAGTATTGAAAAGTACAAAGCAATATTTGTGGATAGAGGATTCTATGAGAAAGATGGGATCGATTATGAAGAAACATTTACTCTAGTAGAAAGGTACACTTCCATCATAACTTTCATGGCACTTGCTTCCATGGTAAAATGGGACTTACACCAAATGGATGTAAACAAAACCATCCTTAATGGTGTGATTAAGGAAGAGGTTTACATAAAAAAACCACAAGGATTTGAAGTCAAATACATAGTGACTCATGTATGCAAGTTGAAAAAGGCTTTATATGTACTAAAGAAAGCTGTTAGAGCTTGGTATGGTAGAATAGATAGATTCTTGACAAGCATGGGCTTTACCAAGAGTAAAGATGATCCTAATCTTTATATGAAGATTATGGATGATGAACCATTCATACTATTGTTGTATGTGGATGATATATTTCTAAATGGAAATGAGAAACAGATCAAGGATTGCAAGAAGAAGCTAGTTGAAGAATTCGAGATGAAAGATCTTAGATTGATGTGTTATTTATTAGGGCTGGAAGTGTGGCAGAGCCTAGAAGGAATATTTCTGAATTAGGGGAAGTATGCAGTAGAAATATTGAAAATATTTGATAGGTTGTAGTGTAAATCCATGGCCACACCCATCGACACCAACTTAAATTTGTTTTCTGATCAGACATCCGAGCTAGTGGACATGACTCACTAGAGACAAATTATTGGGTCATTAATGTCTCTGACAAACACAAGGTCAGATATATTCTTTGCTATGAACACCTTGATTTAGTATCTAGTTAAACCTAGATGGGTTCACTTGATAGTGGAAAAACATGTGATGAGGTACCTAAAAGTTACGATTGATTTGATACTGTACTATGGGAGAGATCACGACTACAATTTGTATGGGTATACAGATTCATATTGGGAAGGAAGTGTCATAGAAGGAAAGAGAACCTCAGGTGGATTTTATTGTCTGGGATCCACCATGATCTCATGGTTTAGTAAGAAATAGTCTAGTGTTTCTCTCAGTACAACTGAAGCAAAGTACATCATAGCTTGCTCCACTCGTTGTGAAGAGATATGGCTTTGGAAGATGATGTCACGAATATTTTCCATGGAGCTAGACACAACAACAATTTTCTGTGACAATTAGAGTTGTATAAATATGATATAAAATCTATCGTTCCATGACAAATCAAAGCATATAGAAATCTGATCTTTCCATATAAGGGATAAGGTACAAAAGGGAGCCATCAAGCTCCAGTCTGTGGGTACCGATGAGCAAGTTGCTGATATACTAACCAATCCTCTATCTCGAATGAAGTTCAAATATTTCTATGAAAAGCTTAGTGTAGTTTGAAAGGACTTTCCTCATAAGGAGGAAGAGTGATGGGACTACAATTGATGGACCCTCTTCGAAAAGGAATATCAGGTCAAAGACATGAACCCTCCTTAGACAAAGGGGGAGCAGGTTGATAATATGAAAATTCCTAGGAAAGGGGGAGTAATTATGCAACTGACATCAATGATGGTTTGACATTTATTTGTGGACAATAGTATTGTCTCTTAAGGATAGGAGTTACAACACTTTGTGTATGAGAGTGTTCCTTACTAGTTAAAGGATGACCCTACAAGATGTTACTCTCACATGGAGAATACTCACATTCAGTTGTGAATATCGTAGATTAAACACTCGCTCAGGAGTGGTCCTAACCTCAGTGGTATGGATTCTCTAAAATGAGTTATCATGGATGCCAGGATTGACATTGTGTATATAGTCGGTATTTTCCTTGTAGACTATACTCTTATATGGAGAGTATTCCTACATTCATATGTAGATTCCATAGAATAAAACTCGCTTGAGAGTGATCCTAACCTGTCTGGTATGGATTCTCTATGATGAGTCCTCATGGACGACATAGTATAACACTCACTTGGGATTGGTCCTAACCTATGTGGTATGTATGTTATACGATGGGATGACACAATGTATGTAGTTGAGATCTTCTCTGTAGACAATACGCTTGCTTGGAAGAGTATGCCTACATGAAAGTGTATATACCATAGTATAACAATAACTTGCGAGTGGTCCTAACCTGTGTGGTATGGATGGTATACGATGAGTCCTCATAGATTATAGGGATGACACTGGGTGTGGTGGAGATCTACATTTAGTTGTAGATTATTTAGCTGATCGATTTCATGGATCTCGTTGATAGAGGATTGCATTGTCCTTGGACTTATGTTCTAAAGTGATCAGGATTGATCATCCTACAAATAGATCATGTTTACTATAGGTAGCATGGTGGTAAAGGATCAAGTAGATCGAAGTACAACAACAAAGGGTTGGGTATATCAAAGTGCGGTTGAAGAAGGATCAAGAAGGATCGAAGTAATGGTGTAAAGGATCGAAACCATCGAAGTGTTGCTACAAAAGGATTGAAAGGATCGAAGTGCTTCTACAAGGGATCGATAAGATCAGAATTATTGATCAAAGTGCTGCTATTGTAGAAGATCAAAGTGATGTTGCAAATGGTTGAGAAGATCAAAATGATGTTGCAAAGCATCGAGAAGATTGAAGTGCTGCTGCAAAGGATCAAGAAGATTGAAGTGTTGCTTCAAAGGATCGACAAGATCATAGTGTTGCTACAAAGAATCGAGAAGATTGAAGTTCTACTGAAAAGGATCTAGAAGATGGAAGTGTTTCTATGAAGGATCGAAAGATCAATGCGTTGCTGAAAAGAAAGGATCGATTGATCATGTGATGCATGATATGGAGAGTAACTGCTCTAGTTACTGATTGTGAAAAAAAATCCTATGACATATAGATGTATTACCTAGATGTACTATTTCAATTGTATCTCTATTTTTTTATAGTCTGTGATAATGTTGTCAGTAGAATAACCTTCTCATTAAGGGGGAGTGTTGAAATATCGTAACTTAAAAGGATATTCAAACTTATTTTACTGATGTAACTGAAGGGAGATGCTATTATTCCTTCGATGGGGTGTTTCTATTGTATTTGTTCATCAAAGAGTCATGAGGTGAATCCTCCTCTTGTGTCGAATCTTTAGTACCCGAATAAATAATATAATATACAGTTTTGAGTGTTTCTAGGTGAAGTCAGCCTAGAGAGTTTCTTGGGGCCGTATTGTCTAGTGCAAAATTTAGTTGAAACATGTTTATATATAGACGAGTTGTGATTCTTGTTTGAACACAAACTCACTCACTTGTGTAGCACATAGGAGAAAAAGAGAGAGAGAGAGAGCATAAGGAGGATAATACAGGGTTGTCTTTTATACATCTTATATAGAGGAAGTTTTTGCTACTTTTTCTTCTCCTTGATGGTTTTCAAGGATAAATGTTGTGTCTATATTGTGTTTTTGTTTCTATCAATGATTATTGATATGCTACTACTATGATTTTGAATTGAATACTATTGAATCTATTCTAACATATGAAAACTTAATCCTTTAAATGATGTTATTCAGTTGGATCTATTTTTACATCAATGGGTTTATCGCAGTCTGATATAACTATGTGATATGTTGAATGGTTTCGTTAATGTATAACTTGAATAAGTAGATAAGATATGTTAATGATGTGATAAGTTAATAAGTAGATTCACATGGTCCTCTCTCATTCTATGGAAACTTGGTTCTGTCATCTCTCCCTTGAACATCTTGGGTGAGACTTCATCTGCTCTACGGGTGTTTCCATAAGGGGTAAAACCTGTCTTGGATGGTGCTTAGGGATATTGTGGTGGTTTTGGGTGTCAACAGAGTGGGAACCCCTATCCACTGGTTTTGTTTATTGAGTTTGTGTCAAAAATCAATGGGTTCATGTGTGACGCTATGTGAGATGCTAGAAGGAATAAATAGGTTAAGCAACATAAAGGGTATTGATGGAAACCATTAGATGTATGGTTTGGTCAATTTTGTTTTGTATAAATGCTAAAAATATGACTAGGTATAATCCCTTAATCCATATATAATATTTGAATTGATATTTTCATGATAATGTTAGACGTACGTATGTAAAATTTATACCTAGATATTAATGTTCTAAGAAATGCTAGATTGCATTGGGTGAATGTACACAAATGGATTATGGGTATCAAATTAAATTTCTTTGGAAGAGGTTAGTACTGCATCTCAGAGACTATTAAAAAGTGAAAGGAGTGGCATGGATAATTCGTTAAGGATGTGAATCTAATAAGGGGTATCATGGTATTAGTATTGATAATACAGTTGTCATGTGATTATGCCAATATGAGTTTAATAACATGGAATTTTAATAATGATACAATGATTAAAAAACTCTCAATGCAATTGAAACTAGAATAATTGACTTGGTGGGTCTAAAATCATTTTATAGTATAATTGATATGGAAGTAAAAAAACTAAATGAAATTGATAAATTAACTCTCACTTCATATATAATAGCAAGAGGGGGATGTAGACACCCCATAAATGAAAAATTAAACAAAGTAATAACTATCATAGAATTATTATAAGAATGTATGAGTGGGTACTGTGATTATGCATGCTTAGAATGTGGAATAAGTGTTGAATGCATTTTTATAATTCTTGATTCTGTGGTATATTCATGTGTTGGCACCGTGTTTTCACTTGAAAGTGTTTCCCATTTATACATCTATAAAGGATATGATTAAAACTTTAACAATAGAGGGAGTTAGGAACTAACAATCAATGAGCATGATTGAATGTTCTATATTTTCAATATTGGATCTTGAAAATCCAAAAGTTGAATAAAACATGGGAACAACAAGTAAATTATCCCCATAGATGACTTATACTGAACCATGCAACTTTCCAAAAGAGATATGGATCGTTGGAGGAACTAGAACCTGCATGGGGGATAAAAAGGTGAGTTTTCTATTGATGGCTTGAATTGGATCATCCAACTTGTTAGAGTAAATATCATTAATTGGTCATATAAGAATGTGAAATAATAATGGATAGGTTACCTCCACTCAAATGGTATAAATCAAACGTTGCATCTTGTCAAAACAAATATTAACCATTGGAGGTACTGCAATGAGCATTGAAGATAAAAAGGGAGTTTTTCCTCCAATTAACAAGATTAAAGAATACATATTGTTGGAATGGATCCAGAATTTCAGAGGCTTCGCGATAAAATATCAAGATAAAAATAATTCTCTCCTTGTTGATGGTTCATATTGGATCGTGTAACGTATCAAAGAAGATTCTAACCATGAATTTCATAAGAACACGTGGTAGAGAAAAAAGTGGTCCTTTCCTACCAATTGCTCATATTTAAGTGAGTATATTTCGAGGATAAATCTATGTCATTGGTTGCATAAGAGTTTGCAATCAAGTTAAAAGAACTATACCTTGCCAATGGACAAGATCAAACTTTGCACTACTGTAGAGAAAATCCAGGCTATCCATGGTGCAACAACATGCAACATTATAAAAGTTTGTTGGTTCATGGTAATTAGTAAGTTGTACTCTAATAAATAATAGAACCATAGTTCAAATTAGTTTTTGTTAGCTCCACACTGTGGAAGTTTAATTGTTGTAGCATCCAAAATGTTGAACATTCATGTAAAGTCAAAGACATTCCATGGTATCAAGTGTATCAAGATTTAAAATATAAATCAAATCAACATCATAGTGTACCTTGCATAATATTTGTCTCATCAATGTGATCTCTTTATCATCACACCATTCCTTTACACATATGATCCCCAACCTTAGTACACTCTGATTATAGCATTTACATTATTGAAAAAAATTATCCAGTGGCCAAATCCTTGACTCATCATGTTACATACAATTAAAAACAAATTAAATTACATTCCTCTTTCATTATCCAACCATATATGTAAATTTATCATATCTCACCAATCATAATTCATAATTTTCTCACCTCGTTGATTTCCCTCCCATGTTTTTTTTAATAATGTGCATGGAAATTGTTTTTCCAACTCTAATGATCACCCATTTGCTATACTATGAGATGTTATACCTTTTAAGGCTCAGCATAGTCCCTTTCATGTACAACATTGGATTCCAATTCAATGTTCGCATTGAATGAACATTTCAATGTCTCTCTCCCAGTAGGAACCCCAAGACTCATTGTGAACAAACATTTTCAGGAATCAAGATGTTCTTTTGACAAGAATAGTCCCTAGTTTTATTATAATTTGCATTATAGTATTTTGAATCAAATTATAACTTCACAAAGAATTACAATATAAGCATAGCAATGAACAACAAGGGTGAACATAAACATCATAGAGATAAAATAATTGGAATAATATACATCTTCATATAATTAATAAATATGATTACAATAAATAATACATCTGAAGAGAGAAAATTGAATGCCAAGGAGGCAATTAGAATATCTCTCAACTAGGTTGTCTTAGATGCCATTAATTCCTAAATCTAGACATGTGTCATCATCTAACTCATATCTAGAGGTCACTAATTGGATAATTAAAACCAGGTAGGCCATGCGTGACATAAAAATTAGCAATGAGTGGATTTTGGAAGAAAAAGATGGAAATGGTGTAAGGAAAAAAGCAGAAATATTTCACAACTCACCCTAGCAATCCTTGTTAATCCTAATATAGGTAAAAAGAAGTGAAAATATTCTTAAAGCTCACAAAAGCATGATAAAAGCATTAATAAAGAAGAAGTGTGTCCTTGCCACTTAAAAAAGAAAAAGGAATGATGATGCTATCATAGTTTGAAATGGTCAAATAAGGAAAAATATGGTCCTTGAAGCTAGACTATGCACTACTAAGCCTAAATAACATATGGAGTAAGTTCATTAAGCACTACGAGATCCAATAAAGATATAAACCTAATGTTTACACAAAATTATACTCCGACATAATCCTTAATGAAAAATGGCAGCAAGCATGAGAATTATTGAAGGACCAAGAATAAAAGCATTATGGTCACCCTTTACAATTTATTTGTCCATGTAAAGTAAGGAAAAAAGGAAAAACAACCTGGGGAAAATTATTACTAAAAATGGACAAGAGATATACAAGAAAAACTATTCCAAACTCTAAGTAGGTGTGAACTTGATTATATGTCTAGAGAAAACTTATTGTTGGGAAGAAGTGGTTTTGGCTTCCATCTTTAGGTCACACACTTGATTTCTCCATAGTATTCAAGAACAAGATATAGTTTTTCCCATGTCAGTATCATGTGCTTTATCTATGCATAATCTAGAAGAAAATGGAGGTGCTATTTAAACTTAAACTTCCTGAGATCACGTCCAAAAGAGACTTGATGGTCTTGAAATTGGAACTACAAACCAAAATGGGTGCTAGGTCCAAAATAAGTAGAACCATCTCCAAGAAAATGGTGGAATAAGTATTAATTGTCCCAAGTGTCCAAAGACAATGACAATGGACAAAAATCTCCATATTCAAAGGGACATTGAGGAAATGTGCCAATCATTATATAAGAATACATAGGAAGAAATCAAATAGTGAGATTCAAGCCACAACCAACAACTTGAGACTATGATCAAGCCTCGAAAAAATACAACTGATCAAATTGTTCTCCATAATCCAGTGAAGTATGCACATGATCAAGAACAACTAACATATCATCCTCAAGATTAAAAATTGAAGAGTGATTGGAGAAAAATGAAAGATGGAGATAATTGAGTTATTCATCAAGAATAGTAGATAGAATGTATTCTTCATGTATAACCACTTAATGTCAATCAACAGAGGGAGAAGGATCTTCTACAAGGATAATTTCACCAATTCGAACTGTATAAGTTGTTAATATTTTTGCCATAATTTATTCTTCAAATTCATAAACAAATTTGAATCCAAGAAGTTGTTGTACCATAAATATTGACAAAAAACACTCTAATGATCTATATGGAAGTTAATTTATTCTAATTATCTCCTTACTTTGACAATGTGCACATTGAGGAGCACCTCACACCTAGGTAGACTCCAATGGTTCAAGGAAATTTCCCTACAATTTCTGTGGTAACTCCACTACTTTCGGTGTACTATTGGAATCATCCAAGGTCATATATAATGTGATTTGATACCATATTGAAATTTCAATAGTAGGATATTGAATAAAATTATAAATTCACTAAGAATTACAACAGAGATAAGAAAAATAACGAAGAAAAAGAGTGAACATAAACATCATAGAGAGAAATCAATTGGAAGAATGATCTTCTTCATACTATTGATCAATATGATTATAATAAATAATACATCTGAAGAGATAAAATTGAATTCCAAGTACAAATTTTAAATAGCTCATGATTATGTTTCCTTACATGTTACTAATTCCCCAATCTATACATGTGTCATCATCCAACTCATAGTTAGAGGTCATGAATTGGTGAACTAAAGATAGGTAGGCCATGAGTGACATAAAAATCAGCAGTGACCTCCATTTGGATGAAATATATGGAAGTCAATTAAGGAAAAAAGTGGTAATTTTTCCCAACCCATCCTAGCGCTCCTTGTTAATATTAATCCAAATGAAAAGTAGTGAAAAGTTTCATAAAGATCAAAAGGGATGATACACGCAATAATAACCAAAAGTGAGATATGTATAGTAAAAGCAAATAAAATATTAGGAATGATGGAGCTAACATAGTCTATGATGGTATAATAAGGAAAAATGTGGTCCTAGACACTAGAATATGCGCTATTCAACCTAAATAACATATGGAATATTTTCACTAAGAAGTAGGTGATCTAATAATGATATAAAATTAATGTCTAGATCGAATTATATTCCAACAAAGTTTTGTGTCATATTGAATTTTCTCAAACCCACTTCAACAAAACTAAATTTACTGGGAGTTTCAGAGATTGCCCAGCTACAATCCAAGACAAACCTACTAAAAATTTTGGTGTTTGTGCTCTTGTTTCTTCCTAGTTTCTTATTTCCATCATTGTGTTAAAACTACCTATAAGACATTGCTCTCTTGTTGAAGTTATATGCAACAATATTTCCCCTATAATCAAGTCCTCAAGGATGAATATTTTGAATATAAAACCTTATTTTCCAAGTCTATCTCTAAACATATTACAACATAGAGAGGTGTGTTTTTATTGCAATTATTATTTTACCATGGAACATTTGGTAATTTTTCTTGATATCAAAAACAAAAAATTTGCAAACTGTTGTTATTTCAGTTCTAGAATTGGTCCACCAATTTGTTCATTACTAGAGAAGATGCTTCCACTGAAATCTCAATAGAAATAAGACATAAAGATTACCCATATCACATAGTTGAATCAATGGGAATTCAAATATTTGATACTTAAGTCCATTTGGATGTTTTTTTTGTAAGTATTAAGTAGTATGTAAAGGAAGGAGGAAAAAAAAATTAAAAAATTAATAAAGTACCACAACCGTAGATAATCATTAGTGAGTTATTTATAGAATCAAAATTAGTTATGTCACCTGAGTAAAGAGCCGAGTCATAAAATGGTAAAGTAAATGAAACATAATAATTTTAAGACCATAACCAACAACGAGGATAAAGAGCCTATTTAAGATTAGTGAGATGAAGTTAAAAATGAGGTTCACTCATTTCTTATGAGTATATAAGCTAAAGCAAGTTCCTAGTATCTACAATATTATTCCTTTATCTTGCTTCCTACCTCTTTATTCATATCATAGGATTACATAAATTCTAATATTTAGGAAAAATACAATGGGACTAGGGTATAGTTTAATCAATCACCCTTTATGTATTCACTATTATGTCGTCTATCAAATAAAGATGATATGATTTGAAACCAGGACCGATGAAATTTTCCATTGGCATTTGAATCAAATGTTCCTTTTATGTTGTTCAATGTCCATTTGAGATAGTATGAAATGAATTTATATGTGTGCCTAGAATCATATGGATCTAAAATTACTTATCATGTATTATTTTCAATCATTTCTTGAATGCATATTAATTGAAAATTTCCAGTGGTTTACTGTTGAATGTTTTTAATGTTTCTATTTGTGTTGGGATTTTATTAAACCCACTCATAACTTAAGATAAAATAATTAATCATTTTTTATTAATTTCCTACCCACAAGCCTGTATAGTTGGCATCCACTTGCACCTTAAAGTAAACACTTTCCATCTATACTAGAGGAATGATTTAATTCTGATTTTGGGTTGATCTTGACCACTTTATTGAATCCCAGAAATAGTAACTACGTTTTCTTGTAGATTCTGTCATATTCTGATTTTATCCAGCTTTTCTATGGATAAGATAAACCTAGTTAACTAGAAAATTGGTATATTTTGTTTCCAACCCATCCTCCATTATTATCCCTCCATATTCAAGGAATAGCATGTTTTTCCATCACTCTTGACAACTCACTGATGATTTTGATAATTCGTGAGGTACTTGACTGATTTGGGAAGTGCTTTAGCCATCTATGGGGGTTTATCATATTTGGTAAGTCCGATTTATGAGCTAGAAATGAGTTGTTTTCCATCAAATTAAATATTCTTTATACGGATGTATTACCATTGTAACAATATCAATTATCATTTCTTGATAATTCATTAATGTGTGTTCATTAATTCCTCTTCTTCTCTCCTTGTTCTAATTCTTTGCAATTCCCAGTGAGGTTAATTGTGTCCTTAGACTGTTAGCTTGTTTATGGAATTCATGTTTCCATCAAGGCTTTAGAATTATGACATGGTATCAGAGCATAGGATATCAAAGTTTTGACATGGTATTAGATCTTTGGGAGCTCATCAATTAATTAGAATTTTAAGATTTGCAGTTTTATTTTCAGGTGCAACACCTTCAATATGGATTCAGAAGTTCCTCTACTATATCCTTTCAACTATGCTAATTGGAAGCCAAATATGAGCGCATACTTGAAGAATAAATGTCTCTTTGATGTCTCCATTGGTTCTTTGAGAAAACATGAGTCTTATGAAGATACTATTGATTGGATGAATAATTGTGATAGAGCTTATGTAATTATGTGTTTGGGAATATCTCCAAACATACATCATCTCATAGATTCTACTGAATATCCATTTGAGCTTTGGAACAATTTGTACAAATATTTTGGTGTACATGAATTAGAAGGTTAATCATGGAGCAAACCCAACATCTCCTCATGTGCTCCCTCTCAAGATTCCTTGGCCTCTACATTCTCTAATGAAGTTATTCATGATAAAGAAGTTTCTCATATAGTTCATGGTGTTGCTACCCTATTTGATTCAAATGCTTCCTTCTTCAATCAAGAAGAAAATATTGAAGAGAAATCCTTTTATGTGTCTCTTGAAGATACTGATGATGAAAAAGAAGTGACAAATGGATATTCTATTTCTATTTATGATGATTCACTCACACATTCATTGTTCTATATGTCTTCTATCATATATTTTGATGTCTATGTGCCATATCCTTCACACTTTGTGCATACTTTTCTCTTTAATGATGCAAAACTAAGTGTCTTTCATGAAGTATTCTATGTTATATCAAGCCTTATTTATGTCATACGACTTACCATTATTTATCTCATGCACTTCTGAATCTCCTCCATTGTTCCTCAAATCAATCGTTAGAGCCTCCTTGAATATTTTGAACATCTCCTTCCTTCCTCCTTTCATACTTCTACTATAGAGGATTCATTATCAGTGTATTCCCATAAGTAAATTGATATGCTTATATATGCTCTTTTGGATTTTTTGGAATCTAGATCAACTGATGAAGCCCTTGAATTCACACTCTTTGATCCTATTGCTTCTCTCTATTCCTACATGATCACTTGCTCACATCCTCACTGTGTAAATGAATATGGAGACATTATAAATTCGTTTGGACAGTTATTTCACCTATCTAGATCTAATGTCATCTCTACTAGTTTGAATTTAGAGTGATTACATCATCTTGGAGCTGATTATAGCTCTCAATAGATTTCAGATCATTGGATATTAGTTGTTCTACATGGTCCCAGTTTCCATCCTGCAGTTGTTCTTGATCCATGTGAGAAGATTTCTCTTCTTCCCAAAAAGAAGATTCCTCCATACATCAACATTTAGTTTGAAGAAGCATTAGTATCAATTCAACATTTTTGGTTTTCTTTTCAAGCCCTTTCTCTAAGGCATATTTTTCCCATGTGGTCTTTCCTCTTTCCTCATCTTTTTGGACATAATAATTGTTAAAGGGTGACCATAGCCTTGTTGTTGTGGCCTATATACACCTATATTTTTTACATACCATCATAAATCTAGTCTTAAAGGGGGGTGTTAGGATATTATTAAACCCACTCATAACTTAGGATAAAATAATTAATAATTTTTTGATTAATTTCTATTGGAGGATCCTAAGTCGGTTAGCTAACTAGGTGCTTCACTCGACTAAAGTGTAAACATGTCGACCTCAGAGGTTGTTTCGGTTGGTTGAACCGATAGGTAGTTATGTAATTATTTGTAAAATCATATATATATGTTGTAGAGAAAAATAAAGACTTGGTTCAGTTTTATGTATGAACCCACATGTTTTGTTGATTAATAAAGGATCTTATTATGTCTACCATTCCTTGTCTCTTGTCTATATCATTGTTACATGAATGTGTATATGTAACATTGGTAACCCTGCAATATGATTGATTAAAACATTGCTTTCATTACGTACATGTATTAGACAAAAAATGACTATGACCCAATGATATCAGAGCAGTAGATTAAGGATTGGTGGAAGCGTAAAATAGTGAGCTACCTGCAAAATTATGCTAGAAGAAACAAATTGACTATTGCTCAAGCAAAGGATAAATTATTATTTGAAATGCATGAAAAATTTATCAATTCCGTCCCTCATGAACTGAAGAAGATTCTAGATTAAAAATCTAGCAGGTGAAAAATAATGCCAGTTACACCAGAAACTAAAAAGAGGAGGTCGCACAACTTTGTCATAGTGTTTCGAGAGAAATGCTATTGAATTCTATGAGGATTGAGTTGTCAAAGAACTAGTATCTGTCGATAACATTAAAAAGAGATTCTATAACAACCTCAACCAACAATTCCTTTATTCGTTGCTGACACTTTTGTTCATATTCATGATGGATAAAGGGGCAGGACACATTCTCGAACCTTGTACACTATTGCTAACAACACCAAAAAACACAAACTGGGAGGCCAAGAAAAAAGAGTGGGACAAATTCATCCAAGAAATAGAGTGGGTGTACTTCTTAAACAAATAACCGGCTCCACCCTATCTTTCTAAAAATATTTCGGGTCAAAAATGGGGGGGGCTGGTCATGTTCTGAGTAAGTAAATAAATACATAGTCGATCAATGAAGAAAACACCAAGGTCAATAATGAAAATTCAGACCAAAAAGGAAAAAAATAAAACAGTCACACACAAAAGATCTCCAGATATACAAAAAATAGAATGGGAAAAGAGGAGAAAGAGGTGGGAAGAAATCAGAGAGAAAGTTGTTGTACTCCATTAAGAAAGAATGATGAGTAGAGTGACATAACAGAAAGAAAATCATCTAGAGTTGGGTCATGACCGAAAGGAAGAGGGAGTTGATAAAGATGTGTCACCCATGGAAGAATATTTGTTGATAGAGAGGGGTAGAGATCTCTAAGTAACCATACCTCATAATATAACAATGCATTCCCCGTCAAATATTATTCATTGTTCTTGAGTGTAGGATCTTGTTCAACAAGATCTAGGACTACTAGCTGGTGAAGTAGGTTTAAGGATTTGACTTGACGGTGAAGGAAATAATGTCAAACATATTTTAATTCATCAACCATGAGAAGGGAATTGGGATACTTTTCAACCGTATTCATTAAATCATATTTTTTTCCTACTTTACTCATATCATGGAGGAGAATCCCCCCAACCAATTCTGACTTCAGATAACTCACCAAACTAGTTGATATCACCAATAAGAGTACCCCATTTTGAACATAATTTTACTTGGGTATCAACAGAATAAGTCCGCATAATTCGACTTAAAATTGAAAGTTAACCGACTGATACAGAAAAAATTACTGATGGAACCAAAACTTCTTTCAAGAATAGCTATAAAAATAGCTTAGTCATAGGAAGTAATCCACCACCACCACTACCTCCACCAACTGAAGGAGACGAATATGTTGAAGATATGGCACACATGACCACTCATATTCCCCTCTATGAGGGAGATGAAGACCCCAAACAACATTGGTTTGTATGTGAGTCGATATGGGAGGAAAACATTGTTACCTATGAAGAACGTCAAATGGCATAGTTTGTCGATGCTCTTTGTAAGTGAGCACTAACTTTGTATGTGAACTACACTAATAAAATGTCAAATGCGACAAAAGGTCAAATTAAGTAACAACTTATGTATTTTTTTTAAAAACCCGATGGAAAGCATCTTGCAGCTAAAATGATGAAGACCACAACTCAAAAACCAAATGAAACAGTTCAAGAATATGACAAAATATTTAATGATTTACTGAGCCAATTACAATATAATATTGATGAATAATTACTAAATCAATGGTTTGTTGCTAGAATACTACAAAAATTCGAACGCATATTCAACTGGATAACTTTAACACATATGAAAATGCAGTTACCAAAGCATTGCAGACTGAAATGGATGATAATTATCATATAAATCATGTCATTAGACGTATTGAGGAACGATTGGAAAGGATACAAAAATTAATGCGTGAAATGAACCCTAGAGGAAATAATGTCTGGTGTACCAAATGCTCGACGACTGGTAAAGACTACTATTGACTAGATGACAGTCGGAAAGACATCCGATTCTTACAGATGAAGTAATTTTGTGACATATTCCAAGATCATGACTTACATACAACGAAATTTTACCCATATCACATGAAAAACAAACAAGATCTCTAGTGCACACTATGCGAAGTCAAAAGCCACTTGACAGTAGAATGTTAATTAAATTTGAAAAATCAACAGAACAATCAAATAGTTTATCATACGAATGTTGTCATGCAAAATAATAACAATGACAAAATGAAAGGAATAACAATAATCACTAAAACGATCGAAATAATTATCAAAGGTAAGATGGTTGTAGATACGAGCACCATAATGAAAATTATAAATGATGTGGAGGATTTCAAGGTCAATGCCAATATTTCAGAAATAAGGAAAAGAACATGTCGTCCCATCCAGTGCTATACATCCCTAAATGAAGGACATCAACATGTAGATTGTCCATACAAGGACTGGATAGACCTAAAATTTTGTATAAGTTTCGGATTATGTGAGCACTCTTTGGAGGATTTCCCTACCATGCTTGAAAAAATAAATAATAAAAAAACGTTAATGTCTTGTCTAGTGCTTGAAAGTATGATATTGTTCAATCTAAGAATTTACAAATTGTTACTTGACAAGGAACAAAAATTCGCATGGATAATCCACAAATTAGTAAAATAAAAAGTTAAAAATATTATTCTACCCATACTAAACAAAAACAGCTATATAATGATGTGTCGAATATATTCCAAGAACTAGCAGCACATGAAAAAAATGATGACTCTCGACATAAGACTACTAACGAACTAGTTAAACTAACAAATAATGACGAGTCTCTTTCAAAGTTGATATATTTAATGTACAATCTTAAAAATAATTCTGCCAAACATAAAGAGGTTAAAAGTATATGTAGCATTAATAAAAATGTTAAACACGATGTCGACCCATTAGTCAATCTTGAAATTGAAGGCTACCATGTAACACCCCGGTTTTGACCCCGTTTGCATTAAATACACATGATACATATATTGTAAATAATCATGGTGTGGAGCCAAAGGCAAAGGCCCCACCATTGATTTCGTTATGTTATGTTTTGGATAGAAATCGTCACCAATGGTATATCGGGACATACGGCATATATTAAAGTTGTGGCATCATGCAGCTATGCATTTTAATTAAATAACCCCAACCAGCTATGTTCACTGCAACCAAATTGAGAAGGGGCATGATTCCTAAGGATAAGGAGGGGGAATGTTGAACCTTGAGCCATGGGGGAAAATCCATGTGTCACCACCACCTTAATTATTCTATTGTTAGTTGGGGGTGCTATTTTGCTGGCAGGGAAAACCACTACACCATGATCCCACTCTCTCCAGTGCCGACAGTTCAGTTTCCTCATCCAGGTTGAGTTAAATGGATCCACGATCCATTGTTTGGGGGTTGGTTCTTCCTGCTCTCACACCAATTTCCAATCTGTGGATATGTTTTTCCTTCCGTTTACACAGAGAATTGATTTTCCCAGACTATTATCGGACTGTGCATTGTTTCATCCTTCATGGTGAATTGTGTGCTGTAGATTGCTATGGTTTCCTCACTGATCACTGGCTGTAGTCTCCTCCATGCATTGTTGACTGTGTTCTTCCTTTACAAAGTAGTATCTATTGTAGATTGTGGTGGTTTTCTCCTGTGATTTATTGGCTCTTGTTTCCCCACTTTTTTTGGCTGAGTTTCCTTTGTGATCTGGGTTGATGTAGATCGCTGTGAAATCATTTTGGCAACGATAGGGTTGAGAACGATTCAGGGAGCTGTTTTCCCCTGTTAAAGCTTGAATAGCTATTTTGTTGCATGGACATAGTGGCTTGTCTTTGGACTGCATTGGAGTGGTGAAGG
This sequence comes from Pseudotsuga menziesii, assembly GCA_001517045.1. NCBI lineage: Eukaryota > Viridiplantae > Streptophyta > Pinopsida > Pinales > Pinaceae > Pseudotsuga > Pseudotsuga menziesii. The sequence goes on from LPNX010554240.1 coordinate 241,600, forward strand.
AGGGCCTAATATGCTTGATAAACCTGGTGGGTTTGGAACCACACAGACAGAGCTAGTGGGCTAGATTTCTTCTCCACAACCCCTCAATAGCACTAGAAGGGAGATCAGGGTCTAAGGGACTGCATTGCAAAGAAACGAATGATTTCCTTGTGTTGGGTGTGTGTGGCTGTCCTAAAATCCATGCTAGTTCTGGTGTCAGTGTCTTTAGCTCTTCAATGAGCTCACCACTTTAGCATTTAGCCTTTCCTAGCTCCTGGATGGTCTGATAAACCCAACTTTGTTGGCTTGATTGATTCGTTGTTCTCCTGATAAACCCAAATGTGTTGGCTTGGATGAGCTATGTACCCTTGTGGTGTTGTTATCCTTGACTATTAGTTCCTTATTCCTTGGGGAATCATGCCCGGCTCGGGGGTGGCAGCGTCGCTAAGATATTAAAGAGCACACAGGCCAATGGTTGGGTGGAACATTGCAGCGACGTAGCTTGTTGCAGGACAAGTTCACTATAAGATAAGTATTCTTGGCTAAATTGTGTTCGCAACTATATTTTCCATTGATGAATGATGATGTACATGTTGAACGCTGAATCGTATATGAATGCATGTTGTTTTCTTCTGCTATGTATATAAATGATTAATGCATTGTAATATGTTTTATATTTTTAAGTATCATGGTTCAGTAGTATATGTATGAATGTTCTTGTTCATGGGGCTAGAAGGCTGGATGATTGATGTATGGTAGCATCCTCTTTGCGGGTTGGAGGGTCGGGGATGTTACAGTGTGGTATTAGAGCTCTGGTTGTAGTATGGGCCTGAATGGGTTGTGAATATGCAGTGACAGATCTTATGTTGCAACATTTGGGCCTTAGAGGGCCATGAGAAATAGTCAACAGAGGTAGGATTACGTACTACAAGAGGAAACCAGGAGAATTGGGTGATGATAAGAAAATTCACAAAAATTTTCTAAGTGCCAGAATTGTCGGCTCATTGGAAAACTTAGTGACAAGTTATTTCGATGTAGCGGGGCACTTAGTGGGAAGGCCACCCAATGGACTGTAATCGGAAGGAAATTGAGGAAAGGTTGCGTTTGTCAGCCGTCGGCTCATCGGAGGACTAAGGGAGAAGGTCCTTCGACATAGAGAAGCTTATAGTTTGAAGCTCAGCTGACACCATGGAAGTGTTAGTTTGAATATTACCCGCAATGGGAGAAATTTCAAAAATTTGACAAAGTAATGAAATCATCGGTGATCGGCGATGATTAGTTGATTGCGTCATCGATGCTTAGCTGATTGTCCACTACTATTGTGGAAGGATAGATGACTATCCTTCCGACAGATAGAGCCTTCGATAGCCGATGCCATAGAGGAAAGACGTTTTGATAGCCGACGTAGTGAAATATTTTTCAAAAATATTTCTAAGGAATGAAATCATTGGCAATTGAAAAAGAATAGTTGATGGCATTGCCGATGAATAGTGGAAGGAAGAGCCGATGGAAGAAGAAAAAAAATCAAAAATTTCTCTAAGGCACGAGATCATCGGCCATCGGAAGGAGTTAGTGGTTCGTGCGCCCACCGTTGTGGAAGCCTAGTGAACTAATCCTTTGACGGATACAAGTTCTGTTTGTCGATGCCATGATGGTTGTGTTTCAGTCTCTGATCGAAAGTTGTTAGTTAATCGAAAACATGTAGGGGAAGCTTTAACCAACATGATAGGAAGTAGAATTTTTTTTTGAAATTTTATTTAAGTGTGGAAAACCATCAGCGACTAGAGAAAGATAGATGATCCAAGCACCGATCGATGGAACTTAGTAGTTTGAGCGTCCACCATTGTGGCTGGTTAGTGAACTATCCCATTGATGCATTAGTCTGTCCACTCATCGATGCCACAAAGATTAGTCACCCCAACCACTGAAAAAGCTGTGATCTGCAAAAGTTTTAAAGGGATCGTTGGCCGCCGTTGTAGAATCCCTAACAACTAGCCACCCGATGTCGTAGCTGCTAGTTTCTCCAAACATTGATCGAAAAGGATTAATGGAGGGCGAGCCGCCATTGAGGCTACCCATGGAGCTAACCACCTGATGTCGTAACAATTAGCATTCCAATTTTCGAGATGCCACCATCGGGAAAATATTAAGGGTTGAAACCGCCGAAATAGCGGATCCATAGTGGTTAAACTGACCGACGCTGTAGACGCTAATTGCTACGACCACTGATAGGACTATGGCCTTGGAAGACTCAGAAAGTTCATTGGCCACCATTGTGGAAGCCTAGAGAACTAGCTAACCGATATGATAGAAGGGAATAGACAAGAGACCTACCGACATAGCAGATGAAATTAGATGTTCTAGCCACCGAAACCCCGGAGAGAATTAGTGGTCCTGAACACCGAAACGGTGGAACATTAGTTGGGATGAGACCTGATAGGGAGAAGGAAATTTTGGGGTTTTTCAAAGATATTTTCTCAACAAATTTCAACTATTTTTCAGGGAAATTTTCAGTAGACTGTGAGTGGATTACAAGGCTGAAGAGATAAAAATTTTGTTTTGAGCAAAATTGTTATTTTATGAATTTCCAGAAGAGGAAGGTAAGTAGTTTTGATTTATATTAATGATATGCATCTAACATTTTGAAACTAACAAATTTAAAGAATTATAGATAACTTCCAAATGCAGTATTCCAAGAAGAACAGTAAAGAAAAAGGTGGTTCATTCATGATAACCCATGATGGGTATGATGCTTGGGATTCTTACGAGCATGCAAAAGATGCCATGGGAGAAAATGTCCGGAATGGAAATGATGACATAGATTTTAATGGAAGGAGATTCCAAGAGACACCGTCAGCTGTTGCAGCCACCATGAGAATCTTGATTAAATCCTAGGAAGAGTAGCATCAACGGAATGCTGCCATGTTGCAGAATTTTATAGACTTATAGAAAAAGATAGATTCTGGACGAGGTACATCAAGCACTAGGAGGAGGAGAAAGAATTCTAGTTGATCATCTAATTCTAAAGAATACAGCAAGGATACAAGCTCATCTTCTTGTAAAAGGAAAATAAGAAGACACCATAGGGATCGCTCTCGGGATGAATTCAAGAAAGATAAACCTCCTACATTTGATGGTGAAATAAAGACTGGACAAGAGGCTGAAGCTTGGATTCCTGGGATAAAGAAGTACTTTCAAGTGCACGATTATTCAGGAAAAATGAAGGAAAGAGTTTCCATATTCATCCTGAATGGAAGAGTATCCATTTGGTGGGAACACTTCAAGCAAGTAAGGAGGATTAGTGAAAGGAAACTGAAGTGGAAACAATTCAAGAAGTATTTTAGGCAGAAATACCTCTCTGGCAGGTATTATGATGACAAGATTAAGGAGTTCCATGAGCTGATATTGGGACAGTATACCATGGATGAATATGCAAATAATTTTTTGGAATTGTTGAGGTATGTCAGGTACATCAACAATGAAAAAGTGAAGGTCCAACGGTTATTGAGTGGATTTCCTCAGTCTTACAAAGACATGATTGTGTTTTATGAATGTAGAACTCTTGATGAAGAAATAAGTAAGGATAAGTTGTGGAAATTGAACCCAGGTGTTAGAACAATTACAATCACAAAAATTGCCAATTACACATGCAAATTACTCACAAAGGAAACTGAATATGGAGCAAAACACTAATCTGTATTGAATAAGTGTACAATAGCCAACCTTGGGAAGTCATAGGCTACCACAATAAATAATTACATGAGATATTTGAATGCATAAGGATGCCATTCGAATTTGATCAAAAGAAGGCTTACTAAATCTAAGCAAATCCCCCATAGGTGCATAAAGCAGTTTCCAAATCTGTCTAGGAGCTCACAAATTGGAAAAATCAATTAGGAAAGCTAATAGATGATGGAAGCAAAAATCATGCATGATTTTCTTAGGAGAAAAGAGTGGAGGATGATGAGGACAAAAAACAAGTTAACTTCACCTAGTCAAACTTTCCCAATTGCCTTAAAACTCAAAAAAGAAGGAAATAAAGCAGAAAATACAGACATGCGCTAGGGGGGCCAGGAATAAAGCAGATTTGATTCCAAGTGGTTTCCCAAGTGCTCCATGACTCAAATTTAGCAATTTTGACCACTTTGGATGTGTGGAGGACAATTTGCATAAGGTGGAATATGGAAACTAGGCAAATAAGACAAAAATTGGATTAATTAATGTCTAAGGTGATTAACTATGGGTTGATTATTATAACACCCCCCCTTAAGCCTGAATTATGAGTAAAATATCAGAAAATTATAGGGCCTAGAAAAAAGGCTTAGTCACCCTTTACATACTGCATCTCCATTTAACCAAGGAAAGAGGCAAAAACCCAGTGGGAAAAATCCTCCCTTAAATATGGACCATTAGAGGAAATTTCAACTCAAAATGGGCCTTTTAACTTTTATTCAAATTCCATGTCATCATGTGTTAGCCAATGAAATTGATTTAAATTTGAAATATCATATAGGTCTTAAACATTTTTTTAATATAAATTTGGGGATAGGTATCATAAAAAAATTTACTTTTTTTGTTTGTATTTTTGACATATCTCCCTGTGTTTTTACTCAAATTTCGATCGAGAGAGCTTGTTGGATGCGGAATTTAATTTTGCATCCAATGAGTACCCACTCGGCATACTTTTGATGGACCCCACTACCCCCAAAACAAGAAATACCTGAAAAAATGGAATGATGATGTCATCATTCCATTTTTTCAGGTATTTCTTGTTTTTGGGGTAGCGGGGTCCATCAAAAGTATGCCGAGTGGGTACTCGTTGGATGTGTAATTTAATTCCGCATCCAATGAGCTCTCTCGATTGAAATTTGAGTAAAAACACAAGGAGATATGTCAAAAATACAAACAAAAAAGTAGTTTTTTTCTTTTCTTCCTCCAAAATTAATAAATATTATTTTATTATTTTAACTATTATTTTATTAGTTCATTTTAGGAGGCCCATTTTGAGTTGAAATTTCCTCTAATGCAGTAAAACAAAATTTGGAAATCTTGTCATCACTCATGCTTCACAGCATGATTAGAAATCCCCAGTAGTGATTTGAGATTGCTGAATGTCTTCTCACAAAAAACGTTGGTGAAGATATCTACTACTTGTTCTGAAGATGAACAAAAGAGTAGGTGAATGGTGCCATCATGCACAAGCTCTCTGATGTAGTGCATATGGATCTCAATGTGTTTGGTTCTTTATTTCTGAACTGGATCATTGCAGATTCAAATGGTACTCTGATTATCACAATAGATATTAGTTGAGTATTTTTATTCGAAGCCACACTCACCAAGTAACCCCTACAACCATAAACATTGATTTGCTGCATTTACAACTCCTCTGTACTCTGCTTATGTAGATGAGAGTGTAATGGCACTCTATTTATTTCTTGACCATCTGATTGGACCTTCAGCAATAATGAACACATATATTGATGTTGACTTTTGATTTGTTTTGTCACCTGCCCAATCACTGTCAGTAAACTCAATCAAATCAAGATCAGATTTAGCTTTATAAAAGATCCCATGAGTCCTTGTTCCCTAAACAAAGTTAAGGATCCTTTTGGTTGCTCTCTAATGGATTTCATGAGGCTGATCCATGTATCTTGAAGCCACACTTATTGCATAAGAAATATCAGGTCGAGTATGTGTAATATACAACAAACATCCAATCAATTTCCTATACAGTGTATTGTTTACCATAGGTGAATAATCAACTTCTTCAAGCTTAACTCCTGAAAGGAAAGGAGTCTTGCTTGGCTTGCAATCCTTCGTGTTGAATTTATTCAGAAAATCCAAGGCATACTTGGACTAATGTACTTTGATTCCATATTTGGTTTGAGCAATCTTGATCCCCAAGAATTGGCTCAATAAGCCCAAATCAGTCATTGAGAAGGCATGGTTCATTGCATCCTTCAAGGAGGCAATTTCATCCTTTGAGCTTCTTGTAATGAGAAGGTCATCAACATATAAAACAATGATCATTAATGAACCATGAATCAGCTTCAAATAAACATTTGGATCTGACTTGCATCAAACAAAATTTAGTGCTAGCAGAAAGCTATCAATCTTGGCATGCCAAGCCCTGGGGGCTTGCTTAAGCCCATACAATGACTTCTTTAGCCTGCACACAAGAGATGGATTAGTAGCAAATCCTTGAGGCTACTGCATGTAAATCTCTTCAGTGAGATCTCCATTCAGGAAAGCACACTTCACATCCATGTGATGTACCTCACACTTCTTTGAAGCTGCAATGGCTAAGGCTAGCCTGATGGAGTCCATCTTTGCCACTGGTGCAAAGGTATCATTGTAGTCTATGCCATGTACCTATTAGTAGCCCTTGGCTATAAATATGGCCTTGTAATTCAAAGGTGAACCATCAGCAGCAAATTTGGTTTTGTAAACCCACTTACACTGAACTAGCTTCCTCCCTGGGGGAAGATCAACCAGCTCCCAAGTGTTGTTCTTCTAGAGTGAGTTGAACTCTTCTTTCATGGATGTTTGCCATATTGGATCATTTTATGCATATTCATATGTCTATGGATTTGATTCAACCATCAGATATCATTTCTCTACAAACATAGGATCTCTCATGCGGACAACACTCTCAAACTGAGATCTAGTCCTCCTAGGATCATCAGGATTTTCAGCTAGTTCTCTAGCTGCATGAATGATCTTTGCTGCCCATTTTGGTCTTGTAGGACTGTTAGGATCTAAAATTAAATCATCATTATCAGACATATCAGAATCATCAAGTTCAACTATCTCTTCACTTACATTCAAAGGTTCTGGTGGTGAAGAGGTTTCTCCAACTTCCACTGCTGCTAGGCACTCTTCTTGAAACTGAACACACCTTTCAATGAAGGCTTTGTTTGTGCTCAAATTGATTAGCTTGTACCCTTTTGAATCTTCAGAGTACCCAACAAATAGACACTCTTGTATTTGGGGCTGCAAAGCCTTCCTCTTTTCTGTTGGAATTCTAGACCAAGCCCTTGAGCCAAAAATCCTAAAATGGGTCAAATATGGCTTGTGCCCACTCCATGCTTCGAAAGGAGTCATACCATCGAGCTGTTTATGAGGAAAACTATTCTAGATATAGGCTGCACAGTTTATAGCTTTGGCCCAAAAAATTGGTGGCAAAGTCTTAGCCTCCATCATGCATGTTGCCATCTCTTTCAGTGATATGTTCTTCCTCTCAGCAACACCATTTTGCTGTGGTGTGTAAGGGATAGAATGTTGCATCTGAATACATGCATCTGCACAATATTGAATGAACTCAGACTTGACATACTCACCACCATTGTCAGATCTGAGGACCTTGAGTTTCCTCCCAGACTGGTTTTCAACCAAAG
>LPNX010554243.1:4401-23205 GCA_001517045.1 Pseudotsuga menziesii
CGGCCCCTCTGCAATGCCAAGAGTCAAGACCATGATCTGTGCACAAAACTAAACTCGTTGTCCTATGTGCAAGCTCGACTCTACATGCGGTGATACACATTTGATGGTTGCACCATGGTATTGCGGGCTCATCATATACACATTGTCCTTAAAGAAATCATTGAGGATTCTAGAGCCATGAAAAATGCATTGAATAACAACACATGACTTTGTAAGGGTATCCATAGCACTATGTATTAACATGTAGGAAATATAAGCATTAACATTATGAATATTAAAGTATGAAAACATTAATAATGTCAACATTAATCACATATTTTATGACTAAAAATTCATTATATTAAAGTCTTATGATTTTTTATGATTTGTTTGCTTTAAAGTTATAGAATATAATTTTCAAATCTCTCATGATTCATTGAGCTACTATCAGGTATTGTTGAGCAAGCTACTGCAGGATACAAGAGTCACCTTCTTTACTTGGATCAGATTTTTGGGCTCCTGTTATTTTCTCTAGGGACATAGATGACTGTTTCGTATAGCTCTCTTATGAGAGGGATTTATTGTAGTGATTCCCAGGTGCTTTGGGCACCCCTGTATTTCTTCGGTTTTCTGTATTGTTTTGGACGTATGTTTGTTGTATTGGTGAATATCACCTGTTATTTATTGTGCTGTCCCTTGGGGGCATTTTTGTTATAACTGAAGATGTAAAAAGTTCCTTTGATTCAATGAATACCAAGGAATGGTTTTTTCGACTGAAAAAAAAGAATATAATTTTCAAAATGAAATTTTGTTTATTTCATAATATATATTTTTTCACTAATATAAAATAAATGAATATTAAATATTATTTTTGACATAATTAGGTCTTTCATATATCTTAGAATTTTGAGGTGGACTGCTATCTATGATTTTTTATCGTATATCTCATTAATTTTATATTATTGTTATTAAGTTTATTATTATTTTTAGTTCTTAATTTTATATTATTTTTATTAAGTTTATTATTATTTTTATTTCCCTCCTCCATTACATGAGTTATAACGAATTATATGTTTGTAAAGTTGAGCTTTTGACCTCGGTCTCTACCGATATAGAACCTTGGGAAATGTTCCTCCAATACATGAGTTACAATGAATTATTTGTTTGTAAAGTTGAACTTTTGACCTTGATCTCTACCGATACAAAACCTTGGAAAATGTGCCTACATGGGCTAGATGGAAGGAGTTAGATATGTTGATTCACCTTTGCGTTCACTTCATATTTGATTGAGGAGATAACTTTCTGAGAGAAATCCCTATCTCTAGAAATAATCGATTATACCTAACCTTGAATCTTATGGCATGTACCACCAAGAATGAAGGATGCTAAAGCACCAGTTCTCCATTTCGACCAATTCTCTAATCAGTCTTAGGAATATTCATACCTAGTGGAATGCAAGCTCATGTTGTTGCTAACCTAGAGGACACTGTTCAAACTATTGCTCTCATACCCAATTTTTCCCAACAGATATAAGTTGGTCTACAAAAGTAAACACTTACCATCGCATCATATGCACCACATCGACTCAATTGATATGTTCACCTAGATCCTAAGTAACTTGGATCGAGTTTATGTTCGAATTCGATGACCTTGATATTCGACAAAAAATCGACAATGAAAAATTTTGTGATAAAATTCGACATTGAGTTCTAGTGACTACAAAATTTGGAAATTAAAAGAACTACGATTTTTTTCAATAAAATTCATTATGTTGTGTGAACATAAACACTAAACACATCAACAAAAGAACAAATGATATCCCCATTACTTTATATAGTATCTATTTTAATTATTCAAATAAAAATATCAAAACATTTAAAATTTAACTTTTATTGAAATATCCAAATTCTATCTTTTTAAATATTCATATTTATAAATAAATAAATAAAACTATTTTTCTATAAATTAAAAAAATTCCATCTCCATAAATATAAAAAAAATTACCACCAATACTTTTAATTCACCATAAAAACAAACTTAAAAAAAAAAATCTTATATGTTATTACTCATGAACTGAATCCAACGAACTTTATTTAACTGCAACAATAAAATGTAGTTAAACAAAATTAAACAATTTTTTTATTTTTTATTAACATATAATTTAATTAATTTTGAACTTTATAATGTAAAAATAATTACCATAAACAAAATCCAATCAATTCTCACAATGAATAATTACAAAATTTCATTTTTGTAAACATTGTGCAACATTCACAATCTTGAAAAAAGACATAAATAATGTATATACCTGGGTTGGCTCACTATTGGATCTGCAAATATCAATAACCATAACTATCAACAACTTTCTTAAATAGCATTTAAGATTTGAAATGGCCTTCACCTGATGGGAAGTTTCAATAATGTATATACCTGGGTGGGCTCACTATTGGATCTGCAAATCTCAATAACCATAACTATCAACAACTTTCTTAAAAAGCATTTAAGATTTGAAATGGCCTTCACCTGATGGGAAGTTTCAGTGTCTCGGGTTTGGAAACAAATTCCCGCCAATCTAAAAACATTCCCTCTAGAAACATCCATGCATTTTCCCCAATTTGTTTTAATAATCTTTGTTTCTAGTTAGGTGCTTGCAGGTTACTCCACTACTCTGTTTTTGGTCGGGGTTGGTGTGTCTGGTATGTATCATGCCTGTTCCTGGTCTCCACACTTTCACTATTATCTTAATGAATTCTTACATTTTCTTCAATTTTCTTGGTTTCTTGTTGGGTGCTTGCAGGTTACTCCACTACTCTGTTCCTGGTCGGGTCAGCTGGTGTGTCTGGTGCCTGTTCTTGCTCTGTTTAGCCTACACACTATCAGGGGTATGTTACTAAATTCTCATCTGTATAATTGATGTATTAGTTGATACAATGAAAGTAAATAACCATAGAAAATTCTTGGCTTAAACTCTGTTTTTTAATTTTGCTAGCTTGCACATTATTGTTTTTCATTCACTGGGTGCATGAATTGTTTGGTTTTATGTTTTACTATATCCTTATTCCTGGAATTTATCATTGCTCTTCAATTTCCACCTCGGTTTTAAGTCATTATTTATGTAGAAATTCTCCCAAAAAATTTGAGAATGTATAAGACGAAAACCCTAACAAATGTAGGTTTCTACGTTCCCCTTCCCTTATTTTACGCCTGTTGCAAAGCTTTCCATTTAACTGGTTAAGTCCGACCTTGTGGTTTCATGTGTCGAATAAGACCTTCTTCACGGCTTGGTTGGTAACCCAAGTAAACGATTGGATCTGCTACCGGAGACTCTGTAACTGTAGGGATTTTTATTTGCTATTACTTACCTAGATTGAGAGTGTCTAACTGTCCCGTTGCGGGTGGTTATGAAGTTTAAATTTCTCATTATCATCCTATGCTCTGGGACTTGCTTGGACATGCTAAATTCTAAATTAATGTTATTTTACTAATTACGATTACACATGGAAAATAGTTTTTTCATATCTGGTCTAGCCAAACATAGTGTCAGCCCCGACTGAACTTGGTAGGCCCTAAATAAAAAATATGTGGGTAAGCCTAACACCCTCTTTTCCTTCCCTCCCTGCATGTCTTTAGTGACGTTTTAACCTCCTTTTCTACCCGGCCGGTAACAACACAATCCTAACCCCGGCTGCTTCCTTAGTCCTGGGGTGCAAATAGAACCTCTAGGAAGCAATCCTTCTTCTCAGCTCGATAGCGTTGAGAAAGTGATCATCCGTGTCCAAAGTTCTGGGATAAAAAATATACAGTGGAGACTAGAACTCGTTGAGCTCATCATTTCATTTCTTGAAACCATAGACTTTTCCTTTTACTACTATTATTTTTATATTTTTTTCCAATGGGTCATCCAATATTCATAAAAGTAAGTACTTTGGACTTTTAGGCTTAAAAGAAATTGTAAGAGATGAAATAAAAGAGTCACAGAAAGCTACACAGTCAAAGAAAAGGGTCTTAGGGATGCTGAAATGTAGAAATTGTTTAGGTAGTCAGACACTTTTGATCCGAAAACAAAAACAGGATACTAATCTCAAATCTCTTCTATGTAAACATAGTTTTCTTTCTGAAGTTTGACAAATGAATCTTCTTTTTACATTGGGTTTCCCCTTATTGGAGCTGTGGCAGTGTGATTCCCCTTGTATCTCCTGTTTGTTCCTGTGAAGTTCTCTATCTTTATAAACTTGGTACATATTGATCGGCGGGCGGCAATCCAGGAGGACTTTACTCAAAATAAAAGGTCAGGTCTTTACATAAGATAGAATAAAAACCTTGACAGAATGTTATTTATTCTTTCAGTTCATCATACCATTCCACGCTTTATGGAACAACCCATACCGATATTCATTAAGCTTTTTGGAAACAATACTCATTATACGACTTAAGGAACCAATACCCTGATCTCAAATCTCTTCCGTGAAAACATAGTTCTTTCTTGAGAAGTTTGCAGATCTTTAATGTTATAAAAATGAGAGTTTATGAGATTTTGCACTTCTCTGCTTAAATTTTACTCAGTCAAAGCCCACAGAAGTTGATTTCTTTTTAAAGAACTATGAACCTGCCCCCTAGTTTGTATATTGTTCGGTGTCTCAGATCCCTAAGAGACGGAGAGAAAATGCAGTTTGCGAGCCTCTCCTTGTAAATTAACAAATGAAGTTTGCAGAATGAAGTTTGCAGATCTTCATTGTTATAGAAAAGGGAGTTTGTGAGGTTTTGCAGTTTTCTGCATAAATTTTACTCAGTCAAAGCCCTTACAAGTTTATTTCCTTTGAACCAGCGTTTCTTTTAGATCATCTTGCTTTAAAAACTAAGTGCGTCTGGTCGTAGCAAGCACAAGTTTATTTCCTTTGAACCAGCGTTTCTTTTAGATCATCTTGCTTTAAAAACTAAGTGCGTCTGGTCGTAGCAAGCAAAGAAAATACAAAGAAAATACGATCTCTACATTCAAGTAGAAAATACGATCTCTACATTCAAGTGGATGGTAGAGGTGGTAAATCGCTAGCCATCCTAGCAGAAGGCCTAACCCCAAAAGACTCAAGGCTCGAACCCGTGACCTTCCCCAGACCGAGAAACTATACCCACGTCTTACCAATTAAGCTAACCCTTAGACTTAGAAAATTATGACTTAAAAACAAACATTCGTCCTAGTGGCTGGTTACTCTGAAATGCCCAATATTTTAATTGTGTACCACACACAATTTATCACTTGACCAAACTTTATATTTCTTACTTGGGTTTGGCTTTTGGAGAAAGAGTGCGCTTTATACATAATGACAAAATATGGTTTAAAAAATTTCATTCACAAAATGTTTTAAAGCGTCCATATGGAACATTGTGAAAATACTATTAACATGTCATTATTTACGATTGCATTTATGTATAGTTTTAAAACCTACTTTTTTAAATAAACAATTAGGTTAACATAATGTTTCCAAGGGCTTATTATGGAACATTGATCTATTTTCTTATTTAAATAAAATTTCATTAACACATTATTTTTCAAAGGTGCCAAATTATAAAAAATACTATTAATACGTCTTTATTTAAGATTGCATTTATGTATAGTTTTAAAACCTATCTCTTTAAATAAACAATTAGGTTAACATAATGTTTCATAGAGCCTATTATGGAACAACATTATGGAACATTGGTCTATGTCTTTATTTAAATAAAATTTCATTAGCACACTATTTCAAAAGTGCCATTAACATATTAAATATGTAAAATTTATCTATTTATGGTATATATCTTTAGTTTATTTATGGTGTATTTTTTAGTTTTCAGGTTTATATTATTGGAGCATTATTTTTATTGTAAATATAATATAAGTTATAAATTTTATATAAGTTATAAATTTTATTTTACAAAATTTAGTTTTATATCTAAAATTTAGAATTTATGAATTATTATTTGTTGTCAAATTTAGTATCATCTATACTTTATTAACTTGTTAATATGTTACTAAGAAATAAATTTTACAATGGGTCAACTTATCCTTTTTAGTTTTTCACATCTAGATATGTAAAACTCCTCCAACATATCATCTATAGTTTATGCATGCAAAACTACAAACTCATTAGTTAGATATTGAAAAATGTGTTATGAATTTTTATTTTCTAAAATGATCTTTGGTTGAAAATATTGTCCATTTTTTCCATTTGATTTAGTGTTACGAATTTTCTTATGATTCTAGTAAGCAATTTAATTCATTCACATAATATTTATTATATAATGCTTATTACTCTATTTCATATAGTTAGATAATTGATGTTTTCATGATATATAAATTATACTTGCATTTCATTCATGGAGTAATACAATGAAGGGTATAAAACTAACTCTCACTTTTGGGAAATGTGTTAACATTGAATAAGGTATCTTGCTTCAATATGCAAACAAAAAAACAAACAATGTGTACTATTCGTACAAAGAGTGTAAATGATGTTATGAGAAACAAAAATTTTGGAGGCACAAATATTAATGAAATACCTTTGAAAGGAAGTAGTTTATCTACAACACCATCATCACATTCAAATTTGATAGATGATGTATACATACCAGTAATAAGTGATCTCGTCTATAATGTGGAGCCCACATTAGATATTGGATTTGAAATGGATATGTTACAATTATATAAAAGTGGTTGATTAAGGATAATGTAAACCCATTCAAGATCATCCCATCCATGCTGGGAACGCTTATCTCAACACTAGATTATCTTTTAATTAATTAATATTAAACATAAATCTTCTATCCATACTCACTTATATATATATATATATATATATATATATATATATATATTCAACATATAAATATATAACATTCAACATATAATATATACTCATTAACATATATGAGAAAAATGAATATATATTAACGGTAATCATTAAATATATATATTTAAAAAACCATACATCTCACTTTGAAAATTTAAAAATAAGCCCATGAAAGATGATCTATCAAAATGCTTTACCAAATTCAACATGGTCCAAAAAGACTAACAATAACACACGTTTTATGCTTGTTGTTTTTGTGGTCTACTTAATCTTTTGATGCATATTGTCTTGAACCATGGAGTGGAAGGATTGGATGACTATTTAGCCACATTACTTATTATTGGATGACTATTTGCCACATAGACTAAGCTCTTCTATAAATGTTGCTTGCCACATGATGTCATGATTTGGTGCAACGTTTCATATATATATATAACATTTCGACTATATGGAGCACTATGCCTGTATTGTTGATCAACTTGGCCGTGTTGGGCATCTGGATGAGGCAGAGGGCTTTATCAATAAAATGCCATTCAAGCCAAGTGCTTTTGTGTGGGGAACCTTGCTCAGTGCCTGCAAAATTCATGGCAACATGAAGCTGGGAAAGCATGCTATAGAAAAGCTACTAGAGTTAGAGCCACAGGAGTCTGCACCATATGTTCCACTGTAAAACATATATGCTTCAGAAAGCAGGTGGGATGATGTAGCAAGAGTACGAAAAATTATGAAAGACAGGGGGATAGTAAAGGAGCCAGGTCAAAGTTGGATTGTTCTCCAAAACAAGGTCCATGCATTCTATGTAGATGATAGATTGCATCCACAAACAGAAGATATTTACGCAACCTTGGGGGAACTGATTGTTTAGATAGAGGCAGCAGGGTATGTTCCTCATACAAAATTTGTGCTGCATAAATTAGGGCTAGAACAGAAGGAAAATAAATTTCTTCTGTTTTCCACTGTTGAATTTCTTCTTGGGACAAGATAAAATAAATCAAACGCAGATATTGGTTCCTCACCTCTGTAGCTCTCTTGCTCAAGATATTCGTTCCACTGGGAACAGTGCTCATCTAGTAAATTCAACATAGTATCGCTTCTGCACAGTAAAACAACAAGAATCTTTTATTACAAATTGACACAATCTTAATCATTATCATCAAGTAGAGATAGAGATTTATCTTCCTAACTTACCTCAGCGCGTAAGGAATATTTCTAACCATCAATGTGGTCGTATATTCTCTCAGAGGTGTGGAGCCGATGTTTATTTCCTTATCAATAGGAAGGGAGCTCCAACTGCGTCTCTTGAAAATAAAAATACTAAGAGTTTAAGAAAAAATACTAAGAGTTTAAGAAAATAAAAATACTAAGAGTTTAAGAAAAAATTATGACGAGCATGTTGATTTGGATATGCAAGCCAAATGTGCATTATTTTCATGGGAGCCTATGTGCTTTGGAGATGGTTTTATGGAAGATAGGTTGGATCCATGTCATTAATGAATAATTAACGACACATGAGATCTTATGGATATGCTAGAAGGAAAGGATAATATTGAATTTAAATGTATTTATAAAATTAAATTTAATGAAAAAAGTGGAGTGGAAAAATACAAGACAATGTTTGTGTTGATAGGATTTTTGTAGCAAACTAGTGTGGATTATGGAGAAACCTTGCTCCTAAGAAAAAGGTTGGACATAGTTAGGATAGTTTTGGCTTTAAGAGGCAGCAATAGGTGGGTAATATATTTGATGGATGCAAAGTTATGCTTCTTGAATGACATCTTAGAAGAAGAAGTCTATGTAAACCAAACACATGAGTATGAAAATAGAGGTAAGAGCACATAATTTATAAGCTAGAAAAATCATTGTATGATTTGAAAAGAAGTTCATAGAGCTTGGTGCATCAAAATGATTCAAACTTTCGTAGTAATGGTTTCTATAGATGTAAGAGTGAGCCCACTTGTACACCAACGCATGTCATCAAGATAATATTATGATTTTTTTTCTTGATGTTGATAATATTTGATACATGCAATTTAATAATATATTATTTCAAATTAACTAAAGATATAGTTGAGATGGAAGAACTTGGCTTGTTGAAGAACTTGAGATTGCCTCATGTTTTGACTCGAAATAACTATGGATTCGTCTATTTAAACTAGGACTCTCCTATGCTAAGATTTCTAAGAAATTGTTGTTACATGTTACACAAAACTATATCCAAACAACCTTGCAACCATTACTAATGCAAAGACATAAGAAATGGCACAAAATCACATTATATTAAGAGGGCCCCAAAAATTACATTCCATTCAATGGTCTCTACAGTAAGTTGTATTCATTAATATTGATCTATATTCATGACCTTGTAGCTGCAAATCATCTTAAGTTGCAAATCATCTTAAACAAGCTTGAGGGTACCAATAAAGTTAAAATTTTCAATATTCAAACTTTACCATGGAATTTTTAGAATGTAATATTAAAAGATTTAGATTGATTTGAAGAGCTTATGATACAAATTATGAGTGTAGTCAAGTGATTCAAGACACACATGATGAAGGTATGACTAACCAAAAGGTTATTAGTCAAGTGACCAAGGACACACATGATGAAGGTGTGATTGACCAAAAGGTTATTGAGAATCAAGATAGCATTATGTTGTTTGTGAGCAATGTGATTGTAGTGGCTAATGAGAAATGAAAGAACCTAGATCACATTCAATAGTAATGGAACTAATAGGGTTTATGTTGTCACTTGAGACCAAGAATATATGGCAGAAGTAGGGGCATATTTTGTATATGATACACTTGTACATATGGAAGGTCATATTTAGATCATATAGATATATCACATAATAACACTCAAAGTTTATGTGTACAACAACAATTAGATATTTGTACAACAACAATTAGATATGTTGAACTTTGGCTTTTTAGAATGTTTCTATGCTTGGAAAATTTTCCTTCTCATCTATTATGTCAAGCTTTGTTATCAAATTTATATACTACTAATACACACATTGTACAATTATTAAATTTTCTTAATATTCATTAATTACCAAAATATACAATGTACACTTATTAGCCTTTTCTAGGTTCATTTTAAAATAAACGTCTTTTCATTTATATGCAATATCTCATGTGCACTCAAAACCGTCACTTTATTTGATGCGCACACACACACACAAGAAACTCTCTCGTCACTCACTAAGTTCAAAAATAGCTTAAATTTACTCACTTAATACCTCCATAGGAGGGCACAAAAGAATCTTGTAGTTTAGGTAGGATTTTGGGGCTAGGCATCCAAATAATGCCCCTTAACCATTTTATCACCTGAAAAACATAGTTGTTGTCCTTAGGGTGCTATAAAAATCCTTCTAAATTAAGTGGTCGTGTATAGCCACACGAGGTAAGTGAAAAAGCGGCGCCGCGCCATAGGAGGTCAAACCCAAGGTAGCGGGTGTATGTTCTCTCAAGTGGGCTCACCACCACTTGTTGAAAAGGAGACGACCCAATACTTTTCAAGGGATAACTGCTTTTTCTCCACTTGATGAAGGTACTTAGTGACCAACTTAGGATGTCATTCCTTATAGGTGACTGTCGTGGAAGTCGACAGTACTTGAGACAGATTTTGTCGAACTAGTGGATTTCATCACCATTAGTATCTTCATTATAACTGACTCTTTGTTACCTCTGCGGGATAATCACTTGGTGGATTTCATCACCATCAAGGAAGATGTCCTTTGAGAGGCCCAGTTACATTTGAGTGGAAGGACGATAGGTCTCTAAGGTTATTGTTTTCATTACGATATATTGTTGTACGATTTTAGAAGAAAGGTAGCAGTCGCTAGCTTTCCAATAGATAAACCCTGGGCATGGTGATTGGTGGTTGCTAGCTTATACCTTGAGCTTGTTCCATGCACTCTATTTTCAAATAAACACATGGCATAAGATCAACGAAAGCTAGAAACTGCTAGTTTTCCTTTTAGCATAAGCATTTTCTTCTAGGATAATAAAACATACTTATGCTAGAAGGAAAGCTAGCAGTAGCTAGCTTTCCAATAGAAAAATCTTGTTCCATGGTGATTGGTGGTTGCTAGCTTATACCTTGAGCTTGTGCCATGTGCTCTATTTTGAAATAAGCACATGACAAAAGATCAAGGAAAGTCAGCGACTGCTAGCTTTTCTTATAGCATAAGAATTTTCTTCTAGCATAAGTACACATGCTTATGTTAGAAGGAAACCTAGCAGTCGCTAGCTTTCCAATATAAAAACCCTGGGCATGATGATTGGTCATTCCTAGCTTATACCTTGATCTTGTGTCTTGTGCTCTATTTATCAATTATTACATGGCACAAGATCAATGAAAGCTAGAGACTGTTATCTTTTCTTCTAGCATAACCATTTTCTTCTAGCGTAAACACACATGCTTATACTAGAAGGAAAGCTAACAGTCGCTAGCTTTCCAATAGAAAAATCCTGGCCATGGTGATTGGTGGTTGCTAGCTTATACTTTGAACTTGTGCCATGTGCTCTATTTTGAATGAGTGCTGGCTTTCCTTCTAGCGTAACACACATGCTTATGTTAGAAGGAAAGCTAGCAGTCGTTAACTTTCCAATAGAAAAACCTTGGGCATGGTGATTGGTGGTTGCTAGCTTATACCTTGAGCTTGTTCCATGTACTCTATTTTGAAATAAGCATATGTTACAAGATGTCACAAGATCAAGGAAAGCTAGCGACTGCTAGATTTCTTTCTAGCATAAGCATTTTTTTTTAGGATAAGAACACATACTTATGCTAGAAGGAAAGCTAGTAGTCGCTAGCTTTCCAATAGAAAAATCATGTCCATGGTGATTGGTGGTTGCTAGCTTATACCTTGAGCTTGTGCCATGTGCTCTATTTTGAAATAAGCACAGGCAAAAGATCAAGGAAATCTAATGACTGCTAGCTTTCCTTTTAGCATAAACACACATGCTTATGCTAGAAGGAAAGCTAACAGTTGCTAGCTTTCCAATAGAAAAACTCTGTCCATGGTGATAGGTGGTTTCTCGCTTATACCTTGAATTTGTGCCATGTGCTCTATTTTGAACGAATGCTAGCTTTTTTTCTAGCATAAGCATTTCCTTCTGGCATAACCCACATGCTTATGTTAGAATGAAAGCTAGCAGTTGCTAGCTTTCCAATAGAAAACCCTGGACATGGTGATTGGTGGTTGCTAGTTTATACCTTGAGCTTGTGCCATGTATTCCATTTTCAAATAAGCACATGATACAAGATCAAGGAAAGCTAGCGACTACTAGCTTTCTTTTTAACATAAGCATTTCTTTCTAGGATAATAACACATACTTATGCTAGAAGGAAAGCTAGTCATCGCTAGCTTTCCAATAGAAAAATCATGTCTATTGTGATTGGTGGTTGCTAGCTTATACCTTGAGCTTGTGCCATGTGCTCTATTTTGAAATAAGCACATGACAAAAGATCAATGAAAGCTAGCGACTGCTAGCTTTCTTTCTAGCATAAGCATTTTCTTTTAGCATAAACACACATGCTTATGCTAGAAGGAAAGGTAACAGTCGCTAGCTTTCCAATAGAAAAATCCTGTCCATGGTGATTGGTGGTTGCTAGCTTATACCTTGAGCTTGTGCCATGTACTCTATTTTGAATGAATGCTACCTTTCATTCTAGCATAAACATTTTTTTCTAGCATGTCACACATGCTTATGGTAGAAGGAAAGCTAGCAGTCGTTAGCTTTCCAATAGAAAAACCCTAGGCATGGTGATTGGTGGTTGCTAGCTTATACCTTGAATTTGTGCCATGTACTCTATTTTCAAATAAGCACATGACACAAGATCAAAGAAAGCTAGCGACTGCTAGTTCTCCTTCTAGCATAAGCATTTACTTATAGGATAATAACACATACCTATGCTAGAAAGAAAGCTACCAGTCGCTAGCTTTTCAATAGAAAAATCATGTCCATGGTGATTGGTGGTTGCTAGCTTATACCTTGAGCTTGTGCCATGTGCTCTATTTTGAAATAAGCACATGGCAAAAGATCAAGGTATAAGCTAGCAACCACCAATCACCATGGACATGATTTTTCTATTGAAAAGTTAGCGACTGGTAGCTTTCTTTCTAGCATAGGTATGTGTTATTATCCTATAAGTAAATGCTTATGCTAGAAGGAAATAAGCACATGGCAAAAGATCAAGGAAAGGTAGCGACTGCTAGCTTTCTTTTTAGCATAAGCATTTCCTTCTAGCATTTTTGAAAAGGAAAAGTTTTTTTTTTAATGAGTCTCTACTTGTGCTAGATGCAATGGATTTTTATTTATCTTTAAGTATTTAATATGTTTCCATAACACATGACCCTTATTATTTTTGTGCATGTGAATAAAAGACATGTAATAGAATATTGTTTGATAATGCTCATTATTTCATGTATTTTTAAAACAATTTAAATTTATAGTCACAACTATTTATTATTATTTTTAGAAGCTATGGACTCTGGTGCAATGACAATTCCAAGGAATAATTTGAAGAAAAAATGAATTGCAAGTGACACACAAACAATGTCTCCCCCATGTGGTATGGTGGTTTTAAATATTATTCTCTCATATCTAAATGGTTAGACTAGAAAACTATGGTAATATTTGTAATTTTGATTTCATTTTATTTCTAGTAATAATTGCTTATTATTGTTTTTAGAAGATGTCGTCTCCAAAGCAAGTAAAATGCCACAATCAACATTCAAAAAACAAAAGCGTCATTCAACTCAGATTATAAATTCAATAATGGGTTCTAATTTTGAAATGATTAAAAAGTTCAAAACATCTACTGCATATGAGTATGTCGAAGATTGGTATGTTGAGATTGAAAGTCCCATGAATATGTTTCCAGATATGTATCTATTTGGATCCATGGATGGAAATGATATACAAAGGCTAGGGATAATTGTTAGTTGCTATGCTCTCAATCATAGTTAGATCGATTTTCAAATGGAGGTAACTGAAGAAAATGAAGTGAAATTATTTTCTTTCGAAGTTGAGTACACAAAATTTAGACCAGATTTGATTGATACTAATACAGAATTTCCAGAGTCAATAAAAAAGTCACAGTTTAAGTTGGACAGTTTTGAGAGCTTTAATGAATCTGGTCTAAAGAGTTGTGATGATCTTGTACAATGTATTACCAACATTATGAAATATCGCTATGTGAGATGTAAGAAAACATCATCCGTGTTTCTTTATTTGCAACAAAGAGGTAAACTACTTGATAAAATACCAGATGATAAACTCGAGGCTCAATCGCTTGCTTTGAGAAGGGTATATTTAGCTGAGCTATAACAGAGCATTAAAGAAAGTGAGTTCATGCCTACTACAGAGTTTGTAAAATCCCAAAAAGAAGACTCTAAGATAGAGAAGTTTGCTGACCAATGCGATGAAATCCATGAAAATTTTAAGGACAGTTATTTATTTTCAAGCTCTTTTAGCATGAAGGTGGATGTTCAAAGATGTATAGAAGCACCCAAGTTATATAAATTGAGATCACGAGATGATTTAAATGTTCAAGTATTAATAAAATCATTTCTACAGAAATTTCAAGCATCATTGCCTGATGCTCTTCTGATTCCATTTGACACAAAAGAGTCTGATCCGATTGGAAACCCTGTGAAAATCATGAATGAAATGGATATAAATGCCAAGAACATTAATTTTTGGATAGTTGATGGGCAACACACCATTCAAGCAGAAAAAGAAATATTATCAAATCCTAAATTCAGTCTATCTGGGGAGGCAAAACAGAAGTACAAAGAACGTAATGCTCGATTCTTAGATCCATTAGTTGCTCACAGTGTGGTGATTCGTATTTGCTGCCAATTAAATTCTGCAAACACAGTGTTCTTCAAAACTCCATTCATTGATTTTGTGCGATCTGCAAGACAATTCTCAATTGCCACAAATAAATTAAAGAAACAAAAATGTGGGAATTCTAAGACGGCTGAAGACAAGGTATGCAATTTTTTTTTTGCACTTAGTTTATATTGTTTTAACTAAATTCATGGCTATTTTATTTTTGATATCACATTCTTACTAATTTATATTCGTTATTTTTTAACAGATTGATGATGAAATGTTGTGCTCTTTCTTCGATTGTCCACTAACAAATTTTGCTGAAAAAAAAGTCTTGTTATATCTTGATGATATTACTTGGGATAAATGGGAAGTTGTTTTTAATTGTTACAAACTAGGGACATTAATGTGTTCTCCAAACCAACCTAAGGATCCAAACTATAAAACAATAGTCTAAACAGTTTGGTATCAAGTTCTTTCTGTCCCCTTCAGGGACTAACCGCTGAAGAAATGTGTTTTGTAGCAGATAAACTATTGGATGGAACTGTCTGGTTTTCTATTCCAATGAACCATCCAACCAATGCCATAAAAATGAAAGATTATAGTTCACAATTGAAAACAAAAAGAACAATTTTGGAGGCAATGGTAACATATTGCAAAAGTCATGATAAGAATCTGAATGATAAGAATTCTTACAATATCCAATATTCTTGAGCATTATGGAATTACTGATATCATATTTGCCAACTTCTGTAAGACAATGGAAGGGTGTAAATATGTAAAAGGATCACGAAATACAAAAATAGAGTCCCTTTCTCCACAAGCATGTGTGGTCCTTGATAGAATAATTGATGCATCGACAGATATACAGGAAATTGAGAACAGTTTTGAATTCGGTTGTCATTATGGGGGTCCTAGCCTCTTGTCAACACTTTTTCACTCTTTTCCTTCTCAGTTTCAACCAATGTTATACACTGACTTTGTTGTGTTGGATACATTGGCTTTGAAAGATGAATCATTCCTTAAGGATCACTATATTGAATTGTTTCGATTTTTTATCGAAAAAAATGGGTTGAAAGATTTTACTATGATTATCTTAGTAGAAATTTGGTCTTGTAAGGATGTACGCCAAGCTCTAGAGATTGTTGCATGGACTCAAATGTCAACTATAAAATGGCTACCGGTCTTTATGAATATAAAGAACAAAATAACTATAGTTATGATATAGTTTTAATTATACATTTCTATAGTGAAGAGTCAAAAAGTTTAGAGGCCTCAAGATACTCTCACACTTTTAGAGACATATCTGATGAAAATGAGAGAGATTTTGAATTATGGGAATAATTATTGCAAAAGCATCAACAACATAGTGATCTAAATTTGATTATTTCTCTTTATGCAGGGACAAATTTACAGAAGGCTTGCTGTACATATGGAAGAAGAATGGCATGTGTCATAGAAAATGAGTTACAAAGGACTACCATGTTGACTAATCAAGAATCCTTCCAATTGCAAAAACCAATATCTAATATATTGCTGCTGGAATATCCAGGTATTGTACTTGTTTTGTTCTTTCTCTAGTGATTCTTTGGATTCTATGCTATTTATAAATCTTGATTAACAAGATGTTTACTATAACTACTAATAGCGGATATTGTAAAGAAAACAATGATGACACTTTGCAACAAAGCAATGATCAATATAGTGTGCACAATGTTGAAGAAATTTTGGAGATGCAAATACAAGACGAAGAATATACCATACCAGGTACATAATTTATTTTGCTTCTTTTGTTCTTTAGAAATCTTGATTAACAAGTTGTTTACTATAACTACTATAACTATTTTGTTTCTTTCGTTGTTAAGATATTTTGACTAGCAAGTTGTTTACTATAAATACTAATGGTGGATATTGTAAAGAAACAAATAATGACACTATGCAACAAAGCAACGATCAACATAATGTGCACAATGTTGAAGAATGTTTGGAGATGAAAATACAGGAAGAAGAAGATACCACACCAGGTACATAATTTGTTTTGTTCTTATTATTTTTAAAATTTATTTGTTTCCACATGTCATAATATTTTGGAATGTTTGTATTTAAATAAATATAAGAACAAGACATTAACCATGTAGCTTTGCAATTAATTTTGGAGATGGAATATCAATTGGCATAATAAACATGATATCATATAGTGTGCTTATTTTGGTGTTTCTCTTGATTTTAGAAAAAAATGTTCATGTATAATTCATAACATTTCATATATTGGTTATAGTTACAGACGAGGAGAATGAGTACATGAATCAAGCAAATGTGCCAAAGAACTATAATGAAAAACATAATACCATCACAGATCTTTAATATGATTTATTGTATGTCTATTTATTTAATGAATTTTATTCGTTGATACATTTTATAACATTTCATATGTTTATTACAGTGGCAAATAAGGAGAAAAAAGATAATGATCAATGGAATGTGAAACAAAGCCATAGTCAAGAACATGATATCATATCAGGTACTTCACATGTCTCTTATTTTCAATTAAACATAAAATGTCTTATAAAACAAAATTTGATTAAAAGAAGTATTATTGGTATTTGATTGAAGGTTTGTTATTTTGGCTCTAGGTTCTATGAAGACAATACAAGAGAAGTGTGGGTTATCTATAACTAGTACAAAAAATACTCAATTAACTATGACTTTTTATTAATAATTTATGTAGCATGAATAAAATGAATTAACTATGTTATCCATTATTGTTTTGCAGCTATTATAAGTAAAAAAAAATTAGTTATTTTTGAATTGAATAACATTTTCTATCAGAGCGTTGATGGTGATGCATCACAAAAAGATTTTATTGAGAAAATGGAAAGGGCCGTAGATTACACGATAGAGAAAAAATCATTTTGGTTTCGTCCACATGCAAAAACATTTCTTGAAATGTGTTCCAGAAAAGAATCTCTTGACATTGCAATTTGGACGACATCTTTGAAACAAAACACAACAAGAGTTATGAAAAAGCTGGCTTCAAAAACATTACAAGCTAAATTTTTGTTTACATGGACTGCTTCAGATTGCAAACAACAAAAGGGGAAAAATGCCATTGATAATTCAACAAAAGTTATA
This sequence comes from Pseudotsuga menziesii, assembly GCA_001517045.1. Lineage (NCBI taxonomy): Eukaryota > Viridiplantae > Streptophyta > Pinopsida > Pinales > Pinaceae > Pseudotsuga > Pseudotsuga menziesii. The sequence goes on from LPNX010554243.1 coordinate 22,184, forward strand.
TACAAAAAACATCTAAAAAAGGTGTGGAGAATGTATTCTCAATATGATGCAACTAACACTATTCTAGTGGATTGTTCAAAGGAGACAAAGAAAGAAAATCCCAAAGAAAATGTGATTATTGCCCCTTCGTTTGATGGAAAGAATGAGGATAAATGGTTGATCGCTGATCTGTGGAGCTTATTGAATAAATTCTACAAGGCACCCGATGTTCGAGATATTTTGAAGAATCTTCAATGACTTTTAATAGTACATTAAGATGACTGTTATTCATTTCCTCTATAAACAAAATCTTGAAGTTTATAATATAAATTCTAGGTCATTGTACATTTGATGACTTAATTCTACATGTGATGTGTTATTACTGTGTTTCATTTTATTATCAATTTAATGTCAATATTATTTCATAATACTTATATAAGGATTGTTGTTGTGTCATTATTATAAATTAACATATTATTATTTTGTTTATTTATATTGAGATATTGAGTTATAAAAAGTTAGTGATTTGAATAATAGTTTTATGTGTTTGCATAAAAATGTAGTATTCCATATTAATTAAATAATTGTATTAGGTTGTATGTATAAATTAACGTACAATTATTATGTTTGAGCAATTGCAGTTTATTTATCAATTGCGACTTAATTGATCATTATAACTCTTACAAATCAGTGATTTGAATGTTAGTTCAATGTTATTATATGAAATTTTCTTATTTCTTAGAAATTAAAAAAATGGAAAACCATATTAGGTTGTATGTATAAATTAACGTACAATTACTATGTTTGAGCAATTGCAGTTTATTTATCAATTGCTACTTAATTGATCATTATAACTCTTACAAATCAGTGATTTGAATGTTAGTTCAATGTTATCATATGAAATTTTTTTATTTCTTAGAAATTAAAAAAATGGAAAACCATATTAGGTTGTATGTAAAAATTACCTATAATTAGCTTGTTTAATTGAAATTTAAAAAATTGTAAATCTAGGTGGTGTGTATAAATTAACATATAATTGGTTT
>LPNX010554254.1:0-128957 GCA_001517045.1 Pseudotsuga menziesii
AGAGAGAGAGAGAGAGAGAGAGAGAGAGAGAGAGAGAGAGAGAGAGAGAGAGAGAGAGAGAGATCAGAGGAGGAGAGATAGATAGCTGTTGAATACTTATTATTATTGCTTTTGATAATCTTACTATTATGAGGAAGTTTGCATGGTTTTCTCCTTTATGGTTTCCCCAGTGAAAATCTCTGTGTCTCGTGTATATTTTATATCTTATGCATCTTGTTGTACTTGTTATTATTTCAGATAAAGATCCTAGATAATCTAATCAGATCTAAAGAAAAACTAACATGGTATTAGTGCCTCTCTAAAAGAAGGCACTATGTAGCTATGGAAGCTATGGATTCCTAGTTTAAGGTGTTCTCTCCACAGATCATCAAGAAAAGAGGGCTAGGATAACTCGCCTTAGTAGGGCTCATATTTGGGTTGAAGCAGTTTCAAGATTGAAGAAGTTTCATTTTTGACCCTGTCACCGTTGTTGGGAGGAACTAGGGCATCAAGTTTCAGAGGCTTCCCACCTCAATTTTCAGAAAGTGACCTTGATGAGAAACTTGCCTCAAGGAGGCGCGTATTTCTATCCAGACAGAATTTCCAAACTCTAGTATTTCTGTCCAGACAGAATTCCCAAACTCCAAGTTTGGATAATTAGGGTTTCTCTGACAAACCATAGGTCATCCAGCTCCGAAACGAGGTTGGATACCTCAAATCAGTAAGATCTAAATCTATCCTATTTCCATTTGAGGTTCTCTTTTGAAAAGATGACTCACCATACTCATCTTGAGGATAAGCTTGGAGGGGTTGATAAATTATGAGCATGAAAGCACAAAATCTCTCTGATCCTTGAAGAAAATGACTTGGATCAGTTTATCACTAAAGAAGTTCCAGAACTAGAGAGATTAGGATAAGGCTGCTTATAAGAGAAACATGGCTAAATATAAGAGAATCATTGCAGATCCTATTAAGGATCACCTTGTTTCCCATGTGTCTGCATTCAAGACACTGAAGGAAGTATATGATGATTTGACAAAGATGTTCGAAGGAAATAACATCAACCAAAAAATGACTTTGAGGAAAATGATGAAGAATGTGACAATACAAAACTCTGAGACTATACAGTCTTACTTCATAAGGGTTACTCAAATCAAAGAACAACTCTTGAAGCAATTGAAGAGAATGTTGAAGAAGGAGAAATTGTAATAACTACCTTGAATGGTCTCCCTAGATCATGGGACTCATTCATTCAAGGGATTTATGCAAGAAGGAGGCTAATCGCTTTCAACAAAGTCTGAGAAGAATGTGCACAAGAAGAAGCTCGACTTGTGACAAGAGAAGAGAATATGAGAGCAACTGAAGATCAAGCTCTCACGGTTCACACCAGGAAGGAATTCAAGAAGAAGGAGAAGTTTCATCACAACAAGAAGAAGAACATGAAACCCAAGAATACCAAAAGATATACTTCAAATGTTCGATGCTATACTTGTGATGAAAAGGAACATTCTGAAAGAGACCGTCCCATCAGGAAAAGGAGACACCATGCTCATATTGCTGAAGATGATGAACCAACAAACACAATATTAAGACGGGAGAAGGATGATTCAGATGCAGAGTATGTGCTAACTGCAACACTTACGGGCACTCTAGATTGCATGAAGAGCAGTGAATGGAATCATTCGTAAATATGTCTGAGCATGAGTCACCGCACAAGGTGAAACTTGGGGATGATAATCAATACCCGATAAAAGGGAGTGGAGAAGCTTCATTCAAGCTTGACTCTGGGAAATATTTAAAGATGCAGGATGTGCTATATGTTCCATGATTGAAGAAGAATCTTCTCTCCATCTCTGCAGTAGATGCAAAGGGAATTAGGGTTTCTTTTTATTGATGGCCAAGTTCTAATGTGGCCCAGAGGAAGGACAATAGAGGATGAAACAGTGATTGGAGAAGAAGACGAAGGTTTGTACAAGCTAAAGGGACATCCCAAATAAGCATTGGTTCATGAGTCAATTGAACCAAGCGAACTATGGCACAAAAGGCTTGCACATGTGCACTACAAAGCACTACCAATGGAAAGCAAAGCAGTCTCAGGATTGCCAAAGATCCATGCAAAGAATGCAGGAATTTGCAAAGGATGCACACAAGGAAAGAATGCAAAAAAGACATTTCCTAGCAGTGAGAGCAAGGCTAAAGGAATACTGGAGATAATACACTCGGATGTATGTGGATCCATGCCTTTTAGCTCATTAAGCGGGTATGTGTACTATGTTTCATTTATAGATGATTTCTCACGTAAGACTTGGATATATTTCTTGAAAGAGAAAAGTGAAGTTTCTAGTAAGTTCAAGGAATATAAATCCTTGGTCGAGAACCAGACTGATAGGAATATCAAGACTCTACGGTCAGATAACAGAGGAGAATTCACATCAAATGAATTCAAAGAACTCTACAGAGAGTCTAGGATTAAGAGGGAGTTGAGCACTCCATACAATCCTCAGCAGGATGGGGTTGTGGAATGAAAGAACGGAACCATCATGGAATCAGCAAGAGCTATGCTACATAACCAGGATCTTCCTATGCACCTTTGGTAGGAGGAAACAAGAACATATGTGTATGTATAGAACCGTACTCCTCATCGAGTACTTGAAAACAAGACTCCTGAAGAGGCTTTCTCAGGAGAGAAACCATAAGTCAACCATTTGAGAATATTTGGTTTCCCGGTGTACATACATATCCCAATGGAGAAAAGGACCAAGCTCGATCTTTCTAGGAGGAAGGCTATATTCATAGGATACAGTGATACATCAAAGGCCTACCAAATATACTTCACAGGATTCAAGAAGATCGCATCAATAGAGATGTAACCTTTGATGAAGACTCGACATATTTCAAATCCAGGAGGACTCCTATCCAGGAAGTTGAGGAACCTGAAGAGACGAAGAGTCCGAGACATGAAAATCGGAGAAGCAATTCCAGAAGACCCTAAAGATCACGACATGACAAAACCACAAGAGTTGGTAGAGACATTCCTTGAGAAGGACTCCCACAAGAGGAAACCAACATGGGCCCGAGAGCTCATACGAGAAGCTGAAAGGTATGGCGCTCCAGAAGGAATACATAGAGAGAGAAAGAGGGAAATCCCTACAATAGCTATGTGGCCCTGTTAAGTGACATATTTGATAGAGAACCTTCCACATATGTGTTAGGATTATATAATCCTCCCTTGTCATAGTAATAAATTTGTAGGTATTAATACTAATAATTACATTGATAGGTATTTATATTTTTAATTTAGTAGATATTAATACTAATAATTACATTGATAGGTGTTTATATTTTAGAATTTGGGGTGGACTATCATGTATGTTTTTCCTAGATAGTAGGAGGATTTGACAAATCACAAGTGTCATTGATTTTAGGGTAATTGGTTCCAAATTCCAAATAAACAATTATAAAAAAATATAAAAAAAACTAGTAACCACTGATCCATGGATAACATGCACTTTGAACTAAGCATGGAGAACACTTAACACATAACTTGGGCCGTGTCTATGTTCACCCACCGCAAATTAAATAATTCTCTAAATTCTTATGGTGAGTAGGCTTCGTGTTAGCATGGTAATCGTCCTATTGCAGCTGCAACATTGGAATTTTTGGGACCCTCCTTTTACTCGTTTTCCTTAGCTCTTTGTTTTATTTGGTGTTTACGCAAATATTTCTTTGATGCTAGCAATTGTTTTACGGTTTGAATTGATTTTTCCTTGTTATCGGAAGTGTTTAGATTTTTTAGTCGGAAGTCTAGTTATCTGCACACCCGCTGTTTCGGAAAGGAACGGGACATCACGTCCGATTCAAATGTTATTGGTCTCCGATGCGTTTTTCTTTGTCGGAAGCTATTTTGAGATCCCGTCAGAACCTTTGTCTATACGTCTTCCGCCGTTGCGGAGAAGGTTCTACGAATTTGTTCGAGAGTTGTTTAATCCTTTTTCGATCCCCGCTGTTTTGTTTCGCAGGTCCTTGGTTTTTTCAACTTTCGCCGTTGCGGCTCTAGAAAACACTTTGATTCCGATGAGTTTGATTTATCTTGTCCACTTGGTCGATGTTTTTCGCTTGAGACATGTTTGTTTTACTCCGTTTGATGGTCTGCGGAACTTGGTTTCTTTTATGGTTTCGTCGTTGCAGCTCTTTAACCATCTATTGATCCAAGGCTTTGGCTTAGTGAGCTCTGATGTGAAGTTATTTGTTTCTCCCGCCAACGCCATTGCGGGCATTCTGACGTTTTCTTCATCCGCCGTTGCGGAGGTGACAGTAACATGATCGCCGATCCCATAGTGTTTCCGTCGCCCGATGATCTTATTTTTCCTGCCGATTGCATGTTGACCGCGACGTATATATTTTAGGTTTGGGGGTTTATTATTTTATTGTATTTTGGCGATTTCTCCGTGCTGTCATTTTCACTCGAGCAGACCAAGGCTTTCGCTGTCGGTACCTTTGCTCCTAGGTGGCTCCGCCGTGGAAGTTTACCGGTTTTCCTCCACTAGTTGCGCAACATAGTGCGAGGTAGGCCCTTATGCCCGTTTTACTGTTCCGTTTGATTGGTCAATTTTTTTGTTGTTGTCTCCGCGGTTAGTGGTTACCTAGGTTTTCCCATCCCGACTTGTATATATATTCAAGGTAAATAGTATGGCTGCCGTTATTTTGCTTGATGATGACTCTCGCGGCCGTTGAGGGTTTTCATATCACACTCGATTGCTGGGGAAACCGGTGTAGACGACCGTTACCCTGTCCACACCAGTTTCCCCCAATCTGCGTGTGGCCATCCGGGGAGGGCTTTCATGGTTTTCTTACGAGATGCCGGGTTGGTCGCCCTAGTTTTGTGAACCAGGGTCGCAGCGGTGAAATTCTTTCGTTCGAATACGAACCCCGGTCCAGTTTACGTTCATAATGCATTACCTAGTCAGGCCGTGAGGCAAGCGCTTTTTACAACTAGTAGCATCCTCTTCTTGTTTATGAGTTAAGTGCGCTATCAGTGCAATGCCCTCACTTGGGATTAGGCACCTTTTTCTTCTGTGTAGCGTTTAGGTCATAGCACCGAGAGGGGGTTTCGAGACTGTGTTCTTGTTGATGAGAGGAGGGGGATATTCATCATTCTTGAAAGGCCGTGATATTCTAAGTTAAATCTGCAAATGTTGGTCGAGAGATGGTTTTAGCCTTTTCGGCAGATTAGTTTTATGCGGGAACACTTGGTTTTTTTAGCATTGTTTGTTTATTCTTCATAGCTGCACTCATGTTTAGCATAGACGAGGTAAAATGCTTATACAGTTCATTTTCATTTTGAATGTTATCTAGGAATAACCCAATAGAACCTAAAAGCAATATCTGTGTATAACAGGAAAATTCTTCAGAATCCAAGATGTCTAAACATCAGAAGAAGAAGGCTCCCGTAGTAGAAGAGGAACCCGAAGTCAAGATCGTTACTAGAGTTGAATACACCTACAAGGACACCAAATGCATAGTGGGTGTGGAACCTGAATATCAATGGGGGGAAGTTTACGGATTAATTTCACACCGAGAAGTACCTGACATAGGTTTTGAAGAAGAAACCATCTATGCCAATATAGAGAGATCTGCATTGATGAAAATTGCTACCAGACTTGAGCTTTTTCCATGCTCAGAGGTGATTGAGTGGATTCTTCCCAGGGCAGATGTAACCACCATGATTTTGGAAAATGTTGATAAATAGGGTTATGCTGCTTATAGCCCTGAGTATGTAGCACTGGCCTACCACTTACCAGAAGCACAGGTGTACTTGACTGAGGACTGGCTGAAGGCAATTAAGATGGACCTAGTCAAGACACTGAAGAGAATGCTCATGCCTGGAAAGAACTTTAGAACTAGGCCGACTGGGGAATATGACACTGCCAATCTAAGAACCCCTTACAGGTTCATTGCCTTGATGCTAAACAGGATTTTCGGGAGGGCCCACGGTAAAAGCTTCAAATTGGAGTGGGTTCCTATCATTTTCTATGTTGCAACACAGGGGACATTGTTGAATTGGGAAAACATTGTGTCCAATAGCCTCTCAGACTGCATTGCATCAGCATTAGGAGGGGTGTCCCAGAAGAGATCAGAGTTCACATGAGCGCTATACTGATTGATTGCATACTATGCAATCAACCCTTCCCCAATCTAAGGTGTATCTGGGACCGGGAGAGAACACCAGTCTACTCAGCATACAAGCCACTGTGGGCACACAAATACCACAGTCACTATAGGGAAGTGTGTGAGCACTTCATTATGCCATTGTATACCTTGATTTTCTTGAAAGAGTGCAACTGCATGTCGGAGGAGGCATTGCAGGTGATTGAAGAATATGCAGACTATTACTTAACTGAGGATGGATTATATTTCAGAATGTTTGGATGCTCTAGAGAACCCTAACTACTGCCTAAGTATGCCACTGACTATGTAGTCCACAAAGATGCAGTTAGACAAGTTTTTTTAGATGGCATAGGGAGCTTTCTGTTTGAACATAAGAAAGCAGCTTACCCTCCTTTGCCATTCAGGTTGGGAAGCTACAAGTTTAAAAGGGTGAAGAAAGCTGACGAATTTGTGGAAGAATTGGGGAAATTCCATTTCGGGGAAATGCGTTTCCACAGGAATGATTCCCGGAATAAAGTGGCAGAGCATTGCAGAGAGGCGAATGTACATTTTGAATACACAAGCCATTGGGACAGAGAGGAATCTGTTTTTCATAGCGCACAAAATATAACAGCCTTAAGAAGAAGGTTTAAGAAGAAAATCACCACCAAAGGTGGGAAAGGACAAGATGAGCAAGAAAAGGCAGGGGAGGAAGAAACTAGAAAAAGAAATGAAGATGCTAGGAGACTAGCACAAGAGGCCGAAAGCTGGATCAAAGGTGAGGAGAAAGAGAAGAGAAGAGCTGCATAAGAAGCAGTTAGAAAGGCAGAATAAGCTACCAAGAGAGAAGAAGATGAAAAGAAGAGAAAGATGGATGAGGAACAAAAGAAGCAGGAAGCAGAAAAGCTAAAACTGACAGGAGTAGTGACAGATCAATCAGCTTCTGATCCTGTAGACAGTCAGGCTCAGAACTTGGGTAATCCTGATATTCAAGATCCTGTGGCAGCTACTGGCAGCACAACAGGATAGGCTATGGTCCCCGCCCTTAGGCTAATCTCTTTTGAGCAGAAGAAAGGGGAGGAGGTACCAGATTTCAACACTATCTTTTATGATAGGGAAAGGAAAAGGATAGTGTAGAGGACCGAGAGAAAGGTCGAGACTGGGGGGTAGTCCGGTAAAATGATAAATGATACAACTATAGTATATGGGACAGACAAGGACCCTAGGTTCACTATCAGAGTAGGGGCTGCATTGATCCATGCTTCTGAGGACAATGTAGATCGAATAATGACTGGTCTTGAACAGTCAAAGAAGTCCTCTTCCCAGCTCAAAGATAACCTGAGAAGAGAAAGAGAGGAAAATAATAGGTTAAAAAGAAAGTTTGAAGACATACAATGGGAAATAAAGTCTTCAAAAGCTGAGCTCCAGTCCCTCCAAGTAGAGAAAAAATCTCTAGAGGTTGCCCAAGGAAGTTTGCGGGAATTGCAGCAGGAATGTCAAGGGTTGAAGACAGAAAAGGAGCAGCTGCTAGGTAAGATAGGGGAGTTGGAGCTACAGAAGGCTACCTTGGAAGAATCTGAAAGGCAGGCTCAGGGGCAGAATGCAGAGCTTAAAGAACATATTACCTCGTTAACAACAACTCTAGAAGAGGCCAAAGAATAGCAGGTCAGTCTTCAGTCTTTCAAGGAGCATGTTCTAGCGCAGAGGAGCAAGATACACCAGTTGCAAGTGGCCATAGAGGAAGAAAGGTGCAAGGTCTTGCAGGTGGACAATCGGCTGGAAGAGATTTTGGAAACCTCTTCATATTTTGTTGACAGATCGCAAGACATCTTAGCAGTCCTGATAGGAAGGATGGCGAGATTAGAATCGAATGAAGAAACCCCTGTAGATCTACCATCAAAAGATCAAGAAGCCCTAAGGAAAGACTATTATTTATTGGAGTTCGCCATAAACACAATCGAGGAATTCAAGAAGGCTGTCAAGAAGACAAAGGGGGCTTGTGAAGAATTCTTCAGGAGACTTTTGATCACTTATAATCGCTGCCAGGTTGAGGCTGAACAGAGAATGGATACCTTTCTAGACCACAGCCTATTTTTGGAGATTTTTCAAAGAAGATATCAAGAAGATGAACAAAGGATACATCGCATTAAATCTTTAGATGAGCAGACCCTGAGGGATGAAGTAGATCATTCCGTGGTTAGTGTGCAGTTGTTAGAAGAGCAACTTCACCTAAGTGCAGCCAAAATAGAAGTAATAAGAAATCAGGATGCTAAATTCGAAATAAATATTCATTTCTTAGAACCTTTCAAGTTCGAAAGTATCGCCTCAGAGGCTTCAGCATGGAAGAGATTTTTGAATAGTCAAGCGGGACCCTCCTCATGAGCATTTTATTCATTTTATTGTAATATATTGTAATTTTTGTAAGCACTTAATGAAAGGAAAATGTGGGAGGTGAAGAGTTGGGGAAGCCCAAGAGTCACTCGTGGGCAACCCAACAGTTTTGTTCTTTTTGTATGAATATAGAAAATCTAGACAAGAAGAGGGACTTTTTCCCAGTTAGATTGGAAGACATATTGTAAGAAGAACTATTTCCTTTTGCAATAGATAATTATAGTTTGCTTGTTGGAGAAAGCTGGGTGGAATGTTCAAATGTTATGCTATGGATTTGTTGAAGAGGAACTATTTCGTTTTCAGCTTTTTGTCCATTAACTGTGAGATCGTTCTAACTCTTTGAACCTATGTTCTTGTATGAGTGATCTCTGGTTTATTTTATGAAAATTTCCACTATGAGTAATGAATGTTGTTCATAAACAATTGGTTATTTGGTTGTTCAAATATCTTTAAATGTTCATGTGTTTTGAAAGAAGTATCAACTATCTATGATTTTTCCTAATGCATGCACAAAATACATTACTCATTAATAAGTGATAATCTTGCTCCCTAGGGATAGGTTAAGTAGTTAGATTTAATTCCCTGCTATGTGTTGTTTAGATGCAAGAGAGTCTAAGACGAGAGGTAAGAACTTGCGCATCACATTGTGACCACTCCTTGCAATCTCAAATTAATCCGCATTTTAGATAGGCATTTGCATGTCATAATTAAAACTAAAAAATACAAAAATATACACGGTGGACAGGGCCACAACCGGTAAAACCTTTTATTTTTGTTACTTGACCTACGGTAGTCGGACTGCAAACTGGACGGATTCCCTACACCAAATAGTCACGGGCTAGTTGGGAACATTGACTGGGGAGAATCCCTTGTTGTTGTTGCCTGTGAATTTCCAGGCCTCAACACGTCCTTAGTATGATAATCCTCCTTAGTGAAGCCAAAGGCATCGCGTGCCCTATAAAAGCAAAGCATGGGATGGATGGTATGCAATTTCATATGAACAACAAAGCACGAAGGAGAAGGTGGAGAAGGTTTGGGTTTAAGCACATACAGAAATATCGTACTTGAAAGGCAATAGCATTCATGGCAATTTTCCCTCCCCTTATAGCTCCGTTGCTTCCTAATTAAACGAGGGATTCATAAACTGAAACTAACATGGACGGCTTCATGTATTCTGGCAGTCGAAAGTGAAGTCACGTGGAATTTCAATATGGGGAGACCAACGATAGGAACATTAACAAGCCCAATGTGGGAAGAGGAAGAGAGGAAGCTATGCCTGGTGCTGATAGTACCGTGTATCGCATTTTGTGTCCTGCTAATCTAATAGGAAGTGTTATCGGAAAACGAGGCCAAGTCATAGAATCTCTCAGGAAAGAGACGCGTTCCAAGGTTCAAGTTGCAGATGGTGATCATGAGTGGGTGATAATGATCTACGGCTCACCAATTGTTTACAAGAACAACGAGAACCAGAATGCTGAACCAACTGTTTGTCCTGCCCAGGATTCCCTTCTTAGAGTGCATTCATGTAGATAACCCCAATGAAAAATAACGAGTGAGCAATGCAGAAAATCAACAAGTAATCAATGCTCGCTTGCTGGTTGCAAACAATTAGATTGGAATTTTGATTGGAAAAGGTGGAAATAACATTCAAAAGATGAGAAGCCATTCAGGTGCACAAATTCAGATATTTCCCAGACATCAGTTGTCAGCTTCTACTGCTTTGGCTCTCACTAGTGTTGATGAATTAGTTCAGATATCAGGAGATGTAATGACAGTCAAGAAAGCACTGTATGCAGTTTCTACTTTTCTGCATAAACACCTACCTAAGGAACCAATTCCCAATTGGAATAACAATAATAATGACGTTTATGACACGCAGAGGTTGCTCCTTCCTCTACCAAATAATCTTCCACAAAGATGTATAAATTCAATGCTTTCTTATACCCCGCTTATTGGTTTTGGGTTGGGAGGATATGGAAGCAGAGATGGGAGTGTATGGCGTCTATCTAATTATCCCTGGCCTCATCTTCCCACTGTTTCTAGTTTTGGGACTTCTACTGACCCTAACATTGAGGGACCTTCCAGGGAGTTTACCATTCGAATGTTATGCCCCAATGGTAAGATTGGAGGGGTAATTGGTAGGGGTGGCAATACTATACAAAACATGAGGAAGCAAACAAGAGCGAGTATTAAGATTGACGATGCTGTTTCAAATAATGAGCGTGTAATTGTAGTTTCTACCACATAGTTTCTTCATGATCATGTTTCACCTACTCTTGAGGCGATTCTTCGACTGCAAGGAAATACTAGCTCAGACAAGGAGGGCATGACTCTTATTTGTACAAGGATGCTTGTTCCATTAAAGCAGATTGGCTGTCTTATTGGGAAAGGTGGAAACATCATTAATGGATCCAATTGTTCAGATTTTCGGAGAGGCCGATGCTGCCAAAGATGCACTCATCCAAATTGTAAGAAGGCTTAGGGATATAGTTTTCAAAGATAGCAATGTTGCTAATATTCCTGGCCGCCATGTTTGAAGCCTTAGCGCATGAAAACTCGATGAACAAATGAATGAATCTCATGTGTTTCTTTTAGTCTTGTTAGTGTTTTAAGTGTTTCTTTTAGTCTTGTTAGTTGCAAATGCTCACTTATAACATGTGAAATCCAGCCATAACTTCTTTGATCTGCATTTTGTCAACTTCACTACAAGAGAAAGCAAGCCAACCATAACTTCTTTGATCTGCAATTTGTCAACATCACCACACCACATTACGTCGTATCAATATTCTTAATCTTGGCATTGTAAATTCAGTTTTCTTGACCATTAATGGCATACATGGGCTATCACATTCTATTTCCAATCAACTTTGTAAGATGCATGTATTTCTACATAATCTCATTGATTAGATAGTTTTTAGTAGCTATTGTTGCAACCATAATTTATATCTATGGATTATGCTTCTTGCTCATCTTGGTAATGCAAAGCATAATCCTTGGTGCCTTGCAAATAATTGAATATTCTTTTAACAACCATCCAATGTACACATTGTTTCTTTCTTTCTTAGATTAACTATAAATTTACTCACTAAGCCCATGGAATGTGCTATGTCTAGGCGTGTGCATACCATCCCATACATAAGATACTTACAACTCTAGAATATGGAAACCTAGTTGTGTATGTCTTTTCCTTGTGTGTTTTAGGACTCATTTTAGTAGACCTCTTATCTCTCACTTGGAATGGTGTTTTTATCACTTCATAAAATTGCATCCCAAACTTACTAAAAATGTTCTCACCTCTTATCTCTCACTTGGAATGGTGTTTTTATCACTTTAGAAAATTGCATCCCAAACTTACTAAAAATGTTCTCAATATACTTGGTTTGACTAGGACATATACTTATATTTTTTAATTACTTTTTACCTATATGCCAAGATAATGTCAATCAACTACACTATTTTGTCACCGATCAACAATATATCATCCACATATAAGAGAAGAATTACAATACTAGCACTAACTGCATTGCAATAAAGACACATGCCTCCAATATTTCAAGTATCTATGAAGAAATGTTGCTTTGACATCCATTTGGTCCACTTTTATATCACAGTCTTATATGTGGATGATATATTGTTGATCAGTGACAAAATAGTGTAGTTGATATATCATAGTCTTATATCATCCAATGTAGCTACTTGTGTTTTAGAGTTTGTTCTATTTCATTCATTTAATAGAATATAACTTTACTCACTACAACAAAACCCTGTGATTAACGTCACTTTTTGCTAGCTTTTTGCGTCTAAACCATCTTTCAATGTATTTTTCTTAATTTTTAGGAAAAATGGCGCAATTTCATTGGTGGGTGCTATTGTAGGTATTTTTTGCGTCCTTTTTCTAAATCTGGTGCAAATTATGGCATAATTTGCATTGGGTTTTGCACATTGTTATGTGCTAGGTTTTGCATCAAATTTTGTGCCTAGTTTTGTGCCCATGTTTGTGCTTAATTTGTGCATCTAGTCTTTTTGCGCCCCATTTTATGTCTATGTTTCCTCCAATTTTACGCCCATGTTTTCATCCACTTTTACATCCTTTTTACCTCCTCTTTTGCATCCACTTCTGCTTCTTTTTTTGCATCCCTTTTTGCATCCCCTCATGCGGCAAGTTCTGCATCAATGTTTACATCCTGTTTTGAGTCTAGTTTTGCATCTAGTTTTGTTTCACCCACTTTTGCATCCACTTTCATCATCATCGTTTCCATCATCGTCATCATCAAAAACATCAAGCTTTCAACACCAACCATTGCATGATGCACATTTTCAACCTATCCATCAACAATGCCAATAGGATCAACTCTGTCATGATAAGCATTACAACTTGACAATCTTGAAGGAATTCTACAGGAAAGAGAAAGACCTCGCAATAGTAACAACACTATTTACTAGAATAGACTCCATGAAATTCCATTACAAAATATATAGGGTGTTGAAATCCACCAAAGGATATAAAATTTCACTTCAAAAGCAAGTTTCTATGCTACAAACCCTTGAAGGACAAAAGTATGCTTAGTATTGATGTCAACTTTGTTCTTGATGTGAATCCAGCTAGATGCTAACTGCTTTTTTGAGGGCTTGATGAACATACCAACAACACACTTATATCTTCCATTATATGACTAGATGCCAATATTTTCATTTGATGTTTTCAAATCCTTGAGTGGCGCTAGAAATTTTCACAAAATAATATTTTAGTGGCAACTATTTTGTAATTGAAACTAAGAAATAAAATAAACCCCCCACATCATAAAAACCAAAATTTGAGTATAATAAGACACTAGACATAAGAGTATGAACTTGTTCTATTAAGGAATAAAATTTTTCATTGGCATTATTCATTGTCATTGACCAATTTAATTTCATTGCTCTTTCAGGATATAAAAATGTTAAGTGCATCCACTAAATACTTGCACTGGTTACTTCTACACTAGAGCTTAATTTCATAATCAGGATGAACCAAAAGTGATTGTGGACACACATGATAATATAAAGGGTAAACACTCCTATGGGCATCAAGCTGGAAGTGCTCCCACAAGCTTGAATAATTTGTTCTTGACAATGCCATGTACCCATAATTCTAGACCATGAGAACTCTATTTCTACCCCTATTACACACATCTTGGACTTGTGTGTGTGTGCCTACAACCATGAGTTCCAATACTGGATCATCAATGCCAATAGTGGTCCACACATGCACCTGTTGGAATTATGTGTGTGAGCCTATAGCACCAAATGGAAATAGTCACCTAATATTATTATAGGAGAAAAAGGTTCGAAATAAATACAAGCTAGATAAAAGGTTATTTTGCTTATTTTTTTCCACAATTGCTCAGAGTCTTTCAGCCACATCCCCATTCAACCCTTCTTGAAACATGAACTAAAAAGTCTAACATGCGTGCAAGTTTATGAGTTTGAAAACCCATGAGGTACAAGGAAGCTAATTGAAGAGATCCCCTCTCTATGGGGTGCACTAATCGATCCTAATATATGGGGAATCCCTATATTCAAGGGTGCACTTTGTGTATACATCAAAAGGGAATTGGGTTGATATTCTCGAACTGGGCCATGTCGACCAACAACACATTAGGAAATATGAAGATGATGTCGAGGGCCCTAAGAAGATTTATCTGTCCTCATGTTGTTTCCCTCTTCCCTGTTTGAGTTATTCATGTGTATCTAAAATTTGTCTCTCTATCACATTTCTCTTCTCCAACAAAACTATTTGCAAACCCTTATTTAAAAATTCAAGTATGGCATGTGAGATCTAGTGATTTCTTTAACAGTGAAAATATTCAGACATTGATTAAGTCTAAGATGTGTGCCTTGAAAAGCATGAAATGTACTTAAATCCTCTGTAATGGGGATAAAAAAATCATGGTTTTTATAAAAAATCCTCTGATGTTGTTATAAAAAAAAATTCATGGTTTTTATACAAAATCCCCTGATGTTTTTATAAAAAATACTCAGAGCCATGGTGTTGTGCCATTTCTATGCATGTCTCTGTAGGGATCATCTTGGTGCAAAATTAGGTTATTGTGGTGATCTGAGAAATTTTGGGATACCTTGTAGTCTCTCAAAGGGTGTTTTTATGTTTTTGTCTTATGCCATATCACACTGTTGTCATTTGTAAAACATGTACGATAAATTCCTCCCTTGACTACTAGACTATCATTTAGGACTAACCATTTGAGTTTGTTGTCATGTGAGATCTTGACTACTAGACTATTATTATGTGATAAGGACTAGATATAAAGCATAAGCTATCCTAATGTATGAAATTTCGAAATCTCGTTGCTTCATGATCCTAAACTTCCCATCGTTTGTTTGGTGTATCTTCAAGAGAAAAAAGTGGTAGGTATTAGTGTAAAGAAATTTGGTCTAGTAGTCAAAGTTCGATTTTCCATAGCACCATTTCCCAACCATTGAAATGGAGTGTTTCACATCCAAACTCATTTTGTAGGGGCTTATTTCAAGTATGATTTTGCAAAGAGTTAATGTGAAAGATTGTTTGAGGGACTTGTCTTTTTGATAGCCATATGGTTTGGCCTCTATGCCAATCCACCTAGCACTAACATTCTAGTTTGATTCAATATTGAACTTCGAATTACTAAAAAATTATGTGCATTATGTGGTTGAGTAGCCTTCTATTTCTAGGCTTCTATCTACAAATATTCTTAGGTAGGGGTAGGCATACTCAACAGTTTTTGTGTTCAATTTACTAACTTTAAATGAGGTATAAGACTACTCCTTTTACTCCTTGCCACCAATATTAAAGATGAAAATTTTCATAATTGGTTCAATTTTATCTACTTGATTGATCATTAATAACCACACCGTTCTTATAATTGCATTTTCCATTTGGTTACATTGGAAACTATCGCACCTGCACAAATATTTTTAGAAATTTATTGTCTAATTTCTTGTTCTCATATTCATTTTGTACTGGACTTGGTTGTTAATATATAAGATATTCTTGTGTACTATTGTGGGGCCACATAGGAATATATGTAATGACCCAAATTCACAATGTGTTATTATATTCTAAGTTGTCAAGTCATTGTGTATATAAAATGTGTTTCTAATTTTTGGATTAATGAATGTTTTAGTGATCGATTACATGCCATCACTTGGTAGTAGCCAACCTAACAACGACCTATCTATAATTCACAAGGTGATTGATAGTAATGGATAACATGCCTCTCTTTTCCAACTATATTGTTGAGAAGTTGTCTAAAAATTTGACGAATTGGATTGAACAACCATGATTTACCTGAATCCAACATATTTTATTTTGCAAAATCAGAATTTAATTGCATTTTAATAGCGATTTTGATGGTAGAAATGGATTCAAGACCGTAAAAAATCCATGGTGCACCCAAAAATATAGAAATTGACAACTGTAACCTAGAATTTGAAAATTTATCACTGAACTTTATTCAAAATCATGCAGAAAAAACCTACCTATTCCGATCAAAATTATCAAATATTTATACTATGCATACTGTTGATCGCTTATCATCATATAGTCACTTGAATGGACGTTAGCAAGGTCATCATAGATGCTAGTATCATTTGGGTGATGTGGTCATCATGAAACTCAATGAGTTGTAAGTTTACCTTAATCGAAACTCCAAACCAAATAGGAAAACTTAAAGACACCTTAGTCTCAATTGATTAGCAACTATAAAAGCACACTGACAAAGAAGCACTTCGAACTAACTACCTCACATGGACAAAGAAACACATCCAACAACTCCCTCAAACATACAAACATGAAGGTCCACAAAGTCAGTCAAATTTACTATAACAAATACCAACAAAGACCATCTATTCGTCCCATGGAAAGTCAATACTTCAAAACAAAAGAAAAACGGCCCACTGAAATGTTTGCCAATTTGTGTGCAAGTTTAACCCTTCGGTATGCCAAATGAGTTTGTCCAAATCCATGAAACAAACCATGACACCGTACACATCATAACCATGAAGTGATGAGATGGATCATGGGCCCATATATTAGAGGAGTAACCTACTTACCCGACCATTTGCACCGATCGGATGACCTGGCTCGTGTGAGCTGTCACATCCGATGTTGCCGGTCGTCCGATCGGTGCAAATGGTTGGGTAAGTAGGTTACTCCTATATTAGAGAGATGCAAGCGTCACTTCAAAATTTTCTTAGATGCCGAACAGAACACACGATACATCACTTTTGATTGTTGAGTAAATGATGAAGGAAATGTAAAAACCTGCTGGTGATTTATCTTGGAAATTTGGGATTTCTCATCCATTGGACCTGTCCTATCAAAGTTTCTAAGATGTCCAACAGAACACACTATACATCACTTTTGATTGCTGAGTAAATGATGCAGGAGATGTAAAAACCTGCTCGTGATTTCTCTTGGAAATTTGGGCTTTCTTGTCCATTGGCACTTCCTTATAATCTGCGGTGCAATAGGTAATTACCCTGGGGGTTTCCATGCCGTCAAACCAATTTTATCACTCGCGGAGGTTTGAAATTTTATTTTGGATGCCATATTAAAGATTGCAAGTTAATTTCTTGATATTCATAAAACAATTGCAATATCATGTCTAAGTTCTTTGTTGCATGATTATGTTAATCTACGATTATATTTTGAAAACCTAATTTTTCAAATTTTAAATCTTGGAATTAGAACAATAATCTGAAGTCAATGGGAAATTTGATAAATATTTTTCTTTTGTTTTATATTCTCTTTACATAAAACAATTGCAATATCATGTCTAAGTTCTTTGTTGCATGATTATGTTAATCTGCGATTATATTTTGAAAACCTAATTTTTCAAATTTTAAATCTTGGAATTAGAACAATAATCTGATGTCAATGGGAAATTTGATAAATTTTTTTGTTTTGTTTTATATTCTCTTTGTGAAATCAGTTGTAGACACACTGGCTACACCTTTGTGTTCTCTTTGTCGAACTCAATTAAATTCTAAGTTGAACCTTAAATTGAACTTTGATTTGAAAGGCATACTTGAAAGGATGAAAACGAATTTATCTTTAGTTAGATATGTGGGTTCTGAAGAAAATCCATTAAGTGAGGCCAATGGACAACATAAAAATTCCATGGAGGGAAAAACATATATGGATCTTTAAGAGATATTGCATTACCAGAAAAAAAAATCCCTGGGTATGATGGTCACTTACACATATATGAAAAAAAGAATGTTTATCTTGTTTTGGCTACACATCTCAAGAGGGAAACACTAATGCAAATAGAGATCATGGAGAAACCTTTCCATAGCACTCCCCTCCAAAATTAAATTTGATGAATGTTTTAAGTGGTCTATATACAATCCTAATAGGGGTAACATATCACATCTTGATGCAGAAAAATAACATGAGGCTAGGTTTGGGATTTCATTTGAAGAGTTCATTAAAAATAATGCAACCACATTATATTATGGACTTGACTTACCAACTGCACCACCTCTTCCACATTTGGAAGGGAATGATATGGTGTTTGTTCCAACAATATTTGAAACAGAACCACCTCACTGGTTAAAGATATTATTGCTTCCTGTTGCATGCATTGTAGGGCACCCTTCAAGCCCCTTATTTGTGGGAGGCACCAATGTCGTTCTGTAGAGGAATATTTTGTAGAGCATTTTCAAGAGAAAAATGTCTTTTACTTTTAAAATTCAGAGAGAGACCCACAAAGGGCTTGTGATAGCTGTTACGAGAGGTTGGAACCATTGCAAAGATTCTTGATAAGGTAGGTAAGCAATGAAACTCATATAGCAAAGCATGATGTGATGGAATGGACTTGTATGAGAGGATGGTTGAATACACCTTTGGGATTGTCAATGGAGAAATAAATTTACAAGTCCAACAATATTTTGAGATGTTATTGTCAGGTGCATATTCATTGACCAAATTCTTCCTATTGGAATATTACCTTTTAATTAAAAACTAATAATGTTTAACTGATATGTAAATTCATTTTAAATTCCATTAGATACTATTTCATTAGTTGCTATTAGCTTATTGCCTCTAATATGCTCTTAGCAATTGCTTATTGAACATATTGCAAGGTTGAAGCCAAAAATGTCTTACCTGTTTATGTTTTACAAGGAGCTAATGGACTAGCCATATTTAGAGTTACAAAAGATGACATAGGAATCACTTACAAATTATGAACTGGCGTAGTTATTGAACCAAGAGAAAATGGTTCATGGTCAATGCCATTAGCAGTAGCATCATTTAGTTTAGGACAAGGGTGTAGGTAATATATTATATTCTGATATCCTGTCTTGGTAATAAGTAAATTATTTTGGAATCAAGGAATCTTATATTTTCAGGGGATGGTTGAATTACTTTTTATCTTGGTTGTACACAGATGGGTGGAGAGCTTATATATTTTTTTATTGTTCTTCGTAATTTTGAAGAAGTCAAAGCTTTTAGTAGTCTTGTGAATTTCTCGTTTGGGGGTGGTTTAAGTGTTGCAACTGGGCCATTTGGAAGAGTCTTGGATGTAGATATTCAAGATGAAGATGAAGGAACCAACTCTTACAAATATAACAGTAGTAAAGGTAACTATGTGCAATTTTTCACTTCTGGAATAATTGTTTTTCTTCAATGTATTTATAGAAATCTTCTCGAACATAAGGGTTCTTGTTGCTTGGAACAATTTCTAAATCGATTGTTAATCTTTTCAAAATTTTCTGATGTATTGGATTCTCAATAATTATCGGTGCTGAAAAATGTTTAAGAAACATATTGATGAAATATTGTTCCAAAGGGTTATCTGAACAAAGTTACTTCTACGATATGCTTTGTGCAGTTGGATTTATGTTTATAATAACTAGGAAAAGAGATACTTGTATCATAGATGTTTTAAATTATGATGAATGTTTTCATATTGAAATGATACTTTGTGTTGAGCATTAATTAAGATGAAAAGATAAAAACTTTAAAAAGACACGTTGTTAAAGCTCATAAACCCGACTATTGATATGGAATGATAAGGAGAGCAATTATAGTGAGCTAAAAATTCCAAGGAAGGGGGGTGTGTAGATTTGGAAAAACAATGATGAGAGTTTTATATTATATATGAACTGGACAAACTAGTGCTACAAAGTTGGTTATGGTAAATAGTAGCTTACCCCATCCCTTGCCAATCTATCTATTGTGCTGGTTATACAGTTGTATACTTTGTGATATGTTTCATAGAAATTGTTTCAGCCAAACATGTGTTCTCTTTTATTCATATATATGACTTTAGGTAGGAAAATAAATATAGAAATTGTAGCATAAATTACCATTGAAACCCAATTTGTTTTGTGCCCGAAAACTCTTCATTTTGTTACCATAGTGGGCTAAATTTCAGGTTTCATGAATTTGGAAAATATCATAAAAAACCATGCTAAACCAAATTTTCATTGAGTCTAATAAGCCTCTTAATACTATTACCCCTTCTATAGGATTTATGACTTTAGGGTTTCCCCCCTTGAGTTGGAAGATAATCAACCAAAAGAGTGGGATAGGATTATCAAGGTGACAACGGGTAGGCTCTCCAAGTTTCTCTTAGGTATTCACCTTTTGAATTTGGATCACACTATAGGTGAGGGTCTAACAGAATATATTTAAAATGCTTAGCTTTACCTTAAAAAGGAATCACCACACAAAATTTTAGATAGTAATATGAAACCCCAAATGAATCAAGATCATCAACTCCAAATAAATTACTATTAAAGATAAGGGTTAGTATAGTTTTTAATATAAGAAATAAATTTTAATGCATGAACAAAAATATAAAACAAGATTCGGGATAGTACCGCTCCAATCATTTTAAATTGCAATAAGAATTAAAAATAATTTTCATCTCTTTCAACTTTAACATTCCATTAGTTACCGTGTTAAAGTTGGTCATCGAGATTCATCAAATGCCACAAATACAGTAACAAAATAATAAATAATGTATAGTAGACATCAACAGTAAAGAATCACAACCATTATTTGAATCAACCTTATACTCATATACTTTAAATTGAACTTGTCACTAAAAAGTCAAATCAATTTGGTAAACAAATGTTGTACCTTGAGAGAAAAGATGAAAGAAGAAGGATATATACCTCAGAATATTAGGCAACAAGAAGAGACACTTTAATAAAATACTTAGACTTTATCAACACAAACACAATCATTCACACTGTCAAAGGACACATAGTCATGCTAGGTAAGAATACAGTTACACTGTGCATAGACACACAGTCACACTTTTGCAGAGGCTCACAGTCATGATTTTACACAGTCACCCTGACAGGTCTAATATATAGTCACAAGTAACGCTGAATATACAGTCAGAAGTAAACACTCACAAGTAAGGCTAAATATACAATCAAAATTAACGATGAAGGTAGAGTTATGAGTCACGCTGAGGATAGAGTTATACTGAACAGTATAAAACCACAAGTAAACCACATCCACGATGGTATAAAAAAAGGTTCACGAATCAGTCAGTCAGTAACTAAAAAAGGTTCTCGAATCAATCAGTCAGTAACCCATAGTCAGTCAGTAACTATCACGCTAATAGACACACAGTTGTTCTGGGATCAACAGACACTGGGTGGAAGTCACCACCATGTAGAGCAGCATAAACCAGTCACATGGGAAAGAGGATGAAGTAGTTACGTGAGAAGAGGATAAAACAATCACGCAGAGGTGAGCCACGAGAAGACCCAGTCATGAGGATAGCCCAGTCACGTGGAGACGGAGCAGAGGTAACTTACGAGAAGACCCAGTGCCAGGTAAAGTTTGGTGTTCTCTTGGTATCAGAGCCAACACGCTATTTGTATCATCTCTTATTACTTGCAAGTTTCAAAAGCTCTTTTAATCAAATTCCAGTATTTTAAAAGCTTTCTATGTCAAAGCAATCTGGGAACATAGTTTATTTTTGTGAAGTATCTGTGTGGAATAGCTGTGATATCTGAGTCCGTTTCAGAGTTTTACGGTTTCAGCCGTTGGTTTCAAGTGTCGTAAATCCACTTATGTTGTCTTTTACAAGACCTATAGGATATCCTAAATCCCAATACTATTCCTTTACTGCCCGATTCCGGTAAGTGCTCCATGGATCCTTCAATGGACTCTGTTACTTCACTAGATTTCTAATCTACAGATCAGACCACTATCTCTTTGACTGAAAGAAGATATTCCTTTCAGAATCTTCGTCATCCATAATCACCATTGATGATACATTACCTTCCCCTGATTGGAAACTGCCTGAAATTTTACCCTCTGAGGTTTATAAAATGAAGTGGTGGCAGTATAAATCCAGCATGCAAATTAAAACCAGTTCCCTAGACATCACCTTCACTAACCAGGAAGAGCCCATTCACATCAATCTAATTGATAAAGAACAAATTGGATGGGAAAAAACAAAAGGTTACAGATATGTGCATCTGGGCGCTGTCAAATTAGGACTCGGTCCATTAGTACGACCATATATGAATGTTTATTCTTTATGTTGTGTTTTGGATACCCATCACTTAGATTTTGCTGATGCTTTAATTGGAGGTTTCCAAGGTCCCTTGCACAATGGCCCGTTTTTTGGTACTATCTTTCCTAAATATTCTGTCAGCCTGGATGACCCCTACATCTATGATTTACTAAAAGCTTATATTCATCCTCTAGGTTTCAAAATGGATACTGGCTCCAAAATCATCCAGCTTAAATCTCTAGTTGTCATCCGCTTTATAAATGATTCCCTTCCACCTCTTACACCTAAAGTCTATGAAAGTTCGTGCTTGCTCAGCATGGTGGAAACTAATAAGTATAAAAATTCCATCCTATCACATTTGATTGAACTGGCATCAGTTACCCAAAGCAATGGGAGGTAAGATACAGAGAGTTAAGAGACTATGCCAAAAATACGAACCAAAAACTCTCTATCCCTAAACCCCTTGTCTTTGAAAGATTTTCAAACTCTTTTAAATTGCTTGAAAGGTTTCCCTCTCCTTAGTTTGCACCACCTCTTGTAAAATCCTCTTCTGTAAATAATACTTCTAAAAGATCAACCATGTTTGAACCCTGCTCTTCTTCTCATCTTTCATTCTAAGGCGTTCATAACAATGAGCATAAAGGTCAGCATGCAGACTGCCCTGCCTGCCGAAAAGATCTTGAGAGACTTAAACTCAGAAACAAAGGAGTCAGTTTGTATATGATATCTCTCCCTAGAAGTGGCTCTAGTTTTACCTCCATAAATCCACAAGGTGACACCTCGTTCCACCTAGGCAGAAATCTTCCTGATACTCCATTTCGACAGTTTTCTCATGATGGTCTTTCTAAAAGAGAGTTCATGCCACATAGATCATAAACTCCACATGAAACTATCTTTGACGAAATAAAGTTGCCTAATTACAGCAATTATCAGCAACAACTGACTCACCAAAACATAGATGACATAGCCTCTGATATTTTACTTCTCAGACAAAAAGCTCATAGAGAAAAAGAGCATATTTCCTTGCTCGAAGCTAAAATTGATCACTTGCTTGCAGGACAAGAAGAAGTAAAAGCTGCTATTATCTTAGCAAGCAAAAAATTAGAAAAAAGGCTAGATTTCCTAGGAAAAATGATGGCCAGAACACAAAATGTAAATAGTAAAAAGATCCCTATAAGCCAAACTGCATTAGAGCTTGCAACTAAAGGTCATAAAGTCAAACATGAAAGAAGATACTCTTTTGGAATGATGAGTATCCAAGAAGATGACCAAAGACCAGAATTCCTTTTTGGTCAAGAAATAGAAGATCAAATAGAGCTTCATGAGTTAAAAAATATGGCCTCCTAGTTCAAACAGATGCCAAATGCCCTTCCAGATAAATATTTATCGGCATTCAAAATCCCAACAAGAGAAAATATTGGATCCTCAAATCCAAACGACCAAAGTCATAATCCTCAGATAACAGGTCCTCCCCCTCTTTTTGATACTGAAATGTCAGATCTTCCTGACACTTCTCCTTCGTTAGTACCTCATTCCCTTAGTTTCAGAATAAATGGGATGAATAATTTAATATCCCAAATGCTTGATCAACCTGCGTTGAACATACAATGTCAATCCTGCGCCCAAATTAGATCTGCCATCAATATTCTATCAAATTGGGTCTTGTACAAAAGAACACAGGACAATACAATAACTGGCCAACAATTAGCACTCCAACTGGTTGCAGGATTTTTCAGGGCTAGTCTTAGAATGGTGGCACTGGATTCCCCAAGAATCTAGAGAAGAAATGTTGAATGCAAAAGATGCAAACCAAAAAATTCTTATTGCCCTTGGTAAATAGTCTTATGGTCCTAATGAAAATGAAGATTATGAACATCTTGCATCTTTATTTATGTCAGCCAGAATCTATGACCTAAATAAGAGTGAAGAATATTTTTTCTATTTGCAAAAAATATTGATTTCTTCTGGCAATGTTGATAAGCCCGCATATCTGAAACATTACTTGAGAACATTTCCTGGCCATGTTCCTGATTCTATTGAAGAACATCTTAAAGATAAAAACATCCCTCTGTCAGGTCTTTCCCTTTCCCAATTGCATGGATTCATCATGGAAACTTGACAAGAACATTGTCTGGAGAAAAGAGTGGCTAAAGATTTTAAGCGACACTCTTCAATGTTTTCTTCGGGTTTTTGTAAAGATAATGCAAAAATTCCAAATTGGGGGTCTGGCGCCCACAACCGAGGACACTTTGGGCATGAATCATGTAATTGTAAGAAGAAAAAGCAGCCCAAATATACTAGTGCACCTAGATTTCATCAAGATAAAGGCTATAAGCATAAAAAAGGCAAAAGATTTCAAAAGAAAGCCTACTTTAAGAAAATATCTGAACTTGTAGATAAAGAAAAATGTTTCAACTGTGCTAAAAAGGGTCACTGGGCTAACAAATGCCCAAATAAAAATAAAAATCCTAGACTTGCTGCCATGTTTTCAGAAGACCTGGATCCAGCCTGGTGGGATCTAGCTTGGTGTGCAACAAGAGACTACCCTGAAGGTGAAATCATCTTCTTACCAGAAGAAGGAGATTTCTCTGATTTCGACCTTGCCCTAGATAAATTTGTTCTAGACTCATCTGACTCCTCTTCTTCCGATTTTGATGAAGAAGCAAATTTAGGAGGTTGTTCTGGTCCTCTTGATTTCATTTTTTATATGTTCTCTTCTAAGCCTCCTAAGGTATCCTCAGAATTTAGGATTGGTGAAATTGACAAAGAATTGTCTGAGACCCCAGTCTATCAATATATGAAAAGGAAAGATGTAAAAAGAAAGCTTATAATAAGAAGAAAAGCAAAAGAAAAAGTTTCAGATGAAAAAGAGAAATCCGTCTCTCCAGAAATTAGCAAGAATCCAACATTCTACCAGCCTGTAGATTTATACAAAGGCTATCCTGATCATCATGAGGATAGATAGAAGTTTAGAAAGATAAATAAAATACGCTAATACTAAAGATCAAAGATAAGCAGAATTCCCTAAAGAAGTTGATAAAAGAAATAGAGGAATTGAAAAGAATGCTTGAAATAACAATAAGAGAAAGAGACTAGTCCTCTGACGAAGAAATGTGTAGAGCCTATGCTGAAGCATTACAGTCACCAAAAAATGCTGAAAGTCCAAAACATTATCAGCACACTAGTGATTCAGGAACATAAGACTGCCATAATGATGAACCATCACTAGGATCTCTAGGACTATTCACTGGTCCTAAATATTTCATTAAAATAAATTTTTGTCCATCTGAATTCAAATCTTATGATCTTGATTGTTTGATAGATTCAGGTTGCCAAATGAATTTGGAAAAAGGAAATGCTATACCATCATTTCACTGGGAAAAAACAAACGAACATGGTGTAGCCATTGAAGGAACTCCTATACATCTGAAAGGACGAGTTCCAGATTTTCCAATAAGCATCAGTGGAATAAAAGAAGTTCTGCATCTCAATAGGCTAGGCGACCTAAAATAAGATTGCATCATAGGATCACCTTCTTGCATAAAGTCATCCCCATTACAGTTGATGAGCCTAATATGAATTTTTCTTGTACAATAAATGGCAGAAGAGTTTCCACCCCTCTTAACTATTCTGCTTCTTTCAAATATAAGAATCTTGTTCCCCAATCTAACACCACTCTCAGTCTTGCAGAACTGTTCAAAATGGAAAGATGCATCGCCTATGAAAAAATGCATAAAGAGTCTGCCCTCTCCAAAATTTCCTCTAAACTAGAGAAGGATTGCACATCAGAGTCGCCTAATGCATTTTGGACCAGGGAAAATTACTTTGTCTCCTTACCTTTTAACCCGCTAGAAAAACCAAAAGCTCAAAAATCCTCTGCTGCTCTTATGTCTCCCTCAGAAAGAGAATTTTGTGCAAATGAAATCAAAGAACTCTTAGACAAAGGCTTTATAGAACCTTCTAAGAGCCCTTGGGCATGTCGAGCATTTATTGTCAATAAACACTCTGAGATAAAAAGAGGAAAACCCAGACTGGTTGTGAATTTTAAACCCTTGAACAAAATCCTTGAACCAGTCCGTTACCCTCTGCCTGATAAATCTAGTATGCTACAGAGAATAGCAAGATGCACAATTTTTAGCAAGTTTGAATTGAAGTCTGGTTTTTACCAGATTGGAATTGAAGCAAAAGACAGGTACAAAACTGCCTTTGTTGTTCCTCATGGGCAATATCAGTGGAAGGTCCTTCCATTTGGCATAAATAATGCACCATCAGAATTCCAGAAAAGAATGGAAGATATCTTCAGAGAAAAGAAATGGGAATTACTATACCTAGATGATATTCTTATTTGTTCCAACAATTTGCAGGAATGGTGGCACTGGATTCCCCATGAATCTAGAGAAGAAATGTTGAATGCAGAAGATGCGAACCAACAAATTCTTACTACCCTTGGTAAATAATTTTATGGTCATGATGAAAATGACGATTATGAACATCTTGCATATTTATTTATGTCAGCTAGAATCTGTGACCTAAATAAGAGTGAAGAATATTTTTGCTATATGCAAAAATTGTTGATTTCTTCTGGCAATGCTAATAAGCCCGCATATTTGAAACATTACTTGAGAAGCTTTCCTGGCCATGTTCCTGATGCTTTTGAACAACATATTAAAGATAAAAAAATCCCTCTGTCAGGTCTTTCCATTGCCCAATTCCATGGATTCATCATGGAAACTTGGCAAGAACATTGTCTGGAGAAAAGAGTGGCTAAATATTTCAAGCGATACTCTTCAATGTTTTCCCCGGGTTTTTGTAAAGATATTGCAAAAATTCCAGATTGGGGGTGTGGCGCCCACAACCGAGGACACTTCGGGCATGAATCATGTAATTGTAAGAATAAAAAGCATCCCAAATATACTAGTGCACCTAGATTTCATCGAGATAAAGGATATGAGCATAAAAAAGGCAAAAGATTTCAAAAGAAAGCCTACTTTAAGAAAATATCTGAACCTGCAGATAAAGAAAAATGTTTCATCTGTGGTAAAAAGGGTCACTGGGATAACAAATTCCCAAATAAAAAGAAAAATCCTAGACTTGCTACCATGTTTTTAGAAGACCTGGATCCATCTTGGTGGGATCTAGCTTGGTGTGCAGCAGGAGACTACCCTGAAGGTGAAATCGTCTTCTTACCAGAAGAAGGAGATTCCTTTGATTCCATTCCTGCCCTAGATAAATTTGCTCCGGACTCGTCTGACTCCTCTTCTTCCGATTCTGATGAAGAAGCAAATTTAGGAGGTTGCTCTGGTCCTCCTGATTCAGTTTTAGACCAAAACGCGTGAACACCAAACTTTGGATGATGCAGTTCCTTTAGTACATACTCAAATACAAGAGAAAGAAACGCCAAGATCGAAATGCGCAAACACCAAACTTTGGATGATGCAGTTCCTTTAATACCGATTCAAATATTACTTGTTCATCTTCGGAGAGCAAAGACCATCACAAGCGCAGACTAAAATTAACCATAGTTTATGATCCCAACTGATCACATTAAGTGCAGAGGGAGATCATACACTACTAGTTTTACAGACTCATTACAATTGATATCACTTCTTTTGATCCCAGTTGATTGCTCGAGGCGCAGAGGGAGATCATACATAGTGCTCGACACACAAACAAAATGCAGAAAGATTACTAGACTCAGAAGCACGCGGTGTCCAAATGAGAGGAGGAACACCTTATTTATACAATTTTAGCTGGTAAACCGGTGACCCGAAACTTACACCGAAGGGTAAAAAGACTTGATTCAGATCTCATGGTAGTGGATCAAATCACATCTTTTGTTGGGTAAGTCACCCAAACCATGTGAAAGAATCTACGGACTGACAATAGACTAATATTTACTTACAACCTACTGGATTTTTCCACAGTGAAGCTACTGTTAGCGGCCCGCGACGCTTTCCATTATTTATTGTCATGATTACAAATACATGGGTTTTCCCCACATGTACAACCAACGAATCTATCAGAATAAGAGTGGCTATCTAAACCAAATTTGGTATTCGTAAATAAGCAATTTGAGAAACATTGTTCCACATTGGATCCGATCATGACTTCATTAGGAATACAACATAACTCTCCTTGAAAAATGGATTCAACTTTAAGGTTTTAAGGAATTCTTCTTGTATGAATTTTATGATCTAAGAGGTGTCCATTTTTGTCCATTCTTCTGAATTTCTGCTGAGTGAAAACAGGGGGTTCAAGAGGAGAGTAAGCTCCTCCATGATGTTGCAGTTTAAATTTAAACCACACATGATTGTGGTGTGCTACGATCATGTCTACTTGAAGGTGTAGGATGAAATTTGCATGTTGTTGAACCTAATCTTTTCTTGGACAAAATTTATTAAGGAAAACTTTTGTCCATCCGGACCATTAATGTTGCACTAGTGTAGAAGGATCTCCAGAAATTATTATTTCTCCCTGTTCTCTGGAGAACTGCAATATGAGGTTATAACTATTCCATGTTGAAAATCCTGGACTGATATCCACATAATACAATTCTCATCTATCTGTATAAGCTGTATCAACCCAAATGTGATTAAGCTGCTAAAGCTGGTACATGGCATTTTCTAAGCCTTTAAAGGCTTGTTTTTCCCATCTCTCCAATATTTGTATTTTCAGAAGAGAGGCATTTACTTGTTGGATCAAGGAGAGTGCCAGATACTTATTTGCTTCCTTTTTGCTAATGGAATTAAAAAAATCTTCTCTTGCTTCTTCTAACAAGAGATCATTGAAGATTCAAAGCTTAGATTTTTTGTTTGACGAGCAGGATGCTCCATAGCCAAACATGTCGAGGCTAGGTTTCTCCTGTAATTCTTCTTTGGTTAGCATATTAGAAAAACAATTCAAATATCCTGGTTTATATACAATTTCAAAATCAAAGTTTTGCAACCAAAGAAACCATTTTAGAATCCTAGAGCTATTTTTTGCCATAAGATTTTCATTCTTGAATATACCACACATTATTTTCAGATCTCTTCTAACAATGAACTTGCCAGGTTTTAGATAAAGCTTGAAATGGTTTACAGTCTTTTTGACTGCGAGGATTTCCTTGTGACTTGAAAGATAATTGATTTCTGCATTTTTGAATGCTCCTGAAGCATAGCCACAGATTTCTTCTTGATCTCCATGTTTTTCTATGAGAATACCTCCCCAAGCTTTATTGGAGGCATCTGTTTCGTTCACAATTTGACCCGAACCTTTTGGTAGTGAAAGTGGAGGAAACTGTTTTACTTTTTCTTTGATTTTCTTTACTGCATCCGTCATATATTTATTCCATCTTGGGGTATTTTTCTTCAGTCGTTGCTACAGCAGATGAATGTCATCTGCCTGTCCTTTGTAGAATGGCCTAATATAATTTAGGGTTCCCTAAAATCTCTACAATTGATCTTTTTCTAAGATCTGATTAGGAAAGTGAGAAAAAATCTTCAGGACATGTTCTTGAAGGATCACCTGTCCTTTACTTACTTTATATCCTAAAAGTTCAATGTCCTTTTTGCCAATTTCCATTTTGGATTTTGACAAAGCCAATCCATGTTTGAAAACCAAAGAATAAAATTCTTGAAGATGTTTCAAATGTTCCTGCAAATTGTTGGAACAAATAAGAATATCATCTATGTATAGTAATGCCCATTTCTTTTCTCTTAATATATCTTCCTTTCTTTTTTGGAATTTTGATGGTGCATTATTTATGCCAAATGGAAGGACCTTCCACTGATACTTCCCATGAGGAACAACAAAGGCGGTTTTGTACCTATCTTTTGCTTCAATTCCAATCTAGTAAAAACCAGACTTCAGGTCAAACTTGCTAAAAATTGTGCATCCTTCTATTCTCTACAGTAGACTAGATTTATCAGGCAGAGGGTAACGAACTGGTTCAAGGATTTTGTTCAAGGGTTTAAAATTCACAACCAGTCTGGGTTTTCCTCTTTTTATCTCAGAGTATTTATTGAAAACAAATGCTCAACATGCCCAAGGGCTCTTACAAGGTTCTATAAGGCCTTTGTCTAAGAGTTCTTTGATTTCATTTGCACAAAATTCTCTTTTTGAGGGAGACATAAAAGCAGCAGAGGCTTTTTGAGCTTTTGGTTTTTCTAGGGGGTTAAAAGGTAAGGAGTCAAAGTATTTTTCCCTGGTCCAAAATGCATTAGGTGACTCTAAGGTGCAATCATTCTCTAGTTTAGAGGAAATTTTGGAGAGGGCAGAATCTTTATGCATTTTTGCATAGGCGATGCATCTTTCCATTTTGAATAGTTTTGCAAGACTAAGAGTGGGGTTACATTGGGGAACACGATTCTTACATTTGAAAGAAGCAGAATAGTTTAGAGGGGTGGAAACTCTTATTCCATTTATTGTACAAGAAAAATTCATATTGGGCTCATCAACTGTAATGGGTATGGCTTTATGTAAGAAGGGTGATCCAATGATGCAATCTTCTTTTAGGTCATCTAGCCTATTGAGATGCAGAACTTATTTTATTCCACTGATGCTTATTGGAAAATCTGGAAGTCGTCCTTTGAGTTGTACAGGAGTTCCTTCAATGGCTACACCATGTTCGTTTGTTTTTTCGCAGTAAAAAGATGGTATAGCATTTCCTTTTTCCAAATTCATTTGGCAACCTAAATCTATCAAACAACCAAGATCATAAGATTTGAATTCAGATGGACAAAACTTTATTTTAATGAAATACTTAGGACCAGTGAATAGTCCTAGAGATCCTAGTGATGGTTCATCATTATGGCAGTCTTGTGTTCCTGAATCACTAGTGTGCTGAGAATGTTTTGGATTTTCAGTAGTTTTGGTGACTGTAATGCTTCGGCATAGGCTCTACACATTTCTTCATCAGAGGATTGGTCTCTTTCTCTCATTGTTATTTCAAGCATTCTTTTCAATTCCTCTATTTATTTTACCAACTTCTTTAGGGAATACTACTTATCTTTGATCTATAGTCTTAGCAGATTTTCTTTATCTTTTCTAAACTTTTATCTATCCTCATGATGATTAGGATATCCTTTGTATAAATATGCAGGCTAGTGGAATGTTGGATTCTTGCTAATTTCTGGAGAGTCAGATTTCTCTTTTTCTTCTGAAACTTTTTCTTTTGCTTTTCTTCTTGTTATAAGCTTTATTTTTTCATCTTTCAGATCTTTCCTTTTCATATATTGATAGACTGGGGTCAGACAATTCTTTGTCAATATCAACAATCCTAAATTTTGAGGAGACCTTAGTCGGGTTAGAAGAGAACATATAAAAACTGAAATCAAGAGGACCAGAGCAACCTCCTAAATTTGCTTCTTCATCAGAATCGGAAGAAGAGGAGTCAGATGAGTCTAGAACAAATTTATCTAGGATAGGGTTAGAATCAGAGGAATCTCCTTCTTTTGGTAAGAAGATGATTTCACCTTCAGGGTAGTCTCCTACTGCACACCAAGCTAGATCCCACCAGGCTGGATCCAGGTCTTCTGAAAACATGGCAGCAAGTCTAGGATTTTTATTTTTATTTGGGAATTTGTTAGCCCAGTGACCCTTTTTACCACAGATGAAACGTTTTTCTTTATTTGCAGGTTCATATCTTTTCTTAAAGTAGGCTTTCTTTTGAAATCTTTTGCCTTTTTTATGCTTATAGCCTTTATATGGATGAAATCTAGGTGCACTAGTATATTTGGGCTGCTTTTGCTTCTTACAATTACATGATTCACACCCGAAGTGTCCTCGGTTGTGGGCCCCACACCCCCAATTTGGAATTTTTGCAATATCTTTACAAAAACCCGAGGAAAACATTGAAGAGTGTCACTTGAAATCTTTAGCCACTCTTTTCTCCATACAATGTTCTTGCTAAGTTTCCATGACGAATCCATGCAATTGGGCAAGAGAAAGACTTGACAGAGGGATGTTTTTATCTTTAAGATGTTGTTCAACAGCATCAGGAACATGGCCAGGAAAGCTTCTGAAGTAATGTTTCAGATATGCGGGCTTATCAGCATTGCCAGAAGAAATCAACAATTTTTGCAATTAACAAAAATATTCTTCACTCTTATTTAGGTCATAGATTCTGGCTGACATAAAGAAAGATGCAAGATGTTCATAATCTTCATTTTCATTAGGAACATAAAACTCTTTACCAAGGGCAGTAATAATTTGTTGGTCCACATCTTCTGCATTCAACATTTCTTCTCTGGATTCTTGGGGAATCTAGTGCCACCATTCTGAGGCTAGCCCTGAAAATCCTACAACCAGCTGGAGTGCTAGTTGTTGGCCAATTATTGTATTGTCTCGTGTTATTTTGTACAAGAACCAATTTGATAGAAGCTGGATGGCATATCTAATTTTGGCGCGGGATTGACATTGTATGTTCAACACAGGTTGATCAGGAATTTGGGAGATTAAATTATTCATCCCATTTATTCTGAAACTAAGGGAGCGAGGTACTGACGAAGGAGAAGTGTCAGGAAGATCTGACATTTCAGTATCAAAAGGAGGGGGAGGACCTGTTATCTGAGGATTATGACTTTGGTCGTTTGGATTTGAGGATCCAATATTTTCTCTTTTTGGGATTATGAATGCCGATAAATATTTATCTGGAAGGGCATTTGGCATTTGTTTGAACTGGGAGGCCATATTTTTTAACTCATGAAGCTCTGTTTGATCTTCTATTTCTTGACCAAAAAGGAATTCTGGTCTTTTTCCATCTTCTTGGATACTCATCATTCCAAAAGAGTATCTTATTTCATGTTTGACTTTATGACCTTTAGCTGCAAGCTCTAATGCAGTTTGGCTTATAGGGCTCTTTTTACTATTTACATTTTGTGTTCTGGCCATCATTTTTCCTAGGACATCTATCCTTTTTTCTAATTTTTCGCTTGCTAAGATAATAGCAGCTTTTACTTCTTCTTATCCTGCAAGCAAGTGATCAATTTTAGCTTCGAGCAAGGAAATATGATCTTTTTCTGTCTGATATTTTTGTCTGAGAAGTAAAATATCAGAAGCTATGTCATCTATGTTTTGGCCACTTAGTTGTTGCTGATAATTTTTTTTTTGACTAGGGGAATCGACAACTGGGGTCGGGCTGGTACCCGCGTGACACGGGGTCCAGGGAACCATTCTCGTTACCACTATAACCCTAGGTGCCCCACACCCATTGCAAGACATGGGACATAGGTAAACCCAGGTGGGATTGATCTCGTGACCTCCAATTTACAACAAATGACTTCATAACAATGAAACAACCAATGAGCCACACCCGTGTGGGCTTAGTTGTTGCTGATAATTGCTGTAATTATGCAACTTTATTTCATCAGAGACAGTTTCGTGTGGATTTGATGATCTATGTGGCACGAACTCTCTTTTAGAAATACCATCATGAGAAAACTGTCAAAATGGAGTATCAAGAAGATTTCTACCTAGGTGGAACGAGGTGTCACCTTATGGATTTGTGGAGGTAAAACCAGGTCCACTTCTAGGGAGAGACATCATGTACAAACTGACTCCTTTTTTTCCGAGTTTAAGTCTCTTAAGAGATTTTCGGTAGGTAGGGCAGTTTGCATGCTGCTCTTTATGTTCATTGTTATGAACGCCTAAGAATGAAAGACGAGAAGAAGAGCAGGGTTCTGCATGCTGCATGCTAAAAGAAGAGAAGGGCAGTCTGCATGCTAACCTTGTATGAGATTGAGTTTTTTTTACCATTGTAAGTAATGGCATATATTGGGTATCACATTCTACTTCCAATCAATCAAATTTGTAAGATGCATGTATTTCTACAAAATTTCATTAATCATATATATATATTTTAGTATCTATTGTTGCAACCATAATTTATCTATGAATTAGATAATACAATGATATATTGCTTCTTGCTAGTCTTGGTAATGTAAAGAATAATCCTTGGTGCCTTGCAAATAATTGAATATTTTTTTAACAACCATCCAATGTACCCATTGTTCATTTCTTAGATTAACTATAAACTTTACTCACTAACCCATGTAGCGTGCTATGTCTAGGCTTGTGCATAACATTGCATACATAAGATACTTACAACTCTAGCATATGGAAAACTAGTTGTCTATGTCATTTCCTAGTGAGTTTTAGGAAGCATTTTAGTAGACCTCTTAACTCTCACTTGGAATGGTATTCTTATTACTTTAGAAAACTACATCCCAAACTCACTCTAAATGTTCTCAACATACTTGGTTTGACTAGTACATATACTTATATATTTTTTCTTACTTCTTACCTCTATGCCAAGATAATATCAATCAATTACATGAATATCCTTCATAGCAAGTTCCCTAAACAGAAAGGAATTGGTGTGTCTTACTAAATCCATTTTGTCACTGATCAACAATATATCATCCACACATAAGAGAAGAATTGCAAAGCTATCACTAGCTTCTTTGCAATAAGTACACATGCCTCCAATACTTCAACAAAACCTTTTTCAATTACCTACCTATCAAATTTTTTGTACCATTCCCTTAGCAACTATTTCAAACTATATAGCCATTTCTTTCCAAATTTCACACCAATTTCTCACCGCTCACCACAAATCCTTTTAACTACTCAACACATATCTTCTTTTTCAAGTATCCATGAATAAATGTTGCTTCGACAACCCTTTGGTCCACTTTTATATCATAGCCTACGACTAAAGGAAACAACATCATAATAGAAGTCACTTTTGCTAGAAGTGATAAAGTCTCGTATTAATCTATTCCTTGAACTTGAGAATATTCCTATGTTACTAATATGGGTTTATATATACCCACCATTCCAACAACCTAGAAATTATTTTTGAACATCCATTTGCAACCAATAGTGTTCCTATTTTTTGGAAGCACTTCTAAAATCAATTCTTTGCTTTTTCTAGTGATTCCAATGTTTCTTGCCATTCCTTTTTCCATTGATCACTTTTGAGACAAATTATATCCTCTTTAAGACATGGAGAATTCACAATCACAACACATGAGATCAATTAATTGCATGCCTTTCATTTAGGTTGATTCATAACTCTTTGGGCTCTATTCGACTATAGAGTTGTTCGGATTGACTACCATGTGTCCTTCTTGTTAACACCAAAAATTGTGCGCATAGATCTATATGGTCCAAACCATCATTATACATCATAAATCCACCATTTTCCCCTCCATTTTGACCTTCACAATTAAATTCCACCCAAATTGGTCCAAAACATCATTATTCCTTTCCCCATAAATACAGGGAAGATGGGAATTTATTGCAACATAACCCTCATTCTCCCAACATTCCACGAATCTTAGACTTTGGAACTCTCGAAATTCCATACTCCTTAAACCATTTCCAGTCACACATTTTTCCACACCATCCCACGTTGCATGCTGATTTTACTCCATGAAATCCTTGATCTCATTCCCCTTGACAAACCTTGTTGGAGAAGATCAGGAAACTAGATCGTGGGAGCCATTGGACCAACTCCTCAAAGGGCTACAGTGGGCCAGTTTTAAAGGTACGAGCACTTGCAATTGTTTTATTAGTTAGAAGAAAATGTATAAAATATAAAAAATAAATAAATGTTTGTTTCTTGTTTCATAGTCAAGGATGAGCTCCTCCCTTATGCCATGAACTGTATACTTACATACTGTTGATCTAAGGTAGGTGCTTTTGCATGTAGCTATAGATAAATATCCACTACAGTTTTGGCGACGATGTTGGATTGATCCCCTTAGATCTATATTTTTGTAGTTTTTTTGCTGGTTTGTTTTACTTGGGTACCCTCATCCATCATATATCAGACCCCCTTCTAGCCGATCCGAACGAGTCCATTCCCAGTCCCTACTCCTCGGACCCTAACCAATGTTTTTTCACAAAAATAAATCAGTTACGATCGGATCACACTTTTTTGACAGAAAGACACAACCTAAGTCGCCTCTATTTTCCTGATAAGCATGACCTAGGTTGCGTCTTTTTCACCGATAAGTGTGACCTAGACCCAAAGTCCAAATTGCGCATGTCCTACATTCTAGAGCGACCCATGTCACTCTTGTGACCAATGGCATTAATCTTGACATATACTACACCAAGGCATCTCTTATGTATTCATTGGATTTAGCGCTGCTGCTGCAACATAGTTCATCAGCGTCGAGTAGTTATCCTTATGGTGCCCCTTTGTTATGCATGTTGTACAACATAAATATTCTTGAATCTCTTTCCCTTTCTTAATGTCTTGTAGTTGCAGCGTAAGATTATCTAGCTGCAACTGAATTTGCGTCATATCTGCACCAGTTTCTCCAATCAGTGAGGATTCTAGTGGATTTAGATGTGCGACAACAACATGACAATGAACCATTCCTTATGATGTACACCCGAAATATGAAATCTTACTTTAGCCATCAATGTATTGAATCTATGGTCAAAGTACCAGACAGACTCTGTAGGTAACTTCTTGATCTCTTTAATTTATGTGATGCATTGTGACTCATATTTCAAATTTCTGAATTCATCTATCATTCCGAATGGAATTTGGTTGAGCATATTCTGTGCAAATCCCACTGGGACTATAGAAAACTTCATATACCATTATAGTCCATGACCCCTCAAGTTTGTTATCATTTGCGCTTTCTTTATGTCTTCTTCTTGGACTTGTCACACCATCCATACTGTTGATGTATTTGTAATTTCGGAAGATATTCTGATGTATATTATCATTGTACGTTGTTGTACCCCCATTAGGCATGTGTTTACCCCTTTGTGGGATGTCTTAATTGTGTCTAGACCTTAAGGTAAAACCTCTGTTGTAAGTTAGGGAAATAGTCCCCAGTGTAACATCATGTAATGTGTATTTGGATTCTCTCTGGGAGAAGTCGGCCCTGTTAGGGAAGACATGTGGGCCACAGTATTATGTTTGGTTAGTGACTTGAAAGGGTATAAATAGGGAGGCACTCTCCCTCATTTATACACACCTCACACTCTCAAGTTCGCATGAGAGAGAGAGAGAGAGAGAAAGGAGGAGAGATATATAGCTGCTGAATACTTCTTATGACTACTTTTGATCATCTTACTATTCTGAGGAAGTTTGCAGGGTTTTCTCCTTTATGGTTTCCCCAGTGAAAATATTTGTGTCTCGTGTATATTTTATATGTTATGCATCTTGCTATACTTGTTATTCTTTCAAATAAAGATCCTATATAATCTAATTAGATCTAAAGAAAAACTAACATGGTATCGGAGCCTCTTTGAAAGAAGGCACTGTGCAGCTGCGGAAACTAGGGCTTCCTAGTTCAAGGTGTTCTCTCCACATATCATTTTCGACCATGTCACTATTGCCAGGAGGAACTAGGGCATCAAGTTTCGAATACTTCCCACCTCAGTTTTCAGAAAGTGACCTTGCTGAGGAACTCACCTCAAGGAGGCACATATTTCTCTCTATACAAAATTTGCAAACTCCAAGTTTGGAAAATTAGGGTTTCTCTAGCAAACCAAAGGTCAGTCAGCTCCAAAACCAGCTTGAACAACTCAAATCTGTAAGATCTAAATATTTGGTATTTCTATTTGAGGTTCTCTTTTGAAAAGATGACTCACCATACTTAGCTATCTCTAGGCTTGTACATAAAATTTCATACATAAGATACTTACAACTCTAGCATTTGGAAACCTAGTTGTCTATGTCTTTTCCTAGTGAGTTTTAGGAAACAATTTAGTAGACCTCTTAACTCTCACTTGGAATGGTATTTTAATTACTTTAGAAAACTACATACCAAACTCACAAAAAATATTCTCAATATACTTGGTTTGACTAGGACATATACTTATATTTTTTTATTGCTTTTACCTCTATGCCAAGATAATATCAATCATCTACACTAATATCCTTCATAGCAAGTTCCCTAAACAAGAAGGAATTGGTGTGTATTACTAAATCCATTTTGTCACTGATCAACAATATATCATCCACATATAAGAGAAGAACTACAAAGGTAGCACTAGCTGCTTTGCAATAAGTACACATGCCTCCAATACTTCAACAAAACCTTTTTCAATTACCTACCTATCAATTTTTTTGTATCATTCCCTTAGCGATTATTTCAAACCATATAGCCATTTCTTTCCAACTTTCACACCAATTTCTCACCTCTCACCACAAATCCTTTTAACTACTCAACACATATCTTCTTTTTCAAGTATCCATGAATAAATGTTGCTTCAACATCCCTTTGGTCCACTTTTATATCATAGCCTACTACTAAAGGAAACACCATCATAATAGCAGTCACTTTTGCTAGAAGTGATAAAGTCTCGTATTAATCTATTCCTTGAACTTGAAAATATTCCTATGTTACTAATATGGGTTTATATATCCCCACTATTCCAACAATATTGAAATTATTTTTGAACATCCATTTGCAACCAATAGTGTTCCTATTTTTTGGAAGCACTTCAAAAATCAATTCTTTGGTTTTTCTAGAGATTTGAATGTTTCTTGTCATTCCTTTTTTCCATTGATCACTTTTGAGACAAATTATATCCTCTTTAAGACATGGATAATTCACAATCACAACACACGAGATCAAATAATTTCATGCCTTTCAATTAGGTTGATTCATAACTCTTTGGGCTATGCTCGGCCATAGATTTGTTCAGATTGACTATCATGTGGCCCTCTTGTCAACACCAAAAATTGTCCATATAGATCTATATGGTCCAAACCATCGTTATACATCATAATACCACCATTTTCCCCTCCATTTTGACCTTTACAATTAAATTCCACCCAAATCGGTCCAAAACATCATTATTCCTTCCCCCATAAATACAGGGAAGATGGGAATTTATTCCTGCATAACCCCCGTTCTCCCAACATTCCACAACTCTTAGACTTTGGAACCTCAAAATTCCATACTCAAACCATTTTCAGTCACACCTATTGCCACACCATCCCACGTTGCATGTTGATTTTACTCCACGAATCCCTTGATCTCATTCCCCTTGACAACCTTTGTTGGAGAAGATCAAGAAACTAGATCGTGGGAGCCATTGGACAAACTCCTCAAAGGGATACAATGGGACATTTTTAAAGGTATGAGTACTTGCAATTGCTTTATTAGTTAGAAGAAAATTTATAAAATATAAATAAATAAATAAATGTTTGTTGCTTGTTTCATAGTCAAGGTTGAGCTCCTCCCTTGTGCCATGAACTGTATACTTACATACGATTGATATAAGGTAGGTGCTTTTGCACGTAGATGGAGAGAAATATCCACTACAGTTTTAATGACTATGTTCGCTTGATCCCCTTAGATATCTATTTTTGTATTTTTTTGTTGGTTTGTTTTACTTGAGTTCCCTTAGCCATCATAGATCAGACCCCCTTCTGGCCGATCCAAGCCAGTTCATTCCCAGTCCCTACTCCCTGGACCCTAACCAGTCTTTTTTCACAAAAAAAATCAGTTACGACCGGATCACACCTTTTCAACAGAAAGACGCAACGCAAGTTGCTTCTATTTTCCCGATAAGCGTGACCTAGGTTGCGCCGTTTTCACCAATAAGTGTGACCTATACCCAAATTCTAGATCATGCATGTCCTACATTCTAGAGCGACCCATGTCAGTCTTGTGACCAATGGAATTGAGCCTGACATATCCTACACCAAGGAATCCCTTATGTATTCATTGGATTTTGTGCTGTTGCTGCAACATAATTCATCAGCGTCGGGTAGTTATCCTTATGGTGCTCCTCTGTTATTCAACTTTGTACAACATAAATCTTCTTGAATCTCTTTCCCTTTCTTCATGTCTTGTAGTTGCAGCGTAAGGTTAGCTAGCTGCGACTGAATTTGCATCATACCTGCACCAGTTTCTCGAATCGGTGAGGATTCTAGTGGATTTAGATGTGCGGCAACAGTGCGGAAATGAACCATTCCTTATGGTGTACACCCGACATATGAAATATGACTTTAGCCATCAATGTTTTAAATCTATGGTCGAAGTACCAGATAGAATCTGTAAGTAACTTCTTGATCTATTTAATTTATGTGACGCGCTGCGACTCATATTTCAGCTTTCTAATTTCATTTATCATTTCGACTGGAATTTGGTCGAGCATCTTCTGTGCGACTCCCAACGGGACTATATAAAACTTCATATACCATTATAGTGCATGACCCGTCAAGGTACCTACATAATTGTGAGAAACGCGGGATAGAGTTGGTTGTTGTGTGAACTTTTTTCGCTCCAAGAAGCATTTTAAAAATATTTGCGCTGGAACCTCGAGCTTTCCTGGTTCTGAAGGTCTTTTTGGTGGATTTTAGCTTGAACGCAGTGATTTTGTTGGGAAGATTACCCAGGATTTTCTTATGCTGGTTTTTATTGGTGTAGTAGCAGAGAAAATCGATTCTCAAAGACCCTCATCACGGCTTGGAATGTTGAGAGTTCAGTTTCTTTGCTGGATTATCGAACATGCTTCGCTCCAAGAAGATTATATCTTATTTCCCTCTAATTTTTGCATCTCTCTGTGTTGAATCGTTGCTTGCTGGAGTGGAGACCCTGGTTCTTTGAGCCTCTGCTATGTGTGGTGTCCTTTTGCTCACAAATGCTGGTTTTGGTGTTTGGATTTGATCAGCTATGGAGGTTTCCTGCGTATTTTTGCAGGGCTCTGTCTTTGATCGGTTCTGAAGTGCTGGATGGAGTTGGTTTGCTGGCTCTTGTTGCAGGAAATGTTCTGACTCTTGCTGGTCGAGGGAGTGTCTCTTGATGCTCTTCACTGATATGCGCTGATTTCCCTTCAGTATAATTGGAATCCATTACGAGTATTGTGCATACTGGTTTTTCTTGAATTTAAGATTGCAGGGGGGGAGGCAAATTTACGCTCTAAGAATCAGTTTAAAAATTTGCATTGGAGGCTAGATCCTTGCATGCCTGGTTCCTATTGAAGGCCTCTTGGCTTCGTTTGCACGAATGCAGAGGCCCTAGCCCTATTGGCGGTTTGCTCATTTGATGGTTCAACTACTACAAGAAGAAATTAATAGATTGATATTTTGAAACCGATTTTTCACTCCTTGATCATTTTACAGGTCTGGGGTTTCGGTATCATCTTGGGTTCAGGCCTTGCTTTGTATTGGCTTCTTTTCCTCGATTTTGATCCAAGTGTGATTTCTGCTCCAAGTATCTGCAGGACTAGTGGTTTGAATCTTCAGATTGAGCTCTAGCCTTGATTTTCAGAGGCTCAAGTCTTGATCTTTCTGGAGCAGGGTCGCTTCTTCTGATCAGTCTTTGTTCTTTCTTTTGTAGGAGGCTGAGTGGTTATGGGGGAGGAGGTAGATTATTCTTCAGATGGGATAAATGAAAGTGATATTTTTGTTGTTGGCGGTTTTTCTGGTGCTTTGGATCGGCAGGGGACTTCTGGATCTCTGCTGTCAGGAAGGGGGCCAGGGGCCTACACTGGGCTCATGGATGAAGTGGGGATGGCAGGGCATGAAGCATGGCTTTCAAACCCTAGGATTTCATCTCCCAATTCTGCGGTTTTGAAGGGTTTGGAGGCGGATGTAGCTCTTTTCAAGACCACTGAGGGTTTGGGTGTGGACAGGCCGGACCTTGCTGGGCTTCTTGGTCGTACTCTCTCACCTCAGACTGGGTTATATACAAAATTCCCTGCAAATTCTTCAGAGCTCCCATTTGAGGGTCTTTCTCCTTTTCTTGGAGGTGGTCCTAAGCAAAGAGGGTCAGCTAAGGAGGGATCTAAAAAAGGTCCAAAGGCTGTTAAAGTTCAGACGCATAGGGATAAGCTAGTGTTGGGGGTGGACGTTACTTTGGAAGAGGCTGAGGATATGTCCATGACAGCAGTGGTGGGGCATGTTCGTGGCAAAAATTTTGGATGTGGTTTTCTCCGGAGGTGGGTGGCCGAGCATTGGAAACTTTTGTTGGATTCAGCACCTGAAGTTCGGGTATTGACTAAAGGGTGGTTTTCTTTCATCATGCACAACAAAGGGGAGGTTGATGCTGTCCTGGGGAGGCAGTGGTCTATGAATGGGGTTCCTATTGTCTTGAAACGCTGGGCACCTTTTTTTGACTCAAAAAAAGAGAAGATTAATAAGGAGCCTCTGTGGGTAAAACTTCCAGGATTTCCTATGCACTTATGGAATGAGAATCGCTTTGCTGAAATTGGGAATTTTCTGGGTGATTATGTTTGTGCTGGTTTATCCTTTTTGGAGACTGGTAAGTATTCGGTGGCCAAAATATTGGTAAAAATCGATCTGCGTCAGGGATTCTCATTTGAAATAACTGTACAGACGAAGGATGGGGACTTTGTGCAATTTCTGGACTATGTGGGTGTGCCGTTTAGGTGTCATCGCTGCCATTCATATGGTCATTTGGTGGCCAGTTGTACACTTCCTTTTAAGACCAGCAAACCGATGATTGTTGATGTTTTAGATGGGCCAGATGCTCCTAAGGAGGTGGGGGTTACTGCTGGTGTGGGGGTATTGAATTCTGGGTTTTTGGATGGTAGGTCGGTGGTCAAAGAACCAGAGGTTCAGGCTGACTCCAGAAAACTCCCTTTTTCATCAGTCATGTCTTTGTGCGAAGTGGACATTGGCCAGAAGGTCCTTGGGGGATTGTTTGATGACAGAATGGGGGCTGGGGTTAATGCTTTGGTTTCTTCAGGCTCCA
The DNA here is from genome assembly GCA_001517045.1 of Pseudotsuga menziesii. Classification (NCBI taxonomy): domain Eukaryota; kingdom Viridiplantae; phylum Streptophyta; class Pinopsida; order Pinales; family Pinaceae; genus Pseudotsuga; species Pseudotsuga menziesii. Next base: position 42,731 of record LPNX010554254.1, read on the forward strand.
GGAAGACTTCAGTGCAGGCAAATTCTCAAGGGGGCTCATTTTTGAATCCCTTGGGAATGGCTTTTATCCCTTCTCCTGTAGTCTCTGAGGATATGGGGGGGGGTTTGTCTATTGGTTCTCCTTTAGCCAGCCCGACAATCCACTGTTCGGTTGCTTCTTGTCCATTGCTGTCTTCTGATTGTGTTTTCACCCCTTCTATTGTTTCTACAAATATCTCTACCAGTTCTGAGGGAATAAGTATCAGATATTCTCTTAGAAGTAGGGAGATATCCCTTGAGGGGTATGGGGGGGAAGGTCTTCCTGAGTTGTCCATGCATGTGGTGGGGAAAGGCCGAGGCAGAAAATCTCTTTTGTCCAAAGCACAAGATCGGGCAAAGGTGGATTTAGGGATGGGGACACAATCTTCAATTGAATGGGCACTTAGAGCAGTGAAGGCCCAGGAGGGGTCTCCCAAATGATAGTTATGTCCTTTAATTGTCGGGGGTTGGCGAGTCCCCTCAAAAAATCGTCTCTTCGAAGGCTGGTGGAGTTAAATCAGCCGGATGTAATTCTGTTACAGGAAACTTTGGGGTGTAGTGAGGAGGTTGTTAGAGTATTAGAAACATTGCTTTCTGGTTGGAAGTTTGTGGCTGTGGATGCAAGGGGGCGCTCTGGAGGTCTGGCCTCAGGGTGGAAGGTTCAAAGTTGTAGGTGTGATTGTTCTTGTAGATTATCTTCTGGTTTGGGGTTGGAAGTGTGGAATGCTGTGATTGGGAAATCTCTCACGATTCTTAACATTTATGGGCCATATTTGAATAGAGTTAGCTTTTGGGACTCTTTGTTCAATTGGGACTTTTTTGAAAACACTGATGTTATTATGGGGGGATACTTTAATCTTTCACTGGGAGCCTCTGAGGTCTGGGGGCCTAGAGCTGCTCCGGATGTTTTGGCAAATTTTTTCATTCAAGCTTTTGCGAGGAAGGATCTTTTGGATATACTTCCGCCAAAGATAGTCCCTACATGGAGAAATAAAAGAGCCGGGGATCAAAGGGTAGCTAAGAGATTGGATAGATTCTTGGTGGCTGAATCGTTGGCTCTGGGGGTGGATCTTGTTCGGAAGTGGGTGGGGACAGGCGGGATTTCTGATCACTGTCCCATTTTTCTGGAATTACGGGGTCATCGGAGGAAGCCCCCAAGTCCATTCAAATTCAACTCCTGCTGGTTGAAGGACGAGGGTTTTCAAGCTTTGGTTAAGGAGATGTGGACTCTTCGTCCACAAAACTCTCTAGAGCATGCAGGGGTACATTTTTATCAAAATTTGAAACGATTAAAGGAGGCTACTGTTTCTTGGGCTCATGCTAAGAGGGTGAATGATGATAAAACATTGAGGGACTGTGAGTTGGCTATTGACAGGTTGCTTCACAGTCCGAGGATGGGGTTTTTGGATGATCAGACTAAGGATGAACTCCTTATTTTGGAAAAGAAGCGGAATGTGATTCTCCGTGAGCGAGAAGAATTGTGGAGATTGAAGAGCAGAGCAATCTGGATTCAGTGTGGAGATGAGAATACTAAATTTTTTCAAGCATATGCTAAGGGGAGAAAATTTTCCAATTCTATTTGGGAGTTGTCTTTGGCTGAAGGGGAACAGGTGTCCAGTTTCGATGGGCTGGCTGATATGGGTGTGAGATATTTTGGGGATTTATTCACTGCTCAACCTGGAGTTTCTATTGCTGAGGTCATTCGGGTTGCACAGATTTTTCCCCGCTTTGTGGATGAGGAGGAAAATAGGCATTTGATGGGGGAAGTTTCGATGGAAGAGCTGTCTCTGGTGCTTCATTCGTTTCAAAAAGATAAAAGTCCGGGGCCTGATGGATGGCCTGTTGAATTCTTCCTGGGTTTCTATGATTTCTTCTGTAAGGAGCTTTTGTCAGTTGTTGAGGAATCACGTAAGGCTGGGTTTATCCATGGACCGCTCAATTCTACTTTTATTGCTCTTATTCCAAAAAAGGATAAACCTGCAAGTTTTGAGGATTTCAGGCCCATCTCACTTTGCAATTGCATATATAAGATCATCTCTAAGGTAATTGGAAAAAGACTCAAATCTGTATTGTCCCGTCATATTTCTAGCGAGCAATTTGGGTTTTTGGAGGGACGTCAAATACATGAGGCTATTGGAGTTGCACAGGAAGGTCTACATTCTCTCAAAGTTCAGAAACAGAATGGAGCTGTGATCAAGATTGATCTCTCAAAGGCTTGCGATAGGGTCAGTTGGCTTTATCTTTGGATGTTGCTTACACACCTGGGCTTCTGTTATGAATTTGTCAGATGGATTATGGCTTGCATCAGTACGGTGAGTTTTGCAGTTCTCATTAATGGAGCTGCTAGCCCTTTTTTCCAAGCAGGTCAGGGTCTTCGACAGGGGTGCCCTCTTTCTCCCCTTTTGTTTCTTCTTGTAGTTGAAGGTCTCAGTCGATTCATTTTGGCTTCAAAAGCGGATGGGACTTTTCGTGGCATTGCCATTTCCCAGGTTTTGTATATTTCACACCTTCTTTTCGTTGATGATATTTTGATTTTCACTAATGGGTCGAGACAGGATATTGATAAGGTGTCTGAAGGACTAATCCTTATACAAGCTGCTGCGGGTATGGTTGTAAATATTGAAAAATCCACTATTTCATGCTTGAATTTATCTGAGCAGGAGACACACAGAATTGCTCTTCGTTTGCCTTTTAGAATGATGGATTTGGATGCTGGGTTTAAGTATCTGGGGTTTTTCTTAAAACCAAACTCTTACCTGAAGGCAGATTGGTACTGGTTATTGACAAAATTGGAAAAAAGACTTCAAATCTGGAGTCAAAAATGGCTCTCTCGGGTTGGGAGACTGGTTCTGATAAAATCTGTTTTGGAAGCGATTCCCGTCTATTGGATGTCTCTTGCATGGCTGCCTAAGGGGATATTAGAATAGATTCGCAGGCTATGTTTTGCTTTTCTGTGGAGAGGAAAGAGTGATCATAGGGCTCTGGTGTGGGTGAGGTGGGAGAAAATTGCTGTTCCAAAAGCTTTGGGAGGGTGGGGGTTAAAAAATATTTTCCTTTTTGCAAAGGCATTAGGAGCAAAAGTCTCATGGAGACTTATACATACACAGAGTCTCTGGACTCGAGTGGTGTATCATAAATATATTGCTCCTTTGACTCTCATTGAGTGGATTCGAATGGTGGACAAATATTGGACAAATTGCTCAGTGGTCTGGAAAGCGGTGATAAAGCATTTTGATTTGGTTGGCTCTGGTTTGGTGTGGAGTATTGGTAATGGGTGAATGGTTCGTATTGGGATTGATCCTTGGGTAGGATGTGGGGGGAATCGTGTCCTTCCTGAGGAGCTGAGGCTACACTTGGAAGCTAGAGGGTGTCTTGTTATTGCTGATATTGAGGATCAGGAAAATTCTACTTTATGGCATCAAGGCTGGATCAGTGCTCAGAGACTTGAGATTCATGATGATCTGCTGGAGACCTGGAGGGGCTATATTAGGCAGTTAAGAGTTTCAAATGTCAGATTGACTAATCGGGATGATGTATTGGTTTGGGACTATCATCCTTCAGGGTGTTATACTCCTAAAAATGGTTATATTCAGCTCAATGTGATGGCTTATAACCTAGAATTGGTCTGGTGGTGGAAACAGCTGTGGAAGATAAACTGTCCGGGTAAGGCCAAATTACTTTTCTGGGCTATTTTGGAGAATAAGGTTCCGACTTGGGACATTTTGCAAAAGCGATTTCTTGAAGGCCCTGGTTTTTGTGCGCTATGTCGAAAGGCTGAGGAAACAACTCTTCATCTCTTTGTTCAATGTGCTTATTCTCAATCTATATGGTCTGAGGTGGGTAAGCAGATGGGTTTCAGTGGGGGGTGGTAGGGAGATAATGTTCTCCAAGCTTTTCATAGCTGGTGGTCGGGCCTTAACTCTCTCCGTGCTGTTCCTTGTATCATTGCTTGGGGGATTTGGATAACTCGCAATAAGATTATTTTTCAGGAATGTCGAATCCCGATGGAATCTGTTGTGGCTCAAATCATTGCAATTATTCAACATTTCAGGGAACCTGAGAAGCCTCTCAAGTTTAGGCCTGTGCGGGAGGAATAGATTGACAAAGATATCCCTTGGGGCTTCTTTGATGGAGCCTCTCAAGCTCAACAATTGATTTGTGGAGGGGGTGGAGTTCTTTTCAAATCTGAGTCTCATTATTTTCATTTCTCGGCTGGTTTAGGGAGGGGAACAAACAATTATGCTGAATTAATGACACTCAGGCTTCTACTTTTATTTGCTTTAGAACAGGGTTGTTTGTCTTTACAGGTCTTTGGTGACTCTATACTCGTTATTGAATGGGCAAATGAGACTGTTCAGTGCCATGTGATGATTCTTTTGCCTATACTGGAGGAGGTGCTCCACATTAAACAATAGTTTAATCATATTTCTTTTAAACATGTTTATAGGGAATGGAATGGGGTGGCTGATCAGCTGTCTAAGGATGCGACGTTGTGGCATTTAGACTTTGGAATATGGAGGATAACTGTTCACTCTCTAGAGGGTACATTCAGCTATTATCATCGGCCTTTTCACGAAGCTGTTGTACATCAGCATTGAGCTTTGTCTCAGTTTTTTGTGACCTGTCTATTTCTTCTCTGTTTTGGGTTGTTACCCTTTGTTTCTAGTTGCTTATATCACGGTCAAATTGTGATGGATTGGGTCATTGGAAGCTTGGCTGTGGCTTTTAGTGGTTGAGGGAATTGTTTTAGGATTGAGTTCATGCTATTCTCTGAAGAGTTCAAGTTTTTTAGCTTTTGGCTGGCGATCTATGCCTGTCAATTGTTGATGTTGCTGTTTTATCACGACTCAAATCGTGATGGATTGGGTCAATGGAAGCATGGCAGTGGCTTTATCATTGGCTGTTTCATGAAGCAATTTTACAACAGCATTGAGCTTTGACTTTGTTTTTTTGTGACCTGTCCTATTTTTATGCTGATATGCTTGTATCAGGGAAATCAAATGGTGATGTTTTGCTGTCAGGGACAGTATTCAAATTAAATGCTGCGGTTCGTGCTGCCACAGGATGGGATCGACCGTTATTGTTGGCTCAGAATGTGACCTGTCAATATGGACAGTTTTGTGAATTGGTGAACTGAGACAGCAAATGTGTGCTGCTACAGGATGGGAATGGCTTAGTTTGTATTATTTTCAGTATACATATTTGCTGTGGTATCTAATATAGGCTGGGATTGGCCTTTTATGGACTGTTTAGAGAATTGGATACATTACAGATTTGTGAACTCTCTTTTGTGGATTATCTGAGACAGCAAATATTGATGATAGTATTTCTGCTGCTGGGTAGATTTGTGACCTGTCAACTTATATGGACAGTTTAGTGATTTTGTGAACACTCTTTTGTGGATTATCTGAGACAACAAAAATTGCTGATAGTATTTCTGATGCTGGGTAGAATTTTTGTTAATATGAGTAAGATAATATGTGACAATGTAGGGATCCTAGTGATCCTCTTACATGTGCAGATGTAATTTTGTTCTTTTTTGAAATAAAATTATGAATTTTTTCCGAGGAAAAAAAAAGTGCATGACCCGTCAAGTTTGTTATCATATGTGCTTTCTTTGTGTCTTCTTCTTGGACTTGTCCCGCCGTCCATACTGTTGATGTATTTGTAACTTTGGAAGATATTCTGATGTATATTATCATTGTATGTTGTTGTACCCCCATTAGCCATGTGTTTACCCCTTTACAAGATGTCTTAATTGTGTCTAGAACTTGAGGTAAAACCTTCGTTGTAAGTCGAGGCAATAGTCCCTAGTGTAACATCATGTAATGTGTATTTGGAGTCTCTCTAGGAGAAGTCGGCCTTGTTAGGGAAGACATATGGGCCCCAGTCTTATGTTTGGTCAGTGACTTGAAAGGGTATAAATAGGGAGGCGCTCTCCCTCATTTATACACACCTCACACTCTCAAGTTCACATGAGAGAGAGAGAGAGACATAGGAGGAGAGATAGATAAATGTTGAATACTTCTTATGACTGCTTTTCTCCTTTATGGTTTTGCTAGTGAAAATATTTGTGTATAGTGTATATTTTATATGTTATGAATATTTCTATACTTGTTATTCTTTCAGATAAAGATCCTATATAATCTAATTATATCTAAATAAAAAATAACATGGTATCAGATCCTCTTTGAAAGAAGGCACTGTGTAGCCGTGGAAAGTAGGGCTTCCTAGTTCAAGGTGTTCTCTCCATAGATCATTTTCGACCATGTCACTTTTGCTGGGAGGAACTAGGGAATCAAGTTTCGGATGCTTCCCACCTTATTTTTTAGAAAGTGACCTTGCCGAGGAACTCACCTCATGGAGGCACATCTTTTTGTCCATACAAAATTCCCAAACTACAAGTTTGGAAAATTAGGGTTTCTCCAACAAACCATAGGCCAGTCAGCTTCGGAACCTAGTCGGACACCTCAAATCGGTAAGATCTAAATATTTGGTATTTCTATTTGAGGTTCTCTTTTGAAAAGGTGACTCACCATACTTAGCTTGAGGAAAATATTGGAGGGGATGATAAATTTTGAGCATTGAAGAACATAATCTCTCTGATCCTTGAATAAAATGACTTGGATTAGTTTATCACTAAAAAATTTCCAGAACTAGAGGGAGATGAGGCTAAAGATTCTGATAAGAGAATAATCTCTAAGGCTAAGAGAATCATTGTAGAATCTATTAAGGATCACCTCATCCCCCATGTTTCTGCACTCAAGACACAAAAGGATGTAAATGCTGCTTTGAAAAACATGTTCGAAGGAAAGAACATCAAACATAATATGACTTTGAGGAACCAGCTGAAGAATGTGAAGATACAAAAATACGAGACTATACAATATTACTTCACAAGGGTTTCTCAAATAAAAGAACAACTTGAAGAAGTTGAAGAGAATGTCAAAGAAGAAGAAATTGTAATGACTACCTTGAATGGTCTCCCTAGATCATGTGGCTCATTCATTCAAGGGATTTGTGCAAGGAGGTTGATCTCTTTCAGCATACTCTTAGAAGAATGTGCACAAGAAGAAGATCGAATCGTGACAAGAGAAGAGAATATGCGAGCAACTGAAGATCAATCTCTCACATTTCACACCAGGATGAACTTCAAGAAGAAGGAGAAGAAGGAGAACTTTCATTGCAACAAGAAGAAGGACAACAAACCAAAGAAGACCAAGAGAGATACTTCAAATTATCGATGCTATACTTGTGATGATAAGGAACATTTTGAAAGAGACTGTCCCATCAGGAAAGGGAGAGAACATGCTCATATTGCCAAAGATGATGAACCAACAAAAAAAATATTCAGACGAGAGAAGGATGATTCAGATGAAGAGTATGTGCTAACTGCAACACTTACATGAACTCTCTTGCATGAAGAGCAATGATTGGAATCATTCAGAAATATGTATGAACATGAGTCACCTCACAAGGTGAAACTTGGGGATGATTACCAATACCCCATAAAAGGGAGTGGTTAAGCTTCATACAAGCTTGACTCATAGAAATATTTCAAGATGTAGGATGTGTTATATGTTCCAGGATTGAAGAATAATATTCTCTCCATCTCTGCACTAGATGCAAAGGGAATTAGGGTTTTTGTCGATGGCCAAGATCTGATGTGGCCCAGAGGAAAGACAATAGGGGATGCAAAAATGATTGTAGAAGAAGATAGAGGCTTGTACAAGATAAAGGGATAGCCTAAAAAAGCACTAGTTCATGAGTCAATTGAACCAAGCAAACTATGGCACAGAAGGCTAGCACATGTGCACTACAAAGCTATACTGATGGCAAGCAAAGTAGTCTCAGGATTGGAAGAGATCCAGGAAAAGAATGAATGCATTTACAAATGATGTCCACAAGGAAATAACGTGAAGAAGACATTTCCCAGCAGTGAGAGCAAGGCTAAAGGAATACTAGAGATAATACACTCGGATGTATGTGGATCCATTTATTTTAGATCATTAAGCGGGTATGTGTACTATGTTCCTTTATAGATGATTTGTTAGGTAATACTTGGATATATTTCTTAAAAGAGAAAAGTGATTTTTTTTCAGTAAGTTCAAGGAATATAAATCCTTGGTTGAGAACCAGACTGATAGGAAGATCAAGACTCTATGGTGATATAATTACGGATAATTCACATTAGATGAATTCAAGGAACTCTGCAAAGAGTTCGATATGAAGAGGGAGTTGAGCACTCCATAAAATCCTCAACATAATGGGGTTGTGGAACGAAAGAATCGAACCATCATGGAAGCAACAAGAGCTATGCTGCATAACCAAGATATTCCTATGCACCTTTGGGCGGAGGAAGCAAGAATAGTTGTTTATGTATAGAACCATACTCCTCATTGAGTACTTGAAAACAAGACTCTTGAAGAGGATTTCTTAGGAGAGAAACAAGAAGTCGGCCGTTTGATGATATTTGGTTTCCCGGTGTACATACATATCCCAAAGGAGAAAAGGACCAAGATCGATCATTCTAGGAGGAAGGGTATATTCGTAGGATACAGTGTGTAATGCCCCAGTTTTGACCCTGTTTGCATTAAAAGGTACATGATGTATATCTTGTAATAAATTGTGGTGTGGAGCTAAAGGCAAAATTTCCACCATTGATTCGGCTGTGTTATGTTTCGGCAATAGGGATCGTTACCGATGGTACATCATGCTATCTGGCACACTATAGTTTGGCATCATGTAATTATGTACATCAATTTATAATATACCTACAGCCAGCTACGATGGTGCAACGTTAAATGAAAAGGGCATGATTCCTAAGGTTAAGGGGGGGTTGTCTAACCTGTGGGGGCCATTGGGGGTTTTCCATGTGTCTACCACCTTAGTTTCTGTTGTTAGTGGGGGAAGCTATGGGCTAGCAGGAAACCACTACGCTCACGCCTGCACTCCCTCCATGCCGCGATGACTGATCTTTCTATCCACTCTTCCCATCGTCGACTGTTCATTTTCCTCATGTAGGGTGGAGTTAAAAGGGATTGAATTTCCTTATTGGGGGTTCGCCTTCTCTCTCTCATGCGTTACGGGCCTATGCTTGTGTTCCTCCATCTATGTTGCCAGTCTGTGATTGTGTTCTTCCTTCCATGCACATAGAGGATCGATTTTTCCCCATTGCGAACTGTGTATTGTCTCGTCCTTCCTTCGGAGATTGGGGGTTGTGTTTCCTCCTGTTCACAGAGGGGAGTCGGTTCTTCACTCCACCATTGCCAGCTGTGAAAGCATGCCATGGCTTCATTGTTGAGGAAGGATGTTTGTTTCCCATCGTTGCTGACTGTGGCTGGAAATGGGATGGTTTCCCTCACGCAGGAGTTGGGGACTGTGATCTCACACGGTGAGCTGGAAGGTGGCCTGAGAGGCACGATTCTACTGTGTGTATGCTTTCCCTGTCAATGCTGGGAATCCGTCTTCTCCCCATCTGCGGTGTGTAAGTCCATGCTTGTTCTCCTTTTCTATTGTGGTCTGCATTTATGTTTTTATTTTGTCCAAGATTGAGAATCGAACTTCTCCCCTATTTTGGGACTATGTAATGTTTCCATCATTCTCATTGTGAGTTTGGGGCTGTTGTCTTCCCCTGGTTTTGGGTTACTTCTTGGTGGCTGAGGCTACACACATATTTGGGATTGTTGCTGAGTTGTTTTGGCCACGCTAGGGCCAAGAACAAATCTGAAGCGTTGTTTGACTTGAACTATGTTTCACCTTTTTGTTTGGGGTTGTCACCCTGTTATCTTTACCTTCTTCACGGAGCTGTGAACTGTTTGTCTTATTGTGGCATGCAGTGGTTGGAATTTGGACTGTTGAGATTAGGATTAGAGGTTGGGTATTCTTGAGAAAACTGGTGTTTGGAGCCACTCAGACAGAGTTAGAATGTTGGATTTCTTCTCCACAACCCTTGAAGAGTATTGGAAAGGGAAGTCAGGGCCTGAGGGACTGTGAAGCAGAGAAAGGAATAATTCTTGGTGTCGGGTGTGTGGATGTCTTAAAAGCCAGGTTAAATTTGGTGTAGGTGTTCTTAGCTCTCCATTGAGGCCACCAGCTTAGCATTTAGCCTTTCGTATCTCCTTGACGGCCTGATAAACGCTACTGTGTGGGCTTGGATGATTTGTGTACCTTGGCTATGTGTAAGCCTGCTTTGACCCTTATTCCTTGAGGAATCATGCCCAGCTCGGGGGTGTTAGTGTTGCTGAGAGATTGATGAGCATGCTGGCCTATGGTTGGGTGGAACGTTGCAATGACGTAGCTGGTTGCGGGACGAATCCTGTTTAAGATTAGTATTCTCGACTATTTCATCTCTACATTTATATTACTGATTAATGAATATAATGAACATGTGGCATGCTTGATTGAATGTATGTTTTCTTTCTCTATGTATATGAAGGATTATGCATCTTAGTATGTTTTATGTTTTAAGATTTTTATTTCAGCATTATAGGCTTGTTCATGTTCATGGGGCTATTTGCCCGTATGTTTGGTGATAGTAGAATCCTCTTCATCAGTCAGAGGGTCGGGGACATTACACAGTGATACCTAAAAGGCCTACCGAATATAATTCCCAAGATTCAAGAATATCGACATCAATAGATATGTAACCTTTGATGAAGACTCCACATACTTCAGATCTAGGAGGACTCCCGTGCAACAAGTCGAGGAACCTCAAGAGACAAGAAGTCTGAGAAATGGAAATTAGAGAAGAAATTCAAGAAGACCTTGAAGATCATGACATGACAAAACCATAAGAGCCAGTAGATACATTCCTTGAGAAGGGATCTCACAAGAGGAAACTAGCATGGGAATGGGAGCTCATATGAGCAGCTGAAAGTTATGGCACTCCAGAAGGAATATATATAGAGAGAAAATGGGAAATGTCCTATAATATCTATGTGGCACTGCTCTGTGACATCATTGATAGAGAACCTTCCACGTTTGAAGAGGTAACAAAACATAAATAATGGAAGGATGCGATGATCGAGGAATATCAGTCGATCATGAAGAATGATGTCTAGGAGATCGTTCCGAGACCGGAGGAGAAGTCTGTCGTGAATTCAAAGTGGATCTACAAGATCAATCATGCTGTAGATGGAAGCATCAAGAAATACAAGGCAAGGTTCGTAGCATGAGGCTTCTCATAGAAAGAAGGAATAGACTACGAAGAGATATTAACATCCATGGTGATGTACACTTCCATTAGGACCATACTTGCTTTGGAAACGGTTATGAAATGGAAAATACACCAGATGGATGTCAATACAACCTTATTGAATGATGTAGTCTAGGAGGAAGTGTACGTGGAACAAACACTGGGATTCGAGGCACATGAAAGGAAGACTCATGTGTGCAAATTGAAGGAGGCCTTGTTTGGATTGGAACAAGCACCTAGGACATCATAGGACAGGATGGATAGATTCCCGACGAGCTTGGGATTTACCAAGAGTAAAGAAGATTCCAACATATAATTCAAGGTGGAAGATGGAAGACCTGTGATACTCCTTTTATATGTCGATGACTTGTTTCTTATAGGAGAAGAGGAACTCATTAGAGATGCAAGGAGGAGACTTGATATAGAGTTCGATATGAAAGACCTAGGTATGGTGCACTACTTCTTAGGCATGGAGGTGTGACAAAGTGTAGATGGAATATTCCTTGGGCAAGGGAAGTATGTAGTGGAGATTCTGAAGAGATTCAAAATGTTGGAATGCAAGGCGATAGCCACAACTATGTAATCTAACTTGAAGCTTATGAGTGATGCTTCATCTGAGTCAGTTGATGTGATGATGTATCATCAAATGATTGGATCATTGATGTATCTGAAAAATACGACACCAGACATATGATTTTCGCTGAACACCCCGAGCCAGTTCCTGATGGATCTGAGACATGTTCACCTGATAGCTGCAAAGCATGTTTTGAGGTACCTAAAAGGTACAATGGATTATGGGCTCAATTATGATGCGAATCAAAAGATTAATCTACACGGTTATGTTGATTTGGATTGGGCAGGTAGTGTCACTGACCAGAAGAGAAACTAAGGTTGCAGCTTCAATTTGGGATATGGCATGATCTCTTGGTTCAGTAGGAAGCAATTGTGTGTGGAGCTGAGTACAGTTGAGGAAAAGTATGTTGTCTCTTACTCGGCTAGTTGTGAGGTAGTGTTCTTGCAAAAAATACTATCCGAATTATTTGATCTTGAGTTGGATGTGACTTGTATATTCTACAACAATCAGAGTTGCGTGAAGGTGTCGAAAAACCCAGTGTTCCATGACAAGTTGAAGCACCACTGTATCAGGGATATGGTGTAGAGAGGAGCAATGAAGCTCCAGTACGTGGCAATAAAGGAGAAGATATATGATGAGTTGACCAAGCCTCTATCAATATTGAAGTTCGAGTACTTCAGATAGATACTTGGTATGATCCAGATCGAGATACCTCGAAATAAGGAGTGATGTGTTTTAGCATAGCTAGAGAGACACGTTGTATGAGCATAAAATCATTGTGAAGTTCGTAGGTTGCTCAGACATAATCAGTCTTGTCGGTAATCCTGGGATAAGTCCTGGTGAATCTCGTAGGTTATCTAGGGATGTAATCACTCCCGATGTGTTCTATGCTAGAAATAGATGATGCATGATATCTCACATGGGAAATGTGTCAGGTTGTGCAAGTGGGAAAAATATAAGTGAAGCACGATGCTCGAACGTCATTAGTCCTATAGGTTGTCCTCAGATGTAATCATTCCCGGAGAAGCTCGCAGGTTATCCTTGGATGAAGCCATCTTGTGATAGGTTATTCGAGTGTAAAATGATACCTGTCATGGTACACATGTTACTCGAATGTAATAAGTCCTGTGGGTTTTCCGAGTGTAAAATGAGACCTAGCGTGGTATGTAGGTTACTTGGATGTAATATGCCCCAAAGGTTGTCTAAACGTAAAATGTCTTGAATGCATGTTGTTTAGATGTAATAAGTCCTTGAGGTTGACCATATAAGCTAAAAGGTCCTCATGTAGCAGGTTGGTTGGTCATAATCCATCCTTACATATATCTATATATTTGTTCCCATGTTGATATGATAAGGTCATGAAGCATGAGAGATGGACCTAGGAGGTTCTACTAATAGAACACAGGTTGACCGTGCAGAGATGTAATTCACTGAGCATGATCCTAGGCGATCCTTGCATAGTAGAAGCTGCAGGTTGTATTAATGATGTGAAAATTGTCATGGATTACTACTATGGTGAAAGAACGCAAGTGGTATGCATCTAAATATTTTTTCTTTGTTTTTTTTTTTGTGCAGGACAAAAGAGATGATTTGGATACGACAAGATGAAGGTAGGAGACACACGTTATAGTCATGGAAATGTAAAGAAGGTCCTGGACTATTCCTATGAGATAGCTTGCTCAAGATGTGATGAAGACCAGGATGAGGACTAGGACTACACCCAACCGAGAGAGGGCTGGCTCTGTAGAAACTTCTGATGGTGGTGAAGTGAGAGAGGATACCTTCCTAGTTAAAAGGGAGCGTTGATGTATTTATAACTCTGTAATATATTCTGATGTAAATTATCATTGTGTGTTGTTGTACCCCAATTGTGGATGTGTTTACCCCCTTGTGGGATGTCTTAAATGTGTCTAGACCTTGAGGTGAAACATTCATTGTAAGTTGGGGCAATAGTCCCCAGTGTAACATCATGTAATGTGTATTTGGAGTCTCTCCGGGAGAAGTCATCCCTGTTAGGGAAGACATGTGGGACCCAGTCTGATTTTTTTTTAGTGACTCAAAATGGTATAAATAGGGAGGTGATCTCCCTCATTTATACACACTTAACACTCTGAAGTTAGCATGAGAGGGAGAGAGAGACAGAGGAGGAAAGATAAATAGTTGTTTAATACTTCTTATTACTTCTTTTGATCATCTTACTATTATGAGGAAGTTTACAGGGTTTTCTCCTTTATGGTTTCCAAGGTGAAAATATTTGTGTCTCATGTATCTTTTATATATTATGCATATTGTTGTGCTTGTTATTATTTCAGATAAAGATCCTAGATAATCTAATCATATCTATAGAAAAAATAACACATACAAATTCACATAGAAACCAGTGTTACTCTGGGTCATCTACCCCATTTCCATTAAATATTAGCAACTTAATATCATTTGTAGCTATTGTGTTCACTATCGCTACTACTAGAATTTTTTTGTGACTAGTGAGACTCCCTTGTCCTCTATTCACACCGTTAGTATTACTTGTATTTACAAAACCACTAGGATATGAGTTTCTACATATTAATTCCGACAATGTGCTTCCATAATTAACTTTCCACATTTATATTTCTGCGTTTATCTTTCTGCAAATACCTTTCCGGAATCATATTTTCGTAATTAACTTTCCACAATTGCAGATTGCGAATTGAGGGTATGCATTTCGATTTTTCTTGAAATTGGTTCCGCAATTTGCTGATTGCAGATTGCAGCTTCCTTCCACATTACGTATTGTGGATTTGGGACATGCCTTCCAATTTTTTTGAAATGGGCTTCTCCAATTCTCTTTTTGCAGCTCCTGTGAACCATCTATTTTTTTGCGGAATCCTTTTCGTTCGTTGATCAATTATCAAACACATAAATTTCATTTTGGCGCTCTAGAATGTTATTTTCCATGTAGATTTACTTTGCGTATCCTTTCCCTCTCGTCGATCTATTGTATTGATACGATATTATCTATCCAACCTATCCTAAATAATATCATCACAACTCCATGACTTTGCATTGATTGATCAGAGGATCGATCAATCAAGCTCGATCAGACTTCACCAGACTTGATCCCCTCGCTGAATTAACACATTACCTTTATGGATTCATTTGTATATGTATTCAAAATATCAATCGATCCATGATTTATACACACAAGGATTCAATTATTGATTTACACATAACGATGTCAGATTGCAACACTAACTTCATTATAGCACCTCATGTGTCTTTCCAGCTTCATCACACATGTCACATCATTATGCATGCCATGTCATCGCTTCCTTGTTATTCCTTTGTCTTACACTAAGTTTTACCTACCATCATGTCCTTGGTTATGAACTCCTTTGAAATCAATGACAACTATATTCAATATTCTCCTCCTTTGGCATTGATGACAACATCTGAATATCCCCCCCTTGACAATAATGAAAAAGGATAACTTGGTATTCCTTTCCAGTCTTTCTTATTTTAACTTGAATTGGTACTGACCACTGTGTTTTAACATTTTCCTTCTTGCAACAATTTCTTTGAATGATAATCTGGATGATAAATTCATAGACTCCCCCATCACAATGCTTCCTTTTGTCCACTCCCCTTGTCAACATATCTCCCCCTGACATGCTGTTTTTTCTCCTTTTTATTCACTGCAAGGAGATTACTCCTAACTTATGCCTAGGATACTCAAATGCTTCTTTGGGTAGTGGCTTAGTGAATATATCAACAATATGTTCTTTAGTATCTATATATTCCAATTTGACCACTTTTTTGAGACACTTGATCTCTTAGAAAGTGATATTTTATTGGTATGTGCTTTGTCTTGGAGTGCATGACAAGATTTTTTGATATATTTATGGCACTTGTATTGTCATAATTTATCACTATTGGATGCACATACTTCAGAAGTAAGTCTTCTGATTTCTACGTCATCCAAACGACTTGAGTACAACATGATGCAACATCAATATATTCAGCCTCTGTTGTAGATAGTGCTATGGAGTATTGTTTCTTGCTTATCCATGATACCAAACACTTTCCCAAAAGAATGTTGCTCCAATGGTACTCTTTCGGTCATCAACACTTCCTTCCCAATCTGCATCAATGAATACTCTTAAAGTGAAGTATTGATATTTTGGGTACCATAAACCATAATCTATAGTACCTTTTAGATATCTCAGAATTATTTTTACTGCAACCACATGTGTTTCTTTGGGAGGTGATTAAAACCTAGCAACCAAACCTACAATCTGCATTACATCTAGTCTTGTAGCTGCCACATATAAAAATATTCCTATCATAGATCTATACATGGTATGATCCACTTCCAAGGACTCCTTGTTCTTGCTTAACTTACAACCAGTGGTCATAGGAGTACTAACAGGCTTAGAGTCTTCTATATTAAACTTATTAAGCATGTCTTTCATGTACTTGGTTTGAGAAATGAATATTCCTTTGTCTGATTGATAAACTTGTAATCCCAAGAAGAATGTTAATTCACCCAATATTGAAATTTCAAATTCGTTCTTCATTTACGAAGCAAAGTTTACACTTAGTATTTGTAGATTGCTTCCAAATATGATATCATCCACATAAAAAACAACAATGATCATATTCTTATCTTTGATCTTTATGTATATATTACTATTAGTGTCTCCTCTTTTATATCCTTATTTCTTCAAGTAGTTATCTAGCCTTGAAAACCATGCTCTTAGGGATTTCTTAAGACCATAGACTGCCTTTTTTAGTTTGTAGACATAGTCTCCATTTTCTGATAAGAGGAAACCTTCAGGTTCTTCAATATAGAATTCCTCTTCTAGTTTCCCATTCAAAAATGCAGACTTGACATCCATTTGATATAATTTAAATTTCTTATAACATGAAAATGTCAAAAACATTTTGATTGCTTCAAATATTTCTACTGGTGCAAAGGTTTCTTCAAAATCGATACCCTCCACTTGAGCATATCCTTTACACACTAATATTGCTTTGTTTCTTATCACTTTTACATATTCATTGAACTTGTTTTGAAAACCCATTTGGTTCCTACAATATTCTTATTTGAAGGTCTTGGAACTAGTTCCCAAGTTTGAATCTTCTCAATTTGATCCAACTCTTCATTCATGGCTTTGATCGAATCATCATCTTTGTTGGCTTCTGCAAATTTTTTAGGTTCCACTATTGATAGTAAGGCCTGTTCATTAGATAGTAGTTTTCTTCTTGTACCAACTCCAACATCTTTGTCACCTATGATTTATGTCTCAGGATGATCCACTTGTATTCTTCTAGATGGAGATGTTCTATTGGGCCTTGGAGATTATTCATCGTCACTTTCTTGTGAATCTTCTCTTTTCTCTTCTTTTTCTTCATCACTATCACTTTCATCCTTTTGAAAGACTTCCTTATCTCCTTGATCACTTTTTCTTCCATCATCATATTGGATTTTAATTCTTATTGATTTCATGTCATCTACCCTTACAATTGCACTTTCTATTATTTTGTGTATCCTTTTATTGTAACATCTATATGCTATTTTGGTGGAACAATATCTTTAAAATATTCCTTCATTGGTTATAGAGTCAAGTTTACCAATATCATCTTCATTCCTCTTTATGTAGCACTTGCTTCCAAACACTGTGAAATATTTGACTGAGGCAGGTCTTCCATACCATAGCTGGTAAGGGGTGTTGTCATTATTAACTCTAAGTTATCCTGTGTTCAGTATATAAATATTTGTATATATTGCTTCCCTCTAATACAAATATGGATGTTTTGCTTCATTTAGCATAGTTCTGACAGCTTCTTGGACTGTCTTGTTTGAATTTCCACAACGCCATGTTGTTGAGGTGTCTTTGGGGATGAAAACTGTCTTTTAATTCCATGGATTTCACACAATTCATTGAATTATTTTGAAGTGAATTCACCTCCATTTGATTTTCAAAGTTGTTTCATTCTTTTGAAGTGAATCTGACCTCAAACATTTGATTTTCAAATTTGTTTCATTCTCAAATTTTTCTTTAAAATTTTTAAACTTTTCAAAAGCTTTTGATTTTTCTTTAAGAAATGTAACTCAACTCATCCTTGTATAGTAATCTATGAGCAAGATGAAATAGTACTCTCCATGAATGACTCGACATATCTATGTCCTTCCAGTGGATGAATTGGAGTGACCACCCTTATCTTAGAATATTCAAATGTTAATATTCTCTTATTAAAGTTTATGATGGTCTGATTGTCAATCTCCCAGTCGATCCCCAAAATTGAAGGATATAGATTCTTATCATCGACAATTCCAATTACTTTGAAGTTTGCGCATGGTCTTAAACCTTATATCTCGACAACAACTTGAACTAGTCGAAATATAGGTAGGACTTTCAACTGATTCACTAATTTGAGCTGAATATGGGACCACTCCTATCATGGATTCCCCATGATTTCCCATTTATGTCTTGTCAAAATGTTGACATAATATCCCAAGTCCAAAATGATATAGTCCATATCATAATCTTCGATCTGCGTAGTCATTATTAATTCGTGACCAGTCTTTAACTTTTTCTCGACATGGTTAACTCTTCTGTCTCATTGCAGCTCTTCCTGAGTTTCTTCTATTAGAGCTATCAATTCTGTGACAACATCTTTATCATTGATTAATGATAAGAAACTTTTGAAAATTTCTTTAAGTTTACCAACCTTTCCCATCAATTGCTTTAGTAATAACCGATGCAACCTCTCAGGAATTTCTATTATTGGTATTCCATATGTTAATGCTTTATTTCCGTCGACAAATTTTGGTTCAGCATCTAGGAAAAATTCTCTCTTTATGGACGTCGAACGATGCCTTCTTTTGTACCTCTGATCGCACCTGCGGTTGTACATGTTGTGCGTCTAGGCCCACTCTAGTCGCAACATCTCCTCTTGTTACGACATCAATGTTTGGTTCCCTCGGTTCAACATAAATGTTTTGAATATTCTGATTGGGGTTTGGATTGGGATTCTGTAGGGGAACTTGATTTCCCATGTTCTTGGCATGTCATTTAGCAATAAATTGAGGACAATCATCAATAGTATGATCGACCACTTTACAGTATGCACATACCTTTGCAAGAGTCACACAGTCCTGAGAAAAGTGTCTTGCTTATCCATAGTTATAACATATGACTTGGCCTATTCCTCCACCAAATACTCCTCCTCCTTGTTGTTGTTGTCCTTGGCCCTGAAAGTTTCCGCCCCCCTAGGTTGAGGGTAGTGTTGCTGCAACGAATATTGATTTTATTTGTATTGAGGCTGAGGATACTCCAATTTTTGATATTGTGTAGATGGATATTGAGTAGGTTGGTACTGAGCTTGCGCTCTCTTAGCTTTCATTTTCTCTTCATTCTTACTTAATTAGGTATCCACCATTTTCTCCTGCAATAGCTAGAATTCTCTACAATCTTTCTCATCATGGCCTATAGATTTACAAAATTTTTCAGTATAGACTATCCATTGTACTTACAATATTCTACAAATACAATAAGTCTTATGACCAATGGTCTCGAGTATGACCTATCCTACACTAGGGAATCCCTCGTGTATTCATTGGATTTGGCACTACGGCTACAACATAGTCTATCAACGCTGGGTAGTTATCCTTATGGTGTCCCTCTGTTCTGCATATTGTACAACATAACTCTTCTTGAATCTCTTTACCTTTCTTAGGAGTTGTTGCATAATGTTATCTAGATATGACTGAATTTGCATCATACCCGTACCGGTTTCTTCAATCGGTGAGGATTCTAGTTTCATTGCTATCTCTGGAGCTTCCGTCTACGACACAATTTTTTGTTGCATAAATGGGATTCATATTTACAACAACAATGTGGCAATGAACCATTCCTTATGATGTACAACTGACATCTAAAATCTTACTTTAGCCATCAATGTATTAAATATATGGTCGAAGTCCCAAACAAACTCTATAGGTAACTTCTTGATCTCTTTAATTTCTTTGATGCACTGTGACTCAGATTTTGGATTTCTGAAATTCATCTATCAGTATGAATCGAATTTGGTCGAGCATATTCTGTGCGACTCCCATTGGGACTATATAAAACCTCATATACAAGTCTAGCGCACGACTCGTTAAGGTTGTTATCATATATGCTTTCTCTATGTCTTCATCTTGGACCTGTCGCACGGTCCATACGACTTCACATAGAAACCAATGTTTCTCTGGATCTTCTACCCCATTTCCATTAAATATTGGAAACTTAATATCATTTGCATCTATTGTATTAACTCTTGGTACTGCTGAAACAAATTTACTAGCGGGACTCCCTTGTCCGCTATTCACACCATTAGTAATACTTATATTTACAAAACCTTTGGGAGCCTAATTTCTAGATCTTACCTCTGATGATGTGCACAGGGTTGTAGGTGTACCATACTCACATTCTTGGTTGGAGATTATGCTTCTTCTTCTTCTTCAGATATCAGTTGATATTCCTCTTCTTCCTTGCAAGAACCTTCATAAAAATGTGACATCAAATCGTATTCTTCTCCTCTGGTCGTATTCCAACTTCTTCTCCTAGATGCAGTTATTCTTCTCTTTCCCGACCATAATATTCCTCCACTTCTTAAATATCCAAACTCTATATCAGGTCCTCTATCACTAGCGAACATCTCAACTTACTTTGCTCCATTTTTCCTGTGCACAATCCTTCTAAATGTTAGAATCAATTCTTAGGATTTCCTTTTCATATACAAGCATCCTTATCAAACCTAGCCAAGATTTATGAGCCTCACATGTCCTACTGCTAAAGGAAGGTTTGAAGGGTCTTGCTTTTATTTTCCTTGGGATTTACTTCCATGGAATCTTCTGTCATTGTATCCACCCTTGGTGATCCAATGAATGTTTCATGGGAGATGGTTTTCCTTAATTCTTCAAACTCACATTATTTTCTAGTTATAAATGATAAACTATGTTTTGAAGCTCCTTGACCATGGCAACTTCCTCCTCCAATTTATCCTTTTGGCATTCATTGTCTATTTTTGGAATCAATATTTTTCCTTTAAATTTTTTGAGATTGGAATTCATGAATATCTATTGTCTTTGGGTTTCCTTTGTTTCACCACAATTGTTGAGCTCTTAGTCCTTCCTCCACACTTTCCATCTTGTCAAAAACCTCTGCCATGGATTCATGCCAATCTTCATTGTTCCTCTCACAATTCCAAATAGCTCTTTCGATCTTAGGATGATCACAATTGGTGAAACTATTACGAGAATCAATAATCCTCGAATTCTCCTCAAACAAAGGTTCATCTTCTTCCTCATCAAAGAAAGACTTTTTGTTACAATTGATGCCCATTATTATTGTTCCTTGAAGTAGTCACAATGGGTAACAATCCCAAAGATCATACAAAGAAACAAGAGGAACAAATGCATAAACAATTGAGCAAACTTGTATATTACGGCTCATCATAAAACATTGGATAATAGATTTAATATATATTACAACATACCGTTTCCAAAATTTTATCCAATATTGGTCTGTATGGGAGGCCCACACTCCCCATTTTGGTATTAGTTTCAATGTACTCAGTTTAATATATTAGATATAGTATTATTTTTAATGTATTAGATATATTATTAATAATGAGCAGCATTTGTTGTGCTCTATTTGGCCTCATCCATGAGGTCCCTTTGTAACTCTATAAAACAACATCTGGCCTCCTAATGAAGCATTCAAATTTTCATGTGCCATTCTTGTGTCTTTGATTTTGTTTTTAGGTCTGATTGTGTATTTTGGTTTCTCCCTTGAGAGGCGAGGCTCTCCGAGCCTCACCTCCGATCTTTGCTACCAGATCTCGCCCTGAACGACATATCAATTGGTATCAGAGAAGTTCGCTCCTAGACCTAGCTTAAATTTTCTTTTATTTATTTATTTTGCTTCTTCTATCTAATGCTCATTTTGCCTAAACTTGTTTTCTCCCATTTTATGTTTTTTTTATGGGCTATCGTTTATTCTTTTGGTCGCTTACTGTGTTTAGGTTTTTCACTCACAGAAGCTAGGGGACCTCACTCATGGTAGTATCCTAGATTCCAATCCCTCAATGAATTCTCCCACAGAGAGTTAGAATTCCTCCTAGGCTATCCATCTCACAGGAGGCATCACTGCGCCTACCCTCCATCTCTGCTGCGCCTATCCTCCATCTATGTTGAGAACGCTAAAAATCACGCTCCTCTATCATTCCAAAAAAATATCCCTCCATATTTTCACGCTCCATTCATCATTTCCCATTCCTTACTTCATGTGCCTTTCCCATTTATTGCAATTACTACATTTACCGATGCCCTAACTCCACCGCTATGAGCGCTGCCTCCTCTTGCCGCTCATCCCCAAAATCAAGGGAGCGCTCACTACATAAAACATGCCCCTCTTTTACCACTGCGTGCTGCCATCTCAGAGCCCTTTCCCATTTGCTTCTTTTCACTCCCCCATTCACTGCTAGATGCATGTTTCTGCATTTGCTACTTTTCTCTCCCCCATTCAATGCCATATGCATGCGTCTCCATTTGCGCCTCCACTTTGCCTTTCCATATGCCTGTGCTACAATCCCATTTTTAGGGTTTTATGACCTAGCTTCAGTCTCACTTACTCTCATTCCTCGTCACCTAATTGATACCCCCACATGCTTTTTTAAGAGCCTCTTCTCCAGTAGGCTGATCCTTTGGATCAAATGTAAGCTATCTTTGCAAAAATTTAAGTGCTAAATGATCTGTAACCCCAAATTTATGTGTTAAAGGTACAGGTAGTTTCTTGCGCATGATATTCAAGTATCTTCTAGATTTTTCATTACGAACCCTTGCAATTGTTTCTGGTGAAGGTGTACCAAGAATATCTGTCATTAAATCTAGCCGATGAATGACATTTTTGCATGGGAAAAGCGGATTTCCACTAGCAAATATGCAACCAATTCTCCGAATATGAATGGAAGGAGTATACTTCGAGAAAAAGGAACCACATAACTTGGGAGCCTGGTACCATGGTGTAGAAACATAATCAGTCCACAAGATTGTTGTGGGGAGTGTCATTAAAGGCAACTCTTACTAAACCAATGTCACAAATTTTGAGTTTGCAGTCTGCATTTGCAAGGACATTCTTTGACTTGAGATCGCGATGAAACACATTCGTTGTATGCATATATTTTAATGCTCGAAGATGTTGGTACATGAAGAACTGATAATGTTTTGGTGTCAAGTCATCATTAGCCTTTATAACCTGGTCTAGGTCAGACTCCATAAGTTAAAATACCACATAAATGTCTTTGAATTCTCTCTGTGAGGGAGGTAGCATTATATGCTTAATTTCTACAATGTCAGGATGTTGTAGCAATCGTAGTAGTTTTATTTCACGTAGTATCCGGGGTGCATCAGACAAATGTTCAAAAATATTGGTTATCTTCTTAATTGTGACTTTCTCCCCTGTATGTGTATCAACTGCGGAGCATACAACACCATAGCTTACCTATCGCAGCCTAATCTTTTTTCTGGTTCACCATGCATCCTTCTGCAGCATAGGTATCATATCTCTTATATATGATTAAGATCATCATGCCTTGCACGTTATTACATTAGCAGACATCTTAACCCTTGCATAGCCACTGTCAAATTCCATTACGTCTCCTCCCCTACGTCTCCTTAGATCCAGCAGAAGCAACAATTCCAGAAACACATCATCATATGCTCCAAGGATTGTAACAGTATTTGTGAAGAGGACCCAACCTTATTTGCTAACAGAAGAGATCACGTATTTTTTAAAAAGGTGAATCAGTATGCCTCCAGAACAGTCAGAAAAGCTCAGCCCGACAACAGAAAGAACTATCACTCACCACCTAGAAGCACTCTCCAATAAGCCATATTCAACATGACACCTTCAACAATATTTAGAAGCTCATTCGTCATTCTTTAGGAAGCCATCTTCAACATGGCATATTCAAACAATATGCAGTCCAAGCTCAGCATTGGTTTCTTATTTTTTTTGTTTGGTTTTTCTTTGCTGCAGTATTAAGTTTTGTTTCAGTTGGTTCTCTTTTAGTTCCATTTTTTCTATTTTCCCAATCCTCCAGTAGTACTCTACAACACTTCACATAGTTTTGTTTATAGAGAGTTCCTTCATGGGTTTCGAGGTCACTTACAACTTTTATTTCAGTCGATATCACACCCTTCTCATGGTTTTCGTATTAGTTCATTTGCCGATGGATGCATAGGTCTCCTAACCCCAAGGGTGCACAGATCTCCACCACCAAGAGAGGAGGTTCACAGATCTAAAACAATATAGATCTCTCCCTCTAGTTTATTTACAACAAGATGATGAACAACAGTTGTATGGGCATCCCCACCTGCTTGCATCTTGCACCATCACCATCACCAAGAGAGGAGTTTCACAAATCTAAAACAATACAGATCTCTCCCTCTAATTTATTTACAACAAGATTTACAACAATAGTTGTATGTGCATCCCCACCTGGTCACATCTTACACCATCTACATCATAATCATCATCCAGTTGCAACAAAGCTCGGCACCACTTCTACATTTGGCTTCTCCTCTTTGCAAGCATGGCTTCCAACTTCAATCGAGAGGTAGGAAAGTAGGGACGCTTTCCACTTAAACCTGGAGGAATGGTTTGTATGGCAGGCCCACACTTCCCATTTTGGTATTAGTTTCAGTATACTCTATTTAATATATTAGATATAGTATTAGGTTTAATGTATTATATATATTATTAATAATGAGAAGCATTTATTGGGCTCTCTTTGGTCTCATCCATGAGGTCCCTTTGTAATTCTATAAAAAGGCATCTTGCTTCCTAATGAAGCACTCAACTTTTTATGTGTCATTCTTGTGTCTTTCATTATGTTTTTAATTCTGAGTGTGTATTTTGGTTTCTCCCTTGAGAGGTGAGGCTCTCCTAGCCTCACCTCCGATCTTTTCTACCAGATATCGCCCTGAACGGCATATGAAATATATCATATGTGTTTTGACAAACAATATTGGTCATTTTTTAGGTGTTTTGAGAATTTGTTAGAATTCAGTTGATTTATAGAGCTAAGGATTTGGCTTTATTATTTGTTGTCTTTCCAATCTCTCAAGCATAAGAAGCTTCCTAATTTCCAGTGGGCCCAAGAACAATAACTTAGCTATTTTTAATATATAATTAATTTCAATATAATTATTAATTAAAATAAACTAATAAATCTTAAAATTTTGCCAATTTATGCTACTTCATTTTGTTAAGGTGTGAGTGGAACCCCCAAGGAGTACTGCCTTTAAACAATTCATGGTTAGAGGTGAATTAGTTGGGAGGAGACACACTAATCATGGTTTCTAGTACAAAAGGAGTTGGGCAAAGTGACAAGGCAACTGAAAAAAAAAATCTTTAAATTTAAATTTTACATCCAAATTGAGAAAAAAAGAATTTAATTTTATAATTAACCTAATTCAAAGTTATCACTCACCAGTGAGAAGCACTCTCCAGCAATCCATCTTCAACATGGCACCTTCAACAATATTCAGAAGCTCATTTGGCATTCTTCAGGAAGCCATATTCAACATTGCATCTTCAAACACTATGGAGTCCAAGCTCAGCACGGGTTTCTTATTTTTTTGTTCAGTTTTACTTTGATGTAGTATTAAGTTTTGTTTCAGTTGGTTATCTTTCAGTTCCATTTTTTCTATTTTCCGAATCCTCCAGTAGTACTCTACAACACTTCACACAGTTTTGTTTGCAGAGAGTTTCTTCATGGGTTTTGAGGTTGCTTACAACTTTTATTCCAATCGATATCACACCCTTCTCAGGGTTTCAATATCAGTTCATTTTCTAGTGGATACACAGGTCTCCTAGCCCCAAGGACACATAGGTCTCCTAGCCCCAAGGACACATAGATCTCCACCACCAAGAGAGGAGGTTCATAGATCTAAAACAATATAGATCTCTCCCTCTAGTCTGTTTACAACAACAGTTGTATGGGCATCCCCACGTACTTGCATATTAAATCATATACATCATCATCATCATCCAGTTGCAACAAAGCTCAACACCCCTTCTATATTTGGCTTCTCCTCTTTGCAAGCATGGCTTCCAACTTCAACAGGGAGGCAGGAAAGCAGGGACGCTTTCCACTTAAACCGAGAGGAATGGTCTATATGGGAGGCCCACACTCCCCATTTTGGTATTAGTTTCAATGTAATCGGTTTAATATATTAGATATAGTATTATGTTTAATGTATTAGATATATTATTAACAATGAGCAGCATTTATTGTGCTCTCTTTGGCCTCATCCATGAGGTCCCTTTGTAATTCTATAAAAAGGTATCTCGTCTCCTAATGAAGCATTCAACTTTTCATGTGTCTTTCATTATTTTTTTAGGTTTGAGTGTGTATTTTGTTTTCTCCTTTGAGAGGTGAGGCTCTCCTAGCCTCACCTCCGATCTTTGCTTCCAGATCTCACCCTGAATGACAGATCAAATATATCATAGGTGTTTTGACAAACGATATTGGTCATTTTTGGTGTTTTGAGAATTTGTTAGAATTTAATTGATTTATAGAGCTAAGGATTTGGATTTTTTATTTGTTGTCTTTCCAATCTCTCAAGCATAAGAAGCTTTCTAATTTCCAATGGGCCTAAGAACAATAACTTAGCTATTTTTAGTATATAACTTTTTTTTTTGCATCTGGAGTAATCGAAAACTAGCCGGTTTTGTACTTGCGTGACACGGGGTCGATTCTGACCGCTACTACTATAACCTCCAGGAGAATACGTTGACACCCACAACGCAGCTCAGGCTGCAACGAGGTTTGAACCCTTGACTTGCTTAACAACCCGTACACCTTAACAAGTGCACAGTGGCCAATTGATCTACACCTCGGGGGGTTATTTTTAGTATATAATTATTAATTAAAATAAACTCATAAATCTTAAAATTTTGTATTTTTTCTAACTCATTTTGTTAAGGTTTGGGTGGCACCCCCATGGACACCGACCTTTAATCAATTCCCTGTTAGAGGTGAATTAGTTGGGAGTAGACACACTAATCATGGTTTCTAGTACAAAAGAAGTTAGGCAAAGCCACAAGCCAAGTGAAAAAAAAAAATCTTTAAATTTAAATTTTACCAATTTAATTTTCTAATTAACCTAATTCAAAGCTATCCACCCATAACTTTATCCGACATTAGATCCAAATTGAAAAAAAAACAATTTAATTTTCTTCTAATTCAAAGCTATCCACCAACCCTGATGTAGACCCTCAAATCCATAACTATACAGACACATTTAGCCAACATGTTGGTGTTGGCACGAGATAACTCCTTAGTCAGGCCTAAGGGATCGAGTGCCCTATAAAAAGGATGCAAATGAGTTGAAACTCTCATAAGTGATTTTATGTCACATCAAGCAAAGTGAAGGATAAATTTAGGGTTTAAGACTCTTGAGAAATATTGAGAAATTTCGTAGGTGGAGGCAATCTCATGAGTGGCTACTGTATTGATTCGGTATGCATTGTCCCTTCACGTCATTCTGATATAGCTCTGTTGCTTTCTAATCAAATTATGATATAGCTCCGTTGCTTCCTGATCAAACAAAAGCAAACGAGGGAGAGGGAATAATCTTTTCACTTCCTGATCAAACGAAAGAAAACGAAGGAGAGGGAAACATGTTTTCATTTAGTGAAGCCAACATGGACGGGAATATGTATTCTAGCAGTTGAAAGCAAAGCCACGCGAAATTTCATTATGGGCTCATAAATGATAGGAATAACAAGCCCAACATGGTAAACATGGAAAGAGGAAGAGAGGCAGCTATGCCTGTGTTAGATTTTTATCATTCAAGCTAGAATTATGATCTTAGGATCTTTAACTGAGAGAATAACATGCACATCAATAAACACAAGAGACAAGAGACATAAAGAATTTTCCCCAGGGAAACCATAAAGGAGAAAACCCCGCAACTTCCTAAGAGATAGAATCAACACCAAAAATAAAACCCAAAAACATAAAGATGATCTCCTGATAGCAGTAGTCTTTCTCTTGTCCCAACAACTTCTCTCTCTCACTCATGCGCCCCAATGAGTGAGTGTGTGTGTGATAAATAGAGAGGCTCACTCTCTATTTATATTCTTTCGTTCACTTAATGTCCACTCCAACATGTCGGACTCACTTAACAATTACTTACTAGAGCTGACGTCTCTAGGAGAGTCTAATAACCCTAGTGCCCCACAACATGTGGGGACTTTGCCCCTCCGACCAACAAGGAGGGTTATCCTTAACACAATGGTGGGGACTATTTCCCTGACTTACAATAAATCACCAAGGGTCGACTTCTCTAGGATAGTCTAATAACCCTAGGGCCCCACAACTGCAGGGAATTTAACCCTTGATCAATAGGAAGGTTACCCACAATGACTTGACATGACTTGTTCACATTATATAAACTCTCAATCAGAACATTGGGGCATGACATGACTCAATTACATTATAAGAACATCCCAGAATAAACATCGGGGAACAATACATAAGATATACAAGTGAATACATTCCAAAGTTACAATTACATCAACACTCCCTCTTAACTAGGAAGGTATTCTCTCAACACAATTTATCAACACAATTCTTCTTCTCTGTATCATTTGGATCATCATCGAGTTCTCGTCATCTTCAAGTCATCTTCATCTTCAGTTCATCTTCATCTTCAAGTCATCTTCATTTGGATCTGGATCATCACTTGATCTGAATCATCATCACTGGATCTAGATCATCACTAGATCTGGATCATCTCTGCTGGATCAACATCACTGGATCTAGATCATTACTGCTGGATCATCATCAATGGATTTGGATCATCACTAGATCTGGATCATCATCACTGGATCTAGATCATTACTCGATCTGGATCATCATTGGGTCAACATCACTGTTGCTATCTCATGATTCTTCTCGTCACAGGAAGTTCTACAGAGCCAGTCCTTTTTCATGCTGGTTGTAGGACTAGCCTTCATGTAGGTCTTCTTCAATGCTTATATCTGACCCTAAGTCAGCATGGCCCACCCAACACTTACATCTGACCTTGACTCATCAGAAAGGCACGCCCAACACTCACATTTGACCATGAGAGGAACACATCCACCATAATGTCAGAATGGCCCAGCCCTCACATCTGACCATGGAAGGAACTTAATCCTCTCACCATGTCAGAATGGCCCAGCCCTTACATCTGACCATGGAAGGAACTTAATCCTCTCACCATGTTAGAATGGCACAACCCTTACATCTGACCATGGAAGGAACTTAATCGTCTCACCATGTCAGAATGGCATAGCCCTTACATTTGACCATGGAAGAAACTTAATCCCCTCACCATGGTAGAATGGCACAACCCTTACATCTGACCTTGACTCGTCAGAAAGGCTCTCAGTCCCAGATTAAGGGTTCCTAGTAACTAACCAGGTGCCTCCATTCAGAGAATGGCAACAACCCTTATATCTGATCAAGTGGGAACATATCCCTCAATCACATCAGAATGAACCTGCACTTATACCTGATCATGTGAGACTACATCCCATAGTCATATCAGAATGGCCCTCAGTCCTAGACTAAGTATTCCTGGTAACTGACCAGGTACCTCCATTCAGAGAATGGAAACAACCCTTATATCTGATCATGTAGGAACCAATCCTACAGTCATATCAGAATGGCTCAACACTCATATCTGACATGGAAGGAACCAATCCTCTCACCATGACAGAATGGCTCAGCCCTTATATCTAACCATGGAAGGAACCTAATCCTCTCACCATGTCAGAATGGATCACAGACTCATCACTTCCCCTTGGAGGGAACCTCGATCTGGAGAACACCAAGCTTCTCCCTGAAGTACTCAAAATTCACTCTGGCCAATGGCTTCATCAACACATTAGCTATCTGTTCGTCCGTCGCAACATACTGGAGCTTCACTACTCCTCTCTGCACCATATCCTTGATATAGTGATACTTGATCTTGATATGCTTCGACTTGTCATGGAACAATGGGTCTCCATTAACTTCACACAACTCTGGTTGTCGTAGTATATACAAGTAGCAGCTACCTGGAGATCAAATAAATTAGACAATAGCTTCCTCATCCATACTGCCTCACAACTAGCTGAACAAGCTGCGACATACTCTGCTTTAGCTGTACTTAGTACCACATAGGATTGCTTCCCGCCAAACCAAGAGATCACACCTAAACCCATATTGAAGCAACACCTTGAAGTGCTCTTCCTATCGATGGCACTGCCTACCCAATCTGAATCAACATAACCCTCCAGGTTAATCTTCTGATTTGCCTCATACTTGAGCCCATAATCAACTGTACCCTTTAGGTACCTCAAAATATGCTTTGCAACAATCAACTGAACATGTCTCGGATCTGTCAGGAACTGGCTCAAGGTGTTCACAGCAAAGCAAATATATGGTCTTGTGTTCGTTAAGTACATCAAGGACCCAATCATCTGACGATACATTGTAGCATTAATCACTTCTGATGGAGCATCACTCAATAGCTTCAGGTTTGATTCCATAGGTGTGGTCATGGCCTTGCAGTCCATCATCCCGAACCTCTTCAGTATCTCTATTGCATACTTCCCTTGTCTGAGGAAGATTCCATCCGCATTCTGCCACACCTCCATGCCTAGAAAATAGTGCATCGACACATAACAGGAGCATCACTGGTCTTCCGCCTTCAACCTTGAAGAAAAGGTTGGAATCCACTTCACTCTCAGTAAATCCCGGAGTCATCAGTAATCTATCCATCCTGTCATACCATGTCGAACCTCAGGATCTTCTGTAGTCACTCCCTTTGAAGCGTCATACTCCCTCTGTCTTTCGTACTCTATGCACTAAAACATTTTGTACTGGAGTGACAAGTAGCTTCCTCTGCCACTAATATTCTATGTTTCCATCTAGGGTCATTGGATACCAAGATCCTATATCTTTGATAGCATTCTTGCACCCATTTGTGAGCTTCTCATCCTCTATAGGCTTTCATCTTCAACCTTGTAGAAAAGGTTAAGATCTTCATCAAGCTCCTCATGTATGTGTTATCCCATGGGTGTCTTCTGAGCTCGTACAAGGCTTTCTTTCATTTGCACACATGATTCTGCCTGTCATGTGGCTTCACTTGCAGTGGTTGCAAATGTCTCTTCGTAGTCTATGCCTTCTTTTTGTGAGAAGCCTCGTGCTACGAATCTTGCCTTGTATCCCACGATGTTTCCATCTACTGCATGATGGAACTACGAACTTCCCTTCATGTATTGATAGTGCATCCTAGACATCATTCTTCTTGAACTGGTCTTCCCTTTCTTCTTGGTTACTTCTTCATGGCTGGAAGGTTCTGCATCAATGATGTCGCTGCATTCATCATATTATTCTTCATCTTGAACTGTCGTCACTTGTTCTTCGGAACAAGTCTCATCCTTCTTTGCTTGTAGGCGATTTTACGCGATCTTTCCTACATGTCAAATGAATTAGTTGTATGGTTAGAAACATTTCATAAGGTATATTCATAATGGAAAATTCTTAT
Organism: Pseudotsuga menziesii; assembly: GCA_001517045.1. NCBI lineage: Eukaryota > Viridiplantae > Streptophyta > Pinopsida > Pinales > Pinaceae > Pseudotsuga > Pseudotsuga menziesii. Next base: position 74,140 of record LPNX010554254.1, read on the forward strand.
GCATAAATATATGATCATGCAACTATTTTAGCCAATACAACATTCATCCATATCTCACGTAAACTTTCTAGATGCCTTCCATCTCTAGCAGGACAACATTGAGATTGTGCACTAATCCAATATGTCAGCAAAGATGTTTCATTCTAGATAAGTAGCAATGGAGAGTTGTATAGCACCATGAGCTACTTACCCATCACATGCATACTGTCATTAATGAAATCATGCATAATACATCAACTGAATATAAAAAAATGCATAACAAAACAATATCATGAGATGACAATTGAATACCTATCTTTATTTGTTTCGTGGGTAGAATCCTTCTTGATCCTTCTGCTTCATCATCTTCTTCATTCATGACTTCATCATTTATTATCCAAATGCTCAAGATGGATAAGAGGTTCTTCAAGAATTGAGTCCTTCATATTCCTCATCGCTTGAGGGATTTTCTTTGGATGGTGAGAGCTTGATCTTCAGTTGCTCCCATCTTCTCTTCTCTTATTATGATTCGAGCTTCTTCTTCTTCCCAGAGTCTACTGAAAGTAATCACTTCCTTCTAGCACACATTCCTTGAATGAATGAATCCCATAATCCTGGGAGGCCATTCAAGGTGGCTATCTCCACTTCTTCATTTTCCACTTCTTCTTCTATTGCTACAAGTTGTTCTTTGATTTGAGAGACCCTCATAAAGTATGACTGTATGGTCTCTTCATTCTGGATATTCACATTATGCAACTGTTTTCTCAAATTCATCTTCCAATTTATGTTCTTCCCTTCAAATATCTTGGTCAAGGAGTCAAACATCTCTTTCAGTGTCTATAGGGAAGACACTTATGGTATAAGGTGAATCAACAATGATCTTCTTGACCTTGACCAAGTTCTTCTTGTGTAAGGCTTTTAGCCTCATCTCCCTCTGGAACTGGAACCTCTCTACTTATGTAGGTGTCCAATTCATTTTATTCATAGAGATCATATACTTCCATGCTTGGAAGTTGTCAACTTCACCAGGCTGATGTGATAGATCACTTTGAAATGAGAACCTCAAATGAAAATAACAAAAGATTAGATCTTACCGATTTGAGGTGTCTGTCCTGGTTCCAGAGCTGGCTGATCTAGGGATTGTCAGAGAAACCCTATTTTTTAAAACTTGGAATATTTCAGATCTGTTTGGATAGAAATATAGACCTCTTCAAGGTGAGATGTCCAATGTACTCCTTTTCTGAAAACAGTGGAGGGAAGCTCCTGGAACAGGAAGCCCTAGTTTTCCAATTTCTTCTATAGAAGTTCCTGATACTGTTTTTGCAATATTTCTGAAATTAATGCTCCTCCGTGTCTAAAACTTCACACTAAGGTAGCCTTGCCTATCCCTATTCCAATACCATAGGTTTCATCAGAATTGGTTTCACCAATGGGGACTTATGATCATTTTCCCAAGTGACTTGTTTCAGGACTGTTCAGGATAGCGAAGTTGTACAGACTACCACGTGTCACGATTTCATCTTCTGGGTCTAAAAATTATATCAAAGAAATTAAAGTCTGTGCACTTTGTGGAAAATATTCATAAATTTCATTTGTACCTTTGTATCTAGAGATATAGCAATTCTCCCCAGGTGTCCTGTTTGGGGATGAATCCTGGGAGAGTCTGGAACCCTAACTTGGAGGAATCATATCTCCTAGAATATAGCAAATATGAGGCTGAATTTTGGATGCAGTATAAATCAGGATTTTATCTTCTAACTTTGAAACTTTAAGCTCCTGATCCTTCTCCAATTCCAAGATATAGCGAATGTACCAAAACTTATCAGTTTTAGTATTTTAGGGTTTTTTCGGCTCGGGGTCAACCTAGGGTTTGACTTTACCGAAGTTTCACCCAACCAAAAATATTGACCTAGGTCTCTAAAATTATATTTTTATGAGGAGAGTAATCCTATGCTGGGCTTACTCAAAAATTCCTCTTCTGTAGAAAGCCCTAATTTTCCGTGTCGAAAACTGAAAATGCTCGGAATTGAATTCCGCTTCGATAGAAAGATGCACCCTTCAATGGAGAGTCATCCTAGCATAATTTTGCTGATGGATTGTGGAAAGAGACCCAAAAAATAAGAATCCCTAGCTTTTGTAGCTGCACAATGTCTTCTTCTCAGGTTAGCTCTAATCCCATGTTAGATTTTTATCATTCAAGCTAGCATTATGATCTTAGGATCTTTAACTAAGAGAATAACATGCACAACAATAAACACAAGAGACATAAATAATTTTCCTCAGGGAGACCATAAAGGAGAAAACCCCGCAACTCCCTCAGAGATAGAATCAACACCAAAAGTAAAACCCAAAAACATAAAGATGATCTCCCAACAGTAGTAGTCTCTCTCTTGTCCCAGCAACTTCTCTCCCTCGCTCATGCACCCCAATGAGTGAGTGTGTGTGTGATAAATAGAGAGGCTCACTCTCTATTTATATTCTTTCATTCACTTAATGTCCACTCCAACATGTTGGCCTCACTTAACAATTACTTACTAGAGCCGACATCTCTAGGAGAGTCTAATAACCCTAGTTCCCCACAACTTGTGGGGACTTTGCCCCTCCGAACAATAAGGAGGGTTATCCTTAACACAACAGTGGGGACTATTGCCCCAACTTACAATAACTCACCTAGGGTCGACTTCTCTAGGGTAGTCTAATAACCCTAGGCCCCCCACAACTGCGGGGAATTTAACCCTTGATCAATAGGAGCGTTACCCACAATGAGTTAACATGACTTGTTCACATTATAGAAACTCCCGATCGAAACATCGAGGCATGACACGTCTCAATTACATTACAAACACATCCCAGAATAAACATCAGGGAACAATACATAAGATATACAAGTGAATACATTCTGAATTTACAATTACATCAACAGGCTATTGCTGGGAGTACTGTGTATCACATTTTGTGTCCTGATAATCTGATAGGAAGTGTTATCGGAAAATGAGGCCAAGTCATAGAATCTCTCGGGAAAGAGATGCGTTCCAAGATTCGAGTTGTAGATGGTTATCATGAGCAGGTGATAGTGATCTACGTCTCACCAACTGTTTACAACAACAACAAGAATCAGAATTCGAATGAGAATGTTGAACAAAGTATTTGTCCTGCCCAGGATGCCCTTCTTAGAGTGCATTTTATTATTGTAGATAACCCCAACAAAAAAAAATGAGAGAGCAATGCAAAAAATCAACAAGGAATCAATGCTCGGTTGCTTATTGCAAACAGTAAGAATTGGAAGCTTGATTGGAAAAGGTGGAAATAACATTCAAAAGATGAGAAGCGATTCAGGTGCACAAATTCAGATATTGCCCAGACATCAGTGGTCGGCTTCTACTGCTTTAGCTCTCACTAGTGTTGATGAATTAGTTGAGATATCAGGAGATACAATGGCCGTAAAGAAAACACTATATGAAGTTTCAAATTTTCTGCATAAATACCAGCCTAAGGAACAAATTACCAATTGGAATAATAATAACAAGGGACCTTCTCAGGATTTTACCATTCGAATGTTATGCCCCAATGGTAATATTGGAGGGGTACTTGGTAAGGGTGTAAATACTATACAAAACATGAGGAAGAAAACATGAGCGAGTATTAATATTGACGATGCTGTTTCAGATAATGAACGTGAAATTGTAGATTCTACCACAAAGTTTCTTCATGATCATGTTTCACCTACTCTTAAGGCGAGTCTTCGACTGCAAGGAAATACTAGCTCAAACAAGGAATGCATGACTCTTATTTGTACAAGGATGCTTGTTCCATCAAAGCAAATTGGCTGTCTTATTGGGAAAGGTGGAACCATCATTAATGAGATGCGAAAGAAAACTCATGCAGATATTCACATATTTCCCAACGAGGACCAACCAAAAACTGTATCCACAAATGAGATGAAACTTGTTCACATTATCGGAGAGGGTGATGTTGCCAAAGATGCACTCATAGAAATTGGAACAAGGCTTAGGGAGAGAGTTTTCAAAGATAACAAGGATGATGCCTATATTTCTCACCGCCATGTTTGAAGCCTTCTACCATGGAAACTCAGATAAAAAAATGAATGAATTTGAGTTTAACAATCTCGCTGTAAGTTACATATACAATTTCGACTGTAGATTCGAAGTGAACATATCGGGTTACTGCTTATAGTGATTGGATTTTTTATTTGAAGGATCGTAGTCCAGTTTGTGAAGGAGATCTAGCAACGAAGTTAGTAATAGGAGAAGTAGAAGTTGTTGATGCAGTTGTTTATAAACCAGAATATTAACCAGTCTAAGCAGCATCAATAGTATCAGTTGTTAAATAACTTATATTTGTATTTATATAGAACCAAAAGTCAATTGGAGGGATTCAGTGAAGATATCATCATCAAAGCTGACGACAAATCTCATAGTACTTCTTTGTGAAGATACATGGAGATGGAGCATTAATCATGAAGTTATATAAACCTAGAGGGATATTTCAATGGAAAACCCTCCAACAGTAGTGTATCTAGCATCAGTAACTCAGACAGGATCTGAGTTTAGTGTTTTAGGACCTCACACATCTATTATTCATTGATCTTCTTTCTCAACTTCATCACAATACTTCATATCAATCTGCTCAATCTTCATCACAATACTTCATATCAATATGCTCAATATTGGCATTGTAAATTGTGTTCCTATTTCCAATATAAATTATTATATGATTATATTGCTGCAGAATCTTAATGACTAAATATCTTCTTTATCACAATATTCTATTTCCAATATACCTGGTTAGATGCCTATATTGGTGCATAATCTTAATGACTGAATACCTTATTTCCTAATTATTGTTGAAACTATTATCTACCTATGAAGTAGATAATATAATGATAGATTGCATCTTACTCATTTTGGTATTGAAAAGCATAATGATTCATGCCTTGCAAATAATTCAATTTTCTTTTGGAAATCATGCAATTTACGATCAATTGTTCCTTTCTGAGTTGCTCAGTAGAATATGTTACTCACATGGAATCTATTATCTCTACGCTTGCGCATACCCTAGCAAACACAAGATACCTACAACTCTACCATATGTAAAAGTAGTATTGTATTTATTTTCCTTGTTAGTTTTATGACACATTTTAGTTGACCTCTTAACTCTTACTTGGAATGGTGTTTTTACTCCTTTAGAAAACTTCATGCCAAACTCACTAAGAAATCTCACTCTTTAACTTTATATCAACTACTACACCAAAATCCTTCATAGCAGATGTCTTAGAAAAAAAGGACTTGGTGTCTGGAATCAACATCATACCTTCACAATATAACTAATTTGTAACGGATAAAACAACATGAATTCACTCGAAGCAAGACAATTTTATAAAAATTCAATTTTAGTAATTCCTACAAAAGTGTAACAACTAAGATATTTTAATTCCATTGAAAGTTTGAGGCCACCTAGGAGTCCAATGTTGGAGAGTAACTAGCTGTTGGATTCTTTAACAGACCAAAACACCACTCAACGATGCATTAAACCATTATAGCTTCAATAAAATTCCATTCTCTCAGCATTCACATACATTGATAACCATTCATTCAATAGAGAATCTATCAACCACTCAATAGGAAAACACATGGAAAGAAGCAATAAAACACATATTAAAATGGTGCATAAGACATAGTTTACCGTGGAAACCCATCCAACAAAACCAACATTCAATGGTTGTTCAATATTTCATTTCGACACTCTTTGGATTACAATGAATCTCTATGCTATGTGGCACTCTCCTACTAGGGATAACTGTAAGCGATCAAAATCCCTTTTATAGTGTAATTAAGAGAACATAGAGGGGAGTTTGGGGGTAATGGGAAAGCGAACAACCATGGATTTTCAATTCCCTTTCCATCTTGTATTTTTTCCCCTCTTAATTTTCTTATCTCTTTCCTTAATCACTTTTACAAAGTTTGCATTATCTTAAAGTAGTCTAACTTTATAAACTATCTAAATGCTTTACATGTATTGAATATTACCACCATTGTTTGTTCATATTCATTTTCAGATCACACCTTCCCATCATGGGGTCTTCACTCACTGAATATATTCCATAGTTCCTTTGTTCATGGGATATTAAAGAATACCCCTAATTTCACTAGATATTGGTAAATACCTACCAAAATACATTTGTTGAGCCCCCCTCCCAATACAGATTTCCAATTAAAAAATACCTACTTTGATGATCGAATATGTTTCATACTCGATCATGGAATATGATTCATCCTCAACTTAGGTACTAAAATTTACTTTTAATTTTAAGGACTCGAAAGTAGGCTAACCTCCTTCTCAGTATGCGCCTTAGATTTTATTTATTGTCTTAATATATATGTGGCTACTTCTCTTTCAAAGGTGTATGTGGCTCTTGGTCTTTATGCTACATCTATATCTTGATCTCAAACTAGTTCCATGTTTTCCTCTGAATAATTAGCTTTATCACTGCATTGAATAATTGAAGTTGATTTTTCCATATATCTTTGCATTTGTGCCCCCAAAAAATCCCTTGGATCAAGTTTCTTTCCCCACTTTCTATACTTTCTACATCTCCTTCAACAAGCCATATTCTCTCAATAACTAATACAAAAAAATTCATGTGATTTGTTTTTAATGAAGGGTACTCACCTCATTTTATTCCAGAGCTCTCTTGAGGATATCAACAAAGTGGAATATCTCATCATTATACATGACGACATTGTTGGGCCTTTAATCTTGAATGACAAAATTTCCTTATCAATGTGATCATTGATTTCATGAGATCAAGGGAGTGCATGCACAAAGGAAAGGAATCTATCTCAAAAATTAGTTAGAAACAAGTCCTTTCTTCAATTTAATCCCTCCATACAGCTCATGATATTTTAAAGATATTATAAAGATTTCTTGACTATTTAGTTATATTTTCCATACATATAGTTGGTCACTCTAGAGAGCCTAACTAGTAGGTTTGGAAACATATAGTAAGTAGGAACCAATAGCTAACACATGACTCCAACAACTAGAGTATGATTCATGCTTGTGAATATGGTCCTATTAATTAATTATTATCATCTACCTCTCTATCAACTCCACGGGGTCTTCACTTAGTGAAACCATGACATAGCACCTTCGTTCATGGGATATTAAAGAATACCCCTAATTTCACTAGATATTGATAATTACTTACAAAAATACTTTTGTTCAGGCCCCCTCCCAATACATATTCCAATTAGAAAACCACTATTTTTACAATATATTCCTTATTTTTACTAGAAATGCCTTTTTATACTCCTCAATACCTATAAATCCCCCATAGCCTATCCCCCGCAATACCTACAATTTATTGAACTTATTTTTCACAATTAAAAACTGCCCTTTATGAATGAACATGATAAGATATTGCTCAACAAGGTAAATCCCACTTGATCAACTCAAAGTTTAGCGTTGCTTAAAAAATTGATGTTTGATACTGAATATATTATTGTTTTTGGTAATAATTTAACAACAACTTATTAAAACAATCATTTAAATGCTAATTAATTTTTAGTGTTTGTGTGTCCAATAAAAAGTTAGATTAAATTAAAAAATAAAAAATATGCATGGAGAAGTGTTGGTCTATCCCATAAAAATAAAAAAAAAAATAAAAAAAAAAGAAGAATGCATGGATGTGTGTTGTTCTTTAGTGGTGAAAGGTTTGCATATTTGATCCCTCTGTGACCTTTTGCAGAACTAGAGTTAGATGGATGGGTATATTTTTATTTAAAAGTACTAAACTATTTTTTTTTACATTTAAAATCAATTTTTTATTATTGAATTTAAAATTTTCACTTTTAATTAATTCAAATATTTAAATCTCATTTTCAAATAAGTAGAATTATATATAGAGAGAGAAATAGTTTTTTGTCTTTCATCATATTTCAATGACCTCCCATTGTAAGTAAGCCTCATCAAACCAATAAAGAAATTGCTTAGGGCTTTCTTTATGGAGATAGTCAATTAAATGGTCAAAATTGCACTATAGGATATGTCCTTTATCTAATAAAGGATAATTATTTTTAAAGGAAAGTGTTCATTGGTGAGGGGACCAATAAGTCAAGAGTTCACATGCTTGTTTGTTCTTCTTTACATCTCATATACCAAAGGTTGGAATACTATAATTTTAATTTTTTTAGGACTCTAAGATCGCCAATGGATGGATGTGAGGGAGAAACCAAATTCAACTAGCAGGGCTCCTAAACTATGCCACTCAATTGGGAGTATTGTACAACGGTTTTGACAATATCTCCTTGGAGCATATTTACAAACAATATAATGATGAGGCTGAAAGTCTCTCTAAATATGGTTTAACATGCCCACTACATCGGGTTATTGAAGATGAATACATAACTGGGATTATGGTTTCAACCATCACTTTTCATTTACAAAATATATAAGATACGTAACTTTTCTCTCCGTTTTTTTGGCTAACACAAAGACTAAATAGTTTATGCACTCTATTGTGAGGTAAAGTAATTTTTTTGTTATATGTAATTTATTTAAGAGTTTGAATTGGTACTAAATTTTGGCTACCCCACATAATTTTTGTTAATAATAGAAGTAGTCAAATTCTTTAAAGTAATTATCATAAGAATGTTGAAAAATATATATATTACATTTCTACTTGAAATATAATATGTTTTTTTCAAGGAATATATATATATATATATATATATATATATATAAAAGTGACCAAACTATCTAAAAATAAAAATAAAATGGTTTGATTAAGAGTGAGACCACTCCAAGTAGAATCTCTCTCTCTCTCCTTATATATATATATATATTCTAAAAATTCTATGATTTGTGTTAGAATCAAAAATCCACTTTATAGTTGTTAAGTTTTGGAATTTTGGGTGCCCATGGGTTTTTGAGGGTGTTTAAAAAATGGGTGTAGGATCCAAATCTTCTAATGTTTAAACACCTATTGTATATATATATATATAATTTTAAAATTGTAACAAAACCAATAAAATATCTATCTATCTATCTATCTATATATATATATGATTTCATGAACGATTATAAAACTTTGATTTAAAAAAAAATGTAAGGCTTAAAACAACAACGAAATATTTCCTTAATCTGGACTAAAATAAACCACACAAATAATTATATTTATTGTCATTATAGATAGTTAGCTCTTTTAGATTAATGGAATAAAAAACAAACAAAAACCATATATTTAATAAGTCTAAGAAAGAAATAAAAAATATATTGTTATGTACAATTTGAATCCATTTTTATCTAATCATTTTATGCTAGCTGCTATGAACAAATCTTCTCCAAAGGAAAAACTCAACGTCGTTACAATATTCCTCTAGTAGACAAATATTGCTTTATCCATATAGTAATACCAATTCTTCTTTCAAAATCATGTATGTTGGAAATAAATAATAATGGTTGGAAGGAGAGTTCCCTTCCTAAATTCTTTTTAAGTAAGGTACCCTCCTACAAGACTGACACTTTTACAAATAACTTATCCACCCCATAATTAAATTCACTATACATGTGAGTGAAAATATGTTTTCATAGGAAACTTTTACCCTTGGTATCTAATTCATAATAGTAAAAACCCCTAGTTTATTAATGACCCGCTCATTGTTTGACCGATCTATCAAAAGTTTTTGTGTGTGAAAAGATTGGAGAATTTGTATTTCTCTTTATCCCCCCCCTTTCAATAGACACCAAAGCCATTAAAATTCTGCATGATTATTTGATTCTTTCCCCAATGCATACTTCAATAGGAAGTTATGGGAATAATTTATAAACAGGAATACCCTACTCCACAATATCCATGATGTCCTTGGGATCTCCATCAAAGAAACCAAAGGACTTTGATGATTTATATGAAGGTTAAGTAAGACTCTAGAAGGCTCATCTTTTGGAAATGTTTTATGATCATCTCATAATAGTCTTACTCTAAGTAAATTATTTTTTCTTTTGTGAGTTACTTTCCGTGGAACGCCGTCTAGTTCCTAGCCCACCAAAATTCATAGACAAAGAGAGAAGGGAGATCCTTAAATGTTCAGACTTTCGTGTTTGATAGCCAATAAAAATGACAATCACCCAAGGTTCTATTTTACCAATTTAATTTGATATAGTTCAAACTAATGTTGAATTATACTAAGCAGGCCCAAATTCATTCATAGGAATGGAAATAAGGACTATTAAAATAATACAAAATATAATATAGTATGGGAGGCCCACACTCCCCATTTTGGTATTAGTTTCAATGTACTCGGTTTAATATATTAGATATAGTATTATGTTTAATGTATTAGATATATTATTAATAATGCGCAGCATTTGTTGTGCTATATTTGGCCTCATCCATGAGGTCCCTTTATAACTCTATAAAAAGGCATCTGGGCTCCTAATGAAGCATTCAAATTTTTGTGTGCCATTCTTGTGTCTTTTATTCTGTTTTTAGGTCTGAGTGTGTATTTTGGTTTTTCCCTTGAGAGGTGAGGCTCTCCGAGCCTCACCTCCGATCTTTGCTATGAGATCTCGCCCTGAACGACATATCAATTGGTATCAGAGTAGTTCACTCCTAGACCTAGTTTAAATTTTATTTTTTAAATTTTGCTTCTTCTATCTAATGCTCATTTTGCCTAAACTTGTTTCCTCCCATTTTCTATTTTGTTAATGGCCTGTCATTATTATTTTGCTTGTTTACTGGGTTTAGGTTTTTCACTCACAGAAGCTAAGGGGGCCTTAGTCATGGTAGTATCATGGCTTCCAATCCCTTAATGAATGATCCCATAGAGAGTTATCCTTCCTCTTAGGCTATTCATCTCATGGGAGGCATCACTGCGCCTACACTCCATCTCTGCTATGCCTATCCTCCATCTATGCCGAGAACACTAAAAATCCAAAAAACATGCCCTCCATCTTTGCACCCTCCACTCATCGCTGCCCATTCCTTACTTCATGCGCCTTTCCCATTTACTACATTTATTGATGCCCTAACTCCACTACTATGAGCGCTGCCTCCTCCTGCCGCTCATCCCCAAAATCAAGGGAGCGCTCACTACATGAAACATGCCCCTCTTTTACCACTGTACGTTGCCATCTCATAGCCCTTTCCCATTTGCTGCTTTTCTCTACCCCATTCACTGCCAGATGCATCTTTCTCCATTTGCTTCTTTTCTCTCCCCCATTTGATGCCATATGCATGTGTCTCCATTTGCACCTCAACTTTTCCTTTCCATATGGTTGCATTGCAATCCCATTTTTTAGGGTTTTATGACCTAGCTTCAGTCTCACTTACTCTCATTCCTCGTCGCCTCATTGATATTCCCACATTCTTTTTTAAGAGCCTCTTCTCTAGTAGGCTGATCCTTCGGATCAAATGCAAGCCATCTTTCCAAAAATTTAAGTGCTAAATGATCTGTAACCCCAATTTTTTGTGTAAAAGGTATGGGTAGTTTCTTGCGCATGTTATTCAAGTATCTTCTAGATTTTTCATTACGAACCCTTGCAATTGTTTCTGCTGAAGGTGTGCCAAGAAGATCTGTCATAAAATCTAGCTGATGAATGACATTTTTGTGTGGGAAAAGCGGATTTCCACCAACAAATATGCAACCAATTCTCCAAATATGAATGGCAGGAGTATACTTCGAGAAAAAGGAACCACATAACTCAGGAGCCCAGTACCATCATGTAGAAACATAATCAGTCCAGAAAATTGTTGTAGGGAGTGTCATTGAAGGTAACTCTTGCTAAGCCAATGTCACAAATTTTGAGCTTGTAGTTTGCATTTGCAAGGACATTCTTTCACTTCAGATCATGATGAAATACATTCGTTGTATGCATATATTTTAATGCTCGAAGAAGTTGGTACAGGAATAACTGATAATGTTCCGGTGTCAAGTCATCATTAGCCTTTATAACCTAGTCTAGGTCGAACTCCATAAGTTCAAATACCACATAAATGTCTTTGAATTCTCTATATGAGGGAGGTAGCATTATATGCTTAATTTCTACAATGTCAGGATGTCGTAGCAATCAAAGTAGTTTTATTTCACGTAGTATCCGGGTTGCATCAGACAAATGTTCAAAAATATTAGTTATCTTCTTAATTGTGACTTTATCCCCTGTATGTGTATCAACTGCAGAGCATACAAAACCATAGCTTACCTATCACAGCATAAGCATCTTTCCGGTTCACCATGCTTCCTTCTGCAGCACACATAACATATCTCTTTTACATGATTGAGATCATCATGCCGCATCATTACATTAGCAAAGATCGTAACCCTCACATTACCAATGTAGAATTCCATTTTGTCTCCTCCCCTAGGTCTCCTCAAATCCAACAGAAGCAACAACTCCAGAAACACATCATCATATGCTCCAAGGAATTCAACAGTATTTTTGAAGAGGACGCAACCTCATTTTCTAACAGAAGAGACCGCGCCTTTTCTAAAAAGGTGAAATAGTATGCCTCCACAACAGTCAGAAAATCTCAGCCCGACAACAGCAACAACTATCACTCACTAGCAGGAAGCACTCTCCAGCAAGCCATCTTAAACATGGCACCTTCAACAATATTCAGAAGCTCATTTGACATTCTTCAGTAAGCCATCTTCAACATGGCATATTCAAACACTATGCAGTCCAAGCTCAGTGTTGGTTTCTTATTTTTTTTGTTCGGTTTTTCTTTGCTGCAGTATTAAGTTTTGTTTCAGCTGGTTCTCTTTAAGCTCCATTTTTTCTATTTGTTAGAATTAAATTGATTTATAGAGCTAAGGATTTGGCTTTATTATTTGTTGTCTTTCCAATCTCTCAAGCATAAGAAGCTTCCTAATTTCCAATGGACCCAAGAACAATAACTTAGCTATTTTAAATATATAATTAATTTCAATATAATTATTAATTAAAATAAACTAATAAATCTTAAAATTTTGTCAATTTATGCTACCTCATTTTGATAAGGTGTGGGTGGCACCCCCAAGGAGGACCGCCTTTAATCAATTCATGGTTAGAGGTGAATTAGTTGGGAGGAGACACACTAATCATGGTTTCTAGTACAAAAGGATTTGGGCAAAGCGACAAGCGATTTGGCTTCTCCTCTTTGCAAGCATGGATTCCAACTTCAACTGGGAGGCAGGAAAGCAGGGGCGCTTTCCACTTAAACCGGGAGGAATGGTCTTTATGGGAGGCCCACACTCCCCATTTTGGTATTAGTTTCAATGTAATCGATTTAATATATTAAATATAGTATTATGTTTAATGTATTATATATATTATTAATAATGACCAGCATTTATTGTTCTCTCTTTGGCCTCATCCATGAGGTCCCTTTGTAAGTTTTTAAAAAGGCATCTCGCCTCCTAATGAAGCATTCAACATTTCGTGTGTCTTTCATTATGTTTTTAGGTCTGAGTGTGTATTTTGGTTTCTCCCTTGAGAGGTGAGGCTCTCCTAGCCTCACCTCCGATCTTTGCTGCCATATCTTGCCCTGAACGACAGATCAAATATATCATAGGTGTTTTGACAAACAATATTGGTCATTTTTTAGATGTTTTGAGAATTTGTTAGAATTCAATTGATTTATAGAGCTAAGGATTTGGCTTTATTATTTGTTGTCTTTCCAATCTATCAAGCATAAGAAGCTTCCTAATTTCCAATGGGCCCAAGAACAATAACTTAGCTATTTTTAATATATAATTAATTTCAATATAATTATTAATTAAAATAAACTAATAAATCTTAAAATTTTGTATTTTTGCTACCTCATTTTGTTAAGTTGTGGGTGGCGCCCCCACGGAAACCCACTTTTAATCAATTCCCCGTTAGAGGTGAATTAATTGGGAGGAGACACACTAATCATGGTTTCTATTACAAAAGAAGTTGGGCAAAGCCACAAGCCAAGTGAAAAAAATAAATCTTTAAATTTAAATTTTACCAATTTAATTTTCTAATTAACCTAATTTAAAGCTATCCACCCATAACTTTATGCGACATTACATCCAAATTGAAAAAAAAAACAATTTAATTTTCTTCTAATTCAAAGTTATCCACCAACCATGATGTAGACCCTCAAATCCCTAACTATACAGACCCATTTAGCTAACATGTTGGTGTTGGCACAAGATAAATCCTTATTCATGCCTAAGGGATCTAGTGCCGTATAAAAAGGATGTAAATGAGTTGAAACTCTCAAAAGTGATTTTATGTCACATCAAGCGAAGCGAAGGAGAAATTTAGGGTTTAAGCCTCTTGAGAAATATTGATAAATTTCGTAGGTGGAGGCAATCTCATTAGTGGCTATTGTATTGATTCGCTATGCATTGTCCCTTCCTGTCTTTCTGATACAGATCTGTTGCTTCCTAATCAAATTCTGATGTAGCTCCGTTGCTTCCTAATCAAACAGAAGCAAACAAGGGAGAGGGAAACATCTTTTCACTTCCTCATCAAACAGAAGTAGACGAGGGAGAGCGAAACGTCTTTTCACTCAGTGAAGCCAACATGGACGAGTGGATGTATTCTGGCAGTTGAAAGCAAAGTCGTGCGGAATTTCATTATGGGCTCAGAAATGATAGGAATAACAAGCCCAACATGGTAAACATGGAAAGAGGAAGAGAGGTAGCTATGCCTGCTGCTGGCAGTACTGTGTATCGCATTTTGTGTCCTGATAATATGATAGGAAGTGTTATCAGAAAAGGAGTCCAAGTCATAGAATCTCTCAGGAAGGAAAGAGACGCGTTTCAAGATACGAGTTGCAGATGGTTATCATGAGTGGGTGATAGTGATCTACAACTCACCAACTGTTGACAACAACAACAAGAATCAGAAGCCAAATGAGAATGCTGAACCAAGTATTTGTCCTGCCCAGAATGCCCTTCTTAGAGTGCATTCTATTATTGTAGATAACGCCAACAAAAAACACCGAGAGAGCAATGTTGAAAATCATCAAGGAATCAATGCTCGGTTGCTTATTACAAACAGTCAGATTGGAAGCTTTATTGGGAAAGGTGGAAATAACCTTCAAAAGATGAGAAGCGATTCAGGTGCACAAATTCGGATATTGCCGAGACATTAGTTGTCGGCTTCTACTGCTTTGGCTCTCACTAGTGTTGATCAATTAGTTGATATTTCAGGAGATACAATGGCCATAAAGAAAGCACTGTATGCAGTTTCAACGTTTCTACATAAATACTCGCCTAAGGAACAAATTCCTAATTGGAATAATAATAACAAGGGATCTTCTCAGGATTTTACCATTCGAATGTTATGCCCCAATGGTAAGATTGGAGGGGTAATTGGTAAGGGTGGCAATACTATAAAAAACATGAGGAAGCAAACAAGAGAGAGTATTAATATTGATGATGCTATTTCAGATAATGAACGTGTAATTGTAGTTTCTACCACAGAGTTTCTTCATGATCGTGTTTCACCTATTCTTGAGGCGATTCTTCGACTGCAAGGAAATACTCAACAAAGACCAAACTATATATATATTACATTTCTACTTGAAATATAATATATATTACATTTCTACTTGAATTATAATATGTTTTTTTCAAGGAATATATATATATATATATATATATATATATATATATATATAATTTTAAAATTGTAACAAAACTAATAATATATATGTATGATTTCATGAACAATTAGAGGACTTTGTCTTTAAATACGGTTAACACATTTAAAAAAAAATGTAAGGTTTAAAACAACAGCGAAATATTTCCCGAATCTTTACTAAAATAAACCACACAAATAATTATATTTATTGTCATTATAGATAATTAGATTTTTTAGATTAATGGAATAAAAAAATGAAAAAAATTATATTTAATAAGTCTAAGAAAGAAATAAAATATATATTGTTATGTACAATTTGACTCCATATTTATCTAATCATTTTATGCTAGCTACTATGAACAAATTTTCTCCAAAGGAAAAAATCAATGTCATTACAATCTTCCTCTAGTAGACAAATATTTCTTTATCCATATAGTAATACCAATTCTTCTTTCAAAATCATGTATGTTGCAAAAAAATAATAATGGTTGGAAGGAGAGTTCCCTTCCTAAATTCTTGTTAAGTAAGGTACCCTCCTACAAGACTAACACTTTTATAGATAACTTATCCATGCCATAATTAAATTCACTATACATATGAGTGAAAGTATGTATTCATAGGAAACGTTTACCCTCGACATCTAATTTATAATAGTAAAATCCCCTAGGTTATTAATTACCCACTCATTGTTTGACCAATCTATCAAACGTTTTGAGTGTCCAAAGAATGGAGAATTTGTATTTCTCTTTATTCCCCCCCTTTCAATAGACACCAAAGCCATTAAAATTCTACATGATTATTTGATTCTTTCCCCAATGCATACTTCAATAGGAACTTGTGGGAAGAATTTAGAAAGAGGAATACCCTACTCCAAAATATCCATGACGTCCTTGGGACCTCCATCTAAGAAACCAAAGGACTTTGATGATTTATATGAAGGTTAAGCAAGACTCTAGAAGGCTCATATGTTGGAAATGTTTTATGATCATTTGATAATAGTCTTACTCTAATTAAATTATTTTTTCTTTTGTGAGTTACTTTCCGTGGAAAGCCATCTAGCTCCTAGCCCACAAAAATTCATAGACAAAGAGAGAAGGAAGATCCTTAAATGTTCAGACTTCCGTGTTTGATAGCCAATCAAAATGACAATCGCCCAAGGTTCTATTTTCCCAATTTCATTTGATATAGTTCAAACTAATGTTGAATTATACTAAGCAGGTGCAAATTCATTCATAGGAATGGAAATAAGGACAATTAAAATAATACAAAATATAATATATTTTTAAATTTACTTTACTTTTATAATTATATACAAATAATTAAATTTAAATGAATTTATTTTTTTTAACAAAAAATGGTTATTCATAAAAAAATAAGTGAGTTGCAACCTTATTATACAACAATGAGATACAAAATATTGATTATATGTCAAAAAATGGCCTAGTAAATATGGTCAAATCCAAAAACTATCCTTTTACTTTCCAACTCTAGCTAATATATTCCTTGAGTTCATGTTATGTTAGGTATACAAACTTACAAAAATTCTTCATAGCAATGCAAACTTACAAATATTGAAATTGTTATGCAAATTAAACCTAGCCAAGAATTATGAGCCTCACATGTCCTACTGCTAAAGGAAGTTTTGAAGGGTCTTTTTTTTTTATTTTCCTTGGGATTTACTTCCATGGAATATTCTTCCATTGTAGCCACCCTTGGTGATCAAATGAATTTTTCATGGGAGATGTTTTCCTTAATTCTTCAAACTCACGTTATTTTCTAGTTCTAAATGATAAACTATGTTATGAAGCTCCTTGACCATGGCAACTTCCTACTCCAATTTATCCTTTTGGCATTCATTGTCTATTTTTGGAATCAATATTTTTCCTTAAAATTTTTGAGATGGGAATTCATGAATATCTATTTTCTTTGGGTTTCTTTGTTTCACCACAATTGTTTAGCTCTAGTCCTTCCTCCACACTTTCCATCTTGTCAAAAACCTCTGCCATGGATTCATGCCAATCTTCATTGTTCCTCTCACAATTCCAAATAGCTCTTTCAATCTTAGATTGATCACAATTGGTGAAACTATTACGAGAATCAATAATCCTCGAATCCTCCTCAAACAAAGGTTCATCTTCTTCCTCATCAAAGAAAGACTTTTTGTTACAATTGATGCCCATTATTATTGCTCCTTGAAGTAGTCACAATGGGTAACAATTCCAAAGATCATAGAAAGAAACAAGAGGAACAAATGCACAAATAATTGAGCAAACTTGTATATTATGGCTCATCATCAAACATTGGATAATAGATTTAATATATATTACAACATACTATTTCCACAGTTTTATCCAATATTGGTCTGTATGGGAGGCCCACACTCCCCATTTTGGTATTAGTTTCAATGTACTCAGTTTAATATAGTAGATATAGTATTATGTTTAATGTATTAGATATATTATTAATAATGAGCAGCATTTATTGTGCTCTATTTGACCTCATCCATGAGGTCCTTTTGTAACTCTATAAAAAGGCATCTGGCCTCCTAATGAAGCATTCAAATTTTCATGTGCCATTCTTGTGTCTTTGATTCTGTTTTTAGGTCTAATTGTGTATTTTCGTTTCTCCCTTGAGAGGTGAGGCTCTCTGAGCCTCACCTCTGATATTTGCTTCCAGATCTCGCCCTGAACGACAGATCAATTGGTATTAGAGCAGTTCACTCCTAGACCTAGCTTAATTTTTTTTTGATTTTGCTTCTTCTACCTAACACTCATTTTTCCTAAACCTGTTTTCTCCCATTTTCTATTTTGTTTATAGGATGTTGTTTATCCTTTTTCTCGGTTATTGGGTTTAGGTTTTTTAGTCACAGAATCTAGGGGGCCTCAGTCATGGCAGTATCCTGGCTGCCAATCCCTCAACTAATGCTCCCACAGAGAGTTAACCTTCCTCCCAATCTATTTACCTCACGGGAGGCATCACTGCGCCTACACTAAAAATAATGCTCCTCTCTCATTCCAAAAAACATTCCCTCATCTTTGCACCCTCCCATTCATCCCTTCCCATTCCTTACTTCATGCGCCTTTCCCATTTACTGCATTTATTGATGCCCTAACTCCACCACTATGAGTGCTTCCTCCTCCTGCCGCTCATCCCCAAAATCAAGGGAGCGCTCACTACATGAAATGTGCCCCTCTTTTACCATTGCATGCTGCCATCTTAGAGCCCTTTCCCATTTGCTTCTTTTCACTCACCCATTTGCTGCCAGATGCATGTTTCTCCATTTGTTGCTTTTCTCTCCCCCATTCGATGCCATATGCATGCATCTCCATTTGCGCCTCCACTTTGACTTTCCATATGCCCGCGTTACAATCCCATTTTTAGGGTTTTATGACCTAGCTTCAGTCTCACTTACTCTCATTCCTCATCACCTCATTGATACACCCACATGCTTTTTTAAGAGCCTCTTCTCCAGTAGGCTGATCCTTCAGATCAAATGCAAGCTATCTTTCAAAAAATTTAAGTTCTAAATGATCTGTAACCCCAAATTTTTGTGTAAAAGGAACGGGTAGTTTCTTACGTATGCTATTCAAGTATATTCTAGATTTTTCATTATGAACCCTCGCAATTGTTTCTGGTGAAAGTGTGCCAAGAAGATCCATCATAAAATCTAGCTGATGAACGACATTTTTGCGTGGGAAAAGCGACTTTTCACCAATAAATATGCAACAAATACTCAAAATATGAATGGCAGGAGTATATTTCGAGAAAAAGGAACCACATAACTCAGGAGCCCGGTACCATCGTGTAGAAACATAATCAGTCCAAAATATTGTTGTGGGGAGTGTCATTGAAGGAAACTCTTGCTAAGCCAATGTCACAAATTTTGAGCTTGCAGTATGCATTTGCAAGGACATTCTTTGACTTGAGATCATGATGAAACACATTCGTTGTATGCATCTATTTTAATGGTCGAAGAAGTTGGTACATGAAGAACTGATAATGTTTCGGTGTCAAGTCATCTTTAGCCTTTATAAACTGGTCTAGGTCGGACTCCATAACTTCAAATACCACATAAATGTCTTTGAATTCTCTCTTCGAGGGAGGTAGCATTATATGCCTAACTTGTAAAATGTCAAGATGTCATAGCAATCTGAGTAGTTTTATTTCACGTAGTGTCTGGGTTGCATCAGTGAAATGTTCAAAAATATTGGTTATCTTCTTAATTGGGACTTTCTCCCCTGTATGTGTATCAACTACAGAGCATACAACACCATAGCTTACCTATCACAGCCTAATCTTCTTTCCGGTTCACCACGCATCCTTCTGCAGCACACGTATCATATATCTCATATATTATTAAGATCATCATGCCTTGCATGTCATTACATTAGCAGACATTGTAACCCTTGCATAGCCACTGTCAAATTCCATTACGTCTCCTCAGATCCAGCAGAAGAAACAACTCCAGAAACGCATCATCATATGCTCCAAGGAACGCAACAGTATTTGTGAAGAAGATGCAACCTCATTTGCTAACAGAAGAGACCGCGTCTTTTATAAAAAGGTGAATCAGTATGCCTCCACAATAGTCAGAAAAGCTCATCCCAACAACAACAACAACTATCATTCACCAGCAAGAAGCACTCTCCAGCAAGCCATCTTCAACATGGCACCTTCAACAATATTCAGAAGCTCATTCAACATTCTTCAGTAAGCCATCTTCAACATGGAATCTTCAAGCACTATGCAGTCCAAGCTCAACGTTGGTTTCTTATTTTTTTGTATGGTTTTTCTTTGCTTCAACATTAAGTTTTGTTTCAGTTGGTTCTGTTTCAGTTCCATTTTTTCTATTTTCCCAATCCTCCAGCACTACACTACAACACTTCACACAGATTTGTTTGCAGAGAGTGCCTTCATGGGTTTTGAGGTCACTTACGGCTTTTATTTCATTCAATATCACACCCTTCTCATGGTTTCAGTATCATTTCATTTTTCAGTGGATACACAGGTCTCCTAGCACTAAGGGCGCACAGGTCTCCACCACAAGAGAGGAGCTTCATAGATCTAAAACAATACAGATCTCTCCCTCTTGTTTATTTACAACAAGATGATGAAAAACAGTTGTATGGGAATCCCCACTTGCTCGCATCTTGCACCACCACCACCACCAAGAGAGGAATTTCACGAAACTAAAATAGTACAGATCTCTCCATCTAGTTTATTTACAACAAGATGTACAGCAACAGTTGTATGGGAATCCCCACCTGCTCGCATCTTACACCATCTATATCATCATCATCATCCAGTTGCAACAAAGCTCGACACCTCTTCTACATTTGGCTTCTTCTCTTTGCAAGCATTGCTTCCAACTTCAACTGGGAGGGAGGAAAGCAGGGATGCTTTCCACTTAAACAGGGAGGAATGGTCTGTATGGGAGGCCCACACTCCCCATTTTGGTATTAGTTTCAATGTACTCGGTTTAATATATTAGATATAGTATTAAGTTTAATGTATTATATATATTATTAATAATGAGAAGAATTTATTGTGCTCTCTTTGGCCTCATTCATGAGGTCCCTTCGTAATTCTATAAAAAGGCAGCTTGCCTCCTAATGAAGCATTCAACTTTTTGTGTGTCATTCTTGTGTCTTTCATTCTGTTTTTAGGTCTGAGTGTGTATTTTGGTTTATCCCTTGAGAGGTGAGGCTCTCCTAGCCTCACCTCCGATCTTTTCTGCCAGATCTCACCCTGAATGGTAGATCAAATATATCATAGGTGTTTTGACAAACAATATTGGTCATTTTTTAGGTCTTTTGAGAATTTGTTAGAATTCAATTGATTTATAGAGCTAAGGATTTGGATTTATTATTTGTTGTCTTTCCAATCTCTCAAGCATAAGAAGCTTCCTAATTTCCAATGGGCCCAAGAACAATAACTTAGCTATTTTTAATATATAATTAATTTCAATATAATTAATAATTAAAATAAACTAATAAATCTTAAAATTTTGTCAATTTATGCTACCTCATTTTGTTAAGGTGTGGGTGGCACCCCCAAGGAGAACTTCCTTTAATCAACTCGCGGTTAGAGGTGAATTAGTTGGGAGGAGACACACTAAACATGGTTTCTAGTACAAAAGGAGTTTAGCAAAGCGAAAAGCCAAGTGAAAAAAACAAATCTTTAAATTTAAATTTTTTATCCAAATGGAAAAAAAAAGGTTTAATTTTCTAATTAACCTAATTCAACGCTATCCACCCATAACCTTATCTGACATTACATCCAAATTGAAAAAAAAACAATTTAATTTTCTTCTATTTCAAAGCTATTCACCAATCATGATGTAGACCCTCAAATACCTAACTGTACCAACACATTTAGCCAACATGTTGGTGGTGGTGTCAGCTATCACTCACCAACGAGAAGAACTCTCCAGTATTCCATCTTCAACATGGCACCTTCAACAATATTCAGAAGCTCATTTGGCATTCTTCAGCAAGCCATCTTCAACATCCCATCTTGAAACACTATGGAGTCCAAGCTCAGCATGGGTTTCTTATTTTTTTGTTCAGTTTTACTTTGCTGCAGTATTAAGTTTTTTTTTAGTTGGTTCTCTTTTAGTTCCATTTTTTTAATTTTCCCAATCCTCCAACAGTACTCTACATCACTTCACACAGTTTTGTTTGCAGAGAGTGCCTTCATGGGTTTCAAGGTCACTTACAACGTTTATTTAAGTCGATATCACGCCCTTCTTAGGGTTTCAGTATCAATTCATTTGCCGATGGATACAGAGGTATCCTAGCCCCAAGGGCGCACAGATATCCACCACTAAGAGAGGAGGTTCATAGATCTAAAACAATACATATCTCTCCCTCTAGTTTGTTTACAACAAGATGTACAACAACAATTGTATGGGCATCCCCACCTGCTCGCATCTTAAACCATCTACATCATCATCATCATCTAGTTGCAACAAAGCTTGACACCTCTTCTATATTTGGCTTCTCCTCTTTGTAAGCATGGCTTTCAACTTCAACCGAGAGGAAGGAAAGCAGGGACGCTTTCCACTTAAACCGGGAGGAATGGTCTGTATGGGAGGCCCACACTCCCCATTTTGGTATTAGTTTCAATGTACTCGGTTTAATATATTAGATATAGTAATATGTTTAATGTATTAGATATATTCTTAATAATGAGCAACATTTATTGTGCTCCCTTTGGCCTCATCCATTAGGTCGATTTGTAATTCTACAAAAAAGGATCTTGCCTCCTAATGAAGCATTCAACTTTTCGTGTGTCTTTCATTATGCTTTTAGGTCTGAGTGTGTATTTTGGTTTCTCCCTTGAGAGATGAGGCTCTCCTAGCCTCACCTCCGATCTTTGCTGCCAGATCTCGCCCTGAACGACATATCTATTAGTTTTGTACCTAGGGAAGTGTTCCCCTAGTGACATTTTCCTTAGTGACCTAGAGAGGGGACATAAAGTGACCCTTGCATTAAATGACTTAAGTAAAAGCATTTAATTTGTCTTTAGAGCATTAAAGTCACTTTTTGATAAATTTAAGTGGGTGAGTGAAATTAATATTTTAGAAATAAAATATGAGCCTTTAATTTCAGCCCTTGATCTAATCTAATCTCCACTGTTAGATTAGACTCATCCTAGGGTTTACTCAAAAATGCAAGGGAAGGAATTTTGCCTCACTTTTGCAGATTGAAGTGAGAAGAGAGAGCTGAGAGAGGGAAGAGAGAAAGTTTCCATTTTTCCTGAGCAAGAGGAAAAATTTGCAGCACGCAAATCAAGGGAAAGGACAACAACAAAGAGGGCATGGAAATCAAGGAGAATACAACATCATTTATTGCTGGCCCGTACAGTTAGTAGGGTACGGTTTTTGAGGCAACAGGCATGTTTTTTGAGGCAGATTTCTAGGCATGATTTTTGAGATTTTTCTTCTTCTTCTTGGGCACAGATTTCGAGGTCCATACAGTCAGTCCATACTCTACAGTCTGTGCAGTCCAAACGGTCCATATAGTACATCCATAAAGTGGCACAAAAATCGAGGCAAAAACAGAGAAGAAGAAAAAAATCTAAGTTTGATTTTTTTCTCCTGTTTGGCGCGAAAAACGAGGAAGAAATTTTCTCTTCCGGGTTGAGATAAGTTGGTCTGAAAATTTCTGAGTTTTTTTGTAAATTTCCCTATAATAAAATCTCTCTCTTTGTGTTGGAGCAGAGTCCCGCAGCTACAGGAAAATCTGCCATTTTGGCAGATAGACAGTTTGGCAAAGACGAAGAGATAAGGTGAAGCTACGACGCCGTAGCATGTTTCTAGCTGCAGAGCAGAGCCGGAAACTGTGACTGTTGGAATAGAGAAGTCAAAGGAGACGACAGTACCTGAGTGACCGAGAAGAGAGAGCTCAACCACTGCATTGAAGGCAGCGGCAAAGGCAGGAGGGCTCAACTATCCTCATAAAGGAAAAGGAGCGACGAGGCTGAGGTATTGAAGACGAAGGACAGAAGATGGGAAGCGGTGCATAGTACCCATGGTCAGTGCCGGGAAGCATGGAAGACTACAGAGAGCATTGGTGTGACGGAAAGCGGTTACCCCAAGTACAGATATGCCGACTGTCACTAGTTAGGGTTTTGGGTTACTGTTGGGACAGGCCCACAGTGATGTAATGGCGAGACCTTCGGGCCGCCTATAAAGGGATGTATTTTGTAGTGTAAAAGGTTGGCATTTTGGGAATTTTAGGACATCCAGCTAGTCAGATTATCAGTAGTCTGTTAGCTTACTGTACTTTGTATTGTAACGATCCGCAGGGATTGACAGAGAGAGAGAGAGAGTGAGAGTATATTGTAAGAAGGCAATATAGAGATAGAGAAGAGATCTAGGAGAGAAGGGCTCCAGGCTGAGTGCAGAGTTACCCAGAAGATCTCTAGCTGCATATGCGGTGCAACAGAACTATGTACCTCTCTCAATTTATAATATAGAAACACAGTTCTGTGGACGTAACTTCCACCCTGGAAGTGAACCACGTAAAATCAGAGTGTTATGTGTTTGATTCATGTGATTGTATTTACTTGTTATATCTGTCATTCATTACATGAACTTTGCTTATAGTAAATGTATGTGTATGTTATTTAGTTCACAGCATATTAAAAGGATAAATGCAAGTTGAAGTCTTTAAGTATTTTGTATAAGAGTCTGTCTAAGCTTCTCTCAAGACAGTTAAGAGTCGAAGTGTAAATCAGCCGCGTGTGTTGATTCTTGTAAGTTGAACACAAGTAATGCTAGGTACGCTGAGTCGTAGCAGTAGGATATCGTAGGGAGGCGATATCGCACCATCAGAGGAGCTGTGGTGTGCTGCGGTTAAGGATCAAGCGGAGGAAAGAGTACGTGTTGCCCAGGGAGCAGTGATGCAATAAATATTAGAGTCATTGCGAGTAAGAGGAAACTACGCATCGCAAAGAGGAAAGAGCGGTCTCGCGAGCTAAGAAGAGCTGCGAGACGCACACATGACGCCATACAGAACCTGGTCGAGACACTTGAGTCTTTGGCCAACCCATTAGGATCACTTTGGGTGAGACTTCAGGCCTCTCCGCGGTCTGTCTCCGAAAGGGCCAGTGAGCTAGGGGTGTTGTTGGTTCATGATAGTAAACCCGAGTCTGCCCACATGACCAACAAATGGTTCCGTTGCCGGTTTTGAACAAACTGAGCACTAATGTTCTGTTGGCATCCTACTAGAGATGAACTCAACCAGTGGGTTGCGTCTACGAAGAAAGAGTTTGCTGAACGAGAGAACAAGAATCCTAGACTGAGTATAGAGGACTGGTTACAAAAACATATCGTTACAGCCCTGCACGCGATATTTTTTGCGGCCTTTGGAAACGAGCTTTGCGACTGGTTATCAAAGTTGACTGATAAGAACATATTCAAGAAGAAAAGAAACATTTTCTAGACACCAGAGTTGATTCAGGCCGTGAAGAACCTTGATAATCCCATTACGAGGACAATAGACTTCTGGCTTGCTAGTGTGCTAGAAGGCTTCGTCACAGAGTTTGCAGTTGACGAGAGAAAAAGCTTCAGCGAGGCTGAGTGGTACTTCTTCAAAGGATATCGCGTGGAAAGAAATACCAAGTAGATTTCAGCTCTCCCATATTTGAAGACAGTTCAGATAATACTAGACAACAGAGTCACAGTACCACAGAAAGAACAGAAGGGGGTATCCCTTACCACCCTTATACCCCACAGAAACAGATTGGGACTCAGAACAATCCCATAGGAACTCCATCTAGTAGCTCACAGACAGTACATACTACCGCTACATCACCTCCACCTACACCACTGAGTGGTAGTAACATAGCAAATAAACATCCACCACGCAGAAATAGAATGGGGGATGATATGAAGCTACCTATCTTTAAGGGTACAGGGGCAGAGGACCCAGAGCAGAATTGGTTTCTATGTGAAGCCGTGTGGACCATTAAATCAATCAATGATGATAATAGTAAACTTGTACAGTTGGTCACCACACTGAGAGAACGAGCCTTAACATGGTATATGAAGTATACCTCAGCGGTACCCAAGACACTTGTCCAGGTCAGGACCGCCATGATTAAAGAGTTTAAGAAACCTAAGTTTGAGTCACAGTGCATTACAGAGCTCAAAGATATCAAACAGTTACCTACAGAGTCAGTGTGGGACTTCAATCAGAAATTTAAATCCCTTATAGATCAAGTCAGCTTTGAGTTTGCGCCGGAGCAGCATAAGGAATGGTTTATTGCAGCACTGCTCCCTCACATCAGACTACCATTAATGCAGCAGAAACTCCAGATGCAGGATGACACGTTGGATATGGCGATGAATCTAGAGGCTTCACCTCTAGCTGAAACCAGCACAGGTATGACAAACCTGCAAAACCAGTTGGCTAACCTCACGATATAGATGCATGAGCTTAATAAAGGGAAATAGGTTGCGCAAGACATATGGTGCGTAAAGTGTAAAGCACAAGGCCATACTAAAGATAATTGTCCAGTCTTTGTAGAATATATAGCAACCAGGGCTCCTAACCCCTTACCACAGACCCATGGGCCGTGGTGTGAAATATGCAAAACACAAGGACACCTACCTCACTAGTGCCCTCTACTTTAGAAGTACGTGCAGACACCTAAGAACTTATATTGCGTCTTCTGTAAGTTCGTAGGCCATGATGAACACGATTGTCGAGCCTATGATCTCATGGTCGGGAGCAAGAAAGACTTGTACAAAGTCCAATCAGAAACATAGGGTCCAGCAGCAGGACCACAGCATGATCCGACTTATGTTGGCCATGGAGGAGGATTCAGAGGATGAGGAGGATTCAGAGGCTTTGGACGTGGTCGCGGACCAGTTACTTGTTCCAACTGTGGAGTTGTAGGACATTATGCTAGGGACTGTCAGAGCCCTACCACCACATGTAACTATTGCAAATCTTACGATCATGCTATAGAAGACTGTCCTACCTTGATAGCTAAGATCAGAGAACCTAAGCCAGCAGTACACCAAAACATCCAGCTTATTGCTGCTGAGTAGAAAGAACCAGAACTAAGAGTTAACATTGTGACTTGCAGCGGTGCTTCTACCAATGAGACATCGCAGGTGACTGAAAATACCACAGGTCAGGAGTGGGTGCGTAAAGCTCCTAACAAAGCAACACCACTTGACCTATAGAAGAATAAACAGACATTTCAGGAAGCTAAGAATTTCTTTGATGAACCTATGCAATCAAGATCGCAGGTACCGCCGTCTAGGGGCGTATCGCAGTAAGCACCTTGCGGCGTTAGCCCAATACAGATATCGCAGGCTACCACATCGGGCGCTTACGACGAAGACGAGTTGGCAGGAAGTGTACAATCCTTCCTGTGGAGTTGTTTAAAACTCGTGAGAAATGAGCAAGCTATTGGAGAACTTCAGTGCATCATAGATCAGTGTCAGCCATCTTCTTCCGTGAGCAGTGCACAACGTGTTGTTCATAATATTATGGGACATACAAGAACAGGAAGAGAGACACGACTCACAACACAGGTTGGAGAATTTGAAATGGACGAGGTGATCCTAGATCTAGGATCAGAGGTAAATGTTCTGACTAAGCAGACATGGGAATAGATGGGTAGCCCTAAGTTAGTCAGATCGCCTATCCATCTACGATTAGCTAATCAGTAGCGGGTATCACCCCTGGGTCAATTATCACAGGTGCCAGTTGACATTGACGAAGTTCACAGCTCTGCGGACTTTGAAGTTATAGAAATCATTGGCGATAGTAGACCATATCCAGCACTGCTAGGCATTGATTGGGTGATCGGTAACATGGCCGTTATCGACTTAAAGAGAAGACAAATGACCTTTGAGGATGCGCAGATCCGGGTCATCGCACCGTTAGATCCTCTTCAGGGTCCTAGATACATTGAACCTATCCGACCAGAGAAAGAGGCACGTAACATGGACAGTCTCTATTAGATGACTGCGAACCAGAGCGACTACATCAATCCAACCGCGAAAGGGAACATTAGTTGGCGATGCGACAGCTCTTGCACATCGGATTCGGATGTTGGTCTAGAGAACTGGCAGAACAGACTTTACGAAGTCTCAGCGCGCAGATGTGCGTATATGACTAAGTCACTGCGATGGATTGGCGCAGAGATCAACAAGATTCCATCATTTCATGGTCTAACAGATATCCAGGACTTTCTCATGCAGTTTGAACAACAAATCCCTCACGAGCAGCGGATCGCAGCTATGGACCTTGCAGTATGAGCCACACCTGCAAGATGGTGGTATGCACATAAAGAGAATATCGCATCATGGGATGATCTTAAGATATTGATGGCGATCAGATTCTCTACCGACAGAGAGTATGTCCAACAGAGATACACAAGAGAAAGTGACCCCAGGTCACACATTCAGACATGTGAACAGGATTGGTCGGACATTCCTGAGGATGAATGGGTTCACCGATTCATTAACACTTTGGACACAGTTCCACGGAACTGGTACATAGAGACTGAATTGCGCAAGGGAACGACTACATGGCCACTTCTAATAGACGGCTTTCTACTTACCTTCGCTTTCGAATCTGAGTATCCAAGTGTTAATCAGGCCCTAGATGTAATAAAGGTTAAGATATTTGAAGATTGCACCCTATCAGTACATACTCAACCTGAGTGGGCCATCCAGTTAGAAGATGCTCTCGAGTGCTATAACTTCGAAGCAGAACCAGAGGATGAGGATGAGGATCCTCACAACATCAACATTCTGGAGTCAGAAGGGACTCGCAATGTTGATGGACCGAAGCTACAGATTCCAGCAATCACAGAGCCGATCAAGATTAAAAAGATCAATATTGGCACAGACACAGAACCAAAGTTTGCCTCTATTGGAGACTATTAGACTGATGAAACAGTCAGATAGATTGTAGACTTGCTATATGACTATCATGACCTATTTCCCACCAAGTTCACAGAGATGAAGGGAATAGTCAGAGACCTGGGAGTAATGAGGATAACATTGAAAGAAGATGCTAGACCAGTCAAGCAGAGTCCATATAGATTAAATCCACGCTACAATGAAAAAGTTAAGGATGAGATCGATAAGATGCTAGCAGCAGGCATCATTGAACTCGTAGAAGAGAGCGAATGGGTTAGTCCCATGGTCGTGCAAGAAAAGAAAACTAAAGGAGACATCAGGATCTGTGTCGACTTGCGTAAACTCAACGACGCATCGCTTCATGACCCATTTTCGACACCTTTCACTGATGAAGTACTAGACAATGTGGGAGGACAGGAGGTCTACTCCTTCACTGATGGCTTTTCAGGCTATCACCAGATCAGAATCCACCCGGAAGATCGACATAAGACCACATTTGCAACAAAATGGGGCTCATTCCAGTATACAGTAATGCCCTTTGGTCTTAAGAATGCACCAACTATCTTTTCTAGAGTAGTAGTTGCTGTATTTAAAGAATACATCCATAAATTCCTAGAAGTTTATTTTGATGACTGGACTGTATTTGGATTAATTGACAAGCACATCGGAGATTTAAGACTGATGTTAGAGAAATGTAGGCAGTACCAGATTTCTCTGAACTTGAAAAAATATATATTCTGTGCGCCATTCAGTATCTTGTTGGGTCATATTGTCTGCAGGCAAGGCTTGATGGTAGATCCTGCAAAGATTGCCATCATTGTGAATCTTCCAGCACCCAACTTAGTCAAACAATTGAGAACAGTACTTGGTCATACCGGGTACTACAGAAAATTCATCAAAGGATACGCAAAGATTACAACACCGATGGAAAAACTGTTAAAGAAAGATGTAAAATTCCTATGGAATGAGGAATGCCAGCAGAGTCTAAACACACTTAAGGAGAAGATGGTTACAACACCCATCTTAGTATTTCCAGACTGGAATAAGCCATTTCATGTACATGTGGATGCATCTGGCATCGCACTAGGGGTTGTTTTAACGCAACCAGGAGAAGGAGGTATCGATCATCCTATCACATACTCCAGCAGAAAGATATCGACAGCAGAAAAGAACTACACCACAACTGAAAGAGAAGGCTTAGCTATGGTGTACGCGCTACAGAAGTTCAGGCACTACTTGTTGGGTGCCTCGTTCAAGATGTTTACTAACCATTTCGCATTGAAGTATCTGGTCAATAAGCCAGTGTTCGGGGGAAGAATCTGCAGATGGTTACTCCTCTTTCAGGAGTATGATTTTGGAATCATCGTGAAACTAGGAAGATTGAATGCTGGACCTGACCATCTATCACGGATAGACTCAGGAGAAGAGCCAAGTAACCTAGAGGACAATTTGCCAGATGCACAGTTGTTTTCTATTCAGATCACAGATGCGTACTATGCTGATATCATTCACTTTCTCACCACAGGAAGGGCACCTGAAGAGTTCACCAAGCATCAAAAGAGGCAGTTGGTTGTTAAAGTAGCAGAATTCACCCTGATCGCAGGACAATTATATAAGTTAGGTCCAGATGAAATCCTACGCAGATGTGTGATGCCGCATGAAAAAGAGGCTATTATCAGAGAAGCACATTCAGGTACTGCAGGAGGTCATTTCGTAGGAAAGCCGACTGCGTAGAAAATCATGACCGCAGGATTATGGTGGCCTACGTTACACAAAAACACTAAGGAATTTTGTAGATGCTGCGATATCTGCCAGAGGGTAGGAAAACCTTCACGACGAGATGAAATGCCGCTGCGACCGTAGGTTATGTTGCGTGCATTTGAAAAATGGGCTATAGACTTTGTGGGTCCTATCAACCCACCAGGAAAATGAACTGGTGCGAGATATATCATCACTGGAACATAGTACCTCACCAGGTGGGCAGAGGCCAAAGCAGTAAGAAACTATGATGCTGCTGCAGCTGCACAATTCATTTTTGAAAACATAATCACTAGATTTGGATGCCCAGTAATTTTGATGA
Organism: Pseudotsuga menziesii; assembly: GCA_001517045.1. NCBI lineage: Eukaryota > Viridiplantae > Streptophyta > Pinopsida > Pinales > Pinaceae > Pseudotsuga > Pseudotsuga menziesii. The sequence continues at coordinate 105,210 of LPNX010554254.1, forward strand.
GCAATCAAGACACACACTTCTTGAATCGCACCATTGAGGCCTTGATGAAAGAATTCCAGACACAACACCATAAGAGCACTCCCTACCACCTGCAAGCTAATGGTACGGTGGAGGCCTTTAACAAGATCTTAGAAAATGCTCTTACTAAGATATGCAACAGCCAAAGGAATGATTGGGACCTCAGAGTTAATGCTGTATTATGGGCATATAGGACTACATGCAAGAAACTTACAAGACATACACCTTTCAGCTTGGTGTATGGACAGGAGGCTGTTATGCCTATGGAGTATATTCTTCCCAATTTAAGAATTGCTCAGATCACTGGAATGGTTGATACAGACATGGTGCATGAGAGGCTAGCGCAGCTGCTTGCCTTAGAGGAAGACAGATTCATCACTGGATTCCATCAGAAAGTGCAGAAGGCACGAGAAAAAGCTTGGCATGATAGACACATTAAGAGTAAGACCCTTCAGATTGGAGACCTAGTACTCCTCTATGACATTAAATTTCTTAAGTTTCCAGGGAAGTTTAAGATGCATTGGTTGGGGCCATATCAGATACAGTAAGTCACAGAGGGAGGAGCCGTTCAGCTCAGCAAACTGAATGGGGAGCTTCTTCCCACGATGATCAATGGCAGTAGGCTTAAGCTTTATAGTGACAGCCACTCCACCTCTCAGCCCTAACTCAGAGTCGAAACGGTGCAGATGTCCAGTGTAGTTGAAAGGAGGCATCGCACCGGGAATTAGTCTACACTGGCAGGTATTCTAAGTATCAGGAATCGCATAAGGACGATTCATTTTGTGAAAAAAAAATGCGTAAGTTTGTTTTGAGAAAGTGATGCGGTGTGGCATCGCAGCAGCGCGATGTNTACACTGGCAGGGATTCTAAGTATCAGGAATCGCATAAGGACGATTCATTTTGTGAAAAAAAAATGCGTAAGTTTGTTTTGAGAAAGTGATGCGGTGTGGCATCGCAGCAGCGCGATGTTTCTCCGTGCCATGTACCCAGTTTTTGAAACGAGATAGAGGGCTAGTCAAGTTGCCTTCTGACAGGAAATTAATGAGGAAATGATCGGTATACCTTACAGTAGATTTGGCAGCAGCATAATCAATTATCCAGATTTGGCAAATCTTTGACGAGACCAGCGCCTGCATACACACGCTTCGAGGGAAATTGATCGTATTTCAGCATTTATTGAGGATCGGAATGATGGGTGTGGTCTCGTCCAAGCAATTAATACGACCAACGGGTTCAGTCTAGATGACCGTTGCGTCCGGGATTATCGCCTTCGGCATAAAAGCATAAATTATTCATTAGGGAGGGTTACATTTGCAAAGACCCGAGAGCTATAGAGTGCATTGTTAAGTTTTCCCTGTGCAGAGCTAATTCTATTACAGAGTGCTGTGATTTTCATAGTTGCAGCCATTGCCAATCCAAAGGATAACACCGAGTGGGTTCTGTCCGAGGATGAACCTCTAGAAGCGATTTTGGAAATATTTGAGCATGGAGGCCTTACAGCTACTATGACTACGCCAAGTTCATCACAGATAGGACAGCGACCAAGGATGAGGAGCCAAACTCACATAAGAGAAGAATCCAGTCCCGAGCTGGACGAAGAAGCTCATACTACAACAGACTAGATTATGCCACGAGTTGGTGGTGAACCAGAGGTAAAAATTCCCAAGAGTGGTAAGTTTCCTGTTCCCATACCACGGATTGATTCTAGAGTAAGGGAAGATGGAGATATATTAGGATATGCCGCTGTTGTTAAATTTGTAGATTATAACCTAGGCGATAGCAAGACATATCATCAGTTCCGGTCGGATCAGTACCTTATGATTAAGAAGAACCCGAGGACAGGTGCAGATGAATATGTTCCCATGGAACATGTCCAGATTCTTGAGCGCTCAGGCCTGCTCAATCTGTTAAGAATACCACATTTTGGACGAGGCACAGAGGTTAATGTCGTGGTGCGCATCCTACTTTCATGCATACATGGGGGTTACCTTTGGATTGGTAACAAGGTCGACCTGAACATCGACCTGATACACCAGATCACTGGGCTGTCCAAGACTGGTCAAGACCTGAAGACAAATATAACAGGAAAAACCAAGGATTCCAAGCTATCACTAACCCTAGTCACCAAGTATAAACTGCAGAGAGGAGGTCGGGCTTACGACATTGCAATATTAATAGACAATACACTTAGATTTACGGCTAGTCTGCTTGCAGATAGACTGTTAACCAAGGTTCGCCCAAAGGAAGTCACAGGATTAGTAATTAACCTGGCCATACAAGTTGCAGAGGGGGAACAGTTCAATTGGTCTTTATTTTTGTTAAATATGTTTCAACAAGATTTTTTGCAAGCTCAGGATGAGGAAACCCACCCATTCCATTTCTCGTGGTTGCTGATACTCTGTGCATTCGTCGGGTGGAAGGAGCCTCCCCATACACAATTTCGATAGCTAGCGAGTGGTGAGCCCCAAGGTACGCACTACACAAACTTATGGGAGACTAGCAGCCCAGCCAAGAAAAAGGTCAATGTGATAGTATTCTATGAATACTATAGGCTGCTGAGGAACGTCCTCGAAGAAACACCAAGGATCAGTAAGGAGATCGTGGAAAAATATGATGATTGGCTCGATTTTATGGTGGACCGCCATAGAATTTACTTGAGGCCAAAAAGGAATAAAAGGGACGATTAGGATAATGGTTGGTTCAGGATGACAGCGAAGGATATCGAGGGCGTTATCAAAGACTTTGATGACGACTGAAAATGAGCGTTAGAAGATACCACACCCCTACCATCAGGTACCGCACAGACAGACCCATCGGACAAAGGCAAAGACAAAGTGGAGACCCAGACACAAGATGCAGCACAAGTACCACTACCAGGACAAAAGAGGAAAGATCCACCACAAGTGCCACCAGAGGCATAGACGATGAAAGACGGAGAAGAAGAGATACCAGAGGCACAGAAGAAGAAAAAGCACAAAGCCACAAAACCACCTTCGCAGACTGCACTGACAGAGGATGATTATGAACTCATTGCAACAAGACTACATGACACGTTGAAGGACTCATTTGAGGCGATGCAGACATCGCAGGCAAAGATACAGAGCGCGGTAGAAAAGCAGCTTCTGGACTTAAAACTAATTACTGAGAAGACTGCCATGATACAGGTTCCGTCAGTAAAGGCGACAGCAGGAGAAAGTTCAACACAGTCGATTTCCCGCGAGGAAATCTTCGCAACAGATCGCATTAATACAGTCTTGATACCACCAGGGAGCATCCGATTCCCTGTGGCAATGAAGGATGCACTAATACATATTAGGCAACCTGTCGAGGTTAACCTCGTAGAGTTCCACATTGATCAGTTATAGATGATCCAGCAGCAGCTAAGTGCAGAGCTCAGAGGTAGAGAGCTCGTGACTTATAAACAGAACACACAGCTGAAACAAAAAAATGCAGCACTCGCCACCAGCTATCAGAAGAAGGCAGATGAATTAAGAACATATGAAGAAAGAGAACATGATCTCTCTCAAGTCTTACAGAGCATCGCATTGGAGTTACCCCAATGTAATATCGAGTTCGCCTTGCCTATCCCATAGAAGGTAAGACGAGTGGCAGACAGAGCAAAGGCTCTGGAGGAAAAAGTAACCAGGATGGAAGAAACAGTGGCCAAGATGGAGGAAGATCACAAAGTGCAGATTGTTGAGCTTGAGGCTAGACCACCAGGAACCCCCCAGGCAGACAAGGAAGCCAGAGTAGATGCCTTTTGACTCACTTCTGCGGAGATAAAATATCACATAGACGATGCACTGTCGGTGCTAGCTGATGCGACGCACACATGGTCGGAGTTAGATGAGCTTCCTGAGAAAGTAGAAATCCAGCAAAGTATTAAGCAGATAGAGAATACCACAGCAGCAATGAAGGAAGAAATCAAGAGCTTAGAAGCTCTTCAGAAGATGAGAAAGACGACGGAGATGAACCACTTGCAGCAGGAAGCACAGCGGTTGAGAGAAAAGGAGATACACATCAATGAACTGCTTCAATCATATCAGGAACAAATCACAGAGCTAGTTGATGCGGTTGAGCAGAAAGTTGGGGAGTTCACTGCCACCAGAAATGAAATTGATGCAGCAGAAGACTCCAGTATTAGTCAAGCTATGCTTGACTCGGCACAAGAGCGTGTCGCAGCTATGGAGAATGAAGTCGCAGGACTTCGGGACAAGATTTAGCGCATGTCGCAGGAAGCCAAGGAGAAGCTACAGCAGGAGAATCCTGTTGGTAGGGGCTCGGGGACGAGCCACAAGTAAGTGTTAGGGGACTGTTGGAGCAGAGTCCTGCAGCTACAGGAAAAGCTGCCATTTTGGCGGATAGACAGTTTGGTGAAGACGAAGAGGTAAGGTGAAGCTACGATGCCGTAGCATGTTTCTATCTACAGAGCAGAGCCGAAAACCATGACTGTTGGAACAGAGAAGTCAAAGGAGATGACAGTACCTAAGCGACCGAGAAGAGAGAGCTCAACCACTGGATTGAAGGCAGCGGCGAAGATAGGAGGGCTCAGCTACCCTCATAAAGGAAAAGGAGCGACGAGGCTGAGGTATTGAAGATGAAGGATAGAAGATGGGAAGCGGTGCATAGTACCCATGGTCAGTGCCGAGAAGCATGGAAGACTGCAGAGAGCGGTGGTGTGATGAAAAGTGGCTACCCCAAGTACAGATATGCCGACTGTCACTAGTTAGGGTTTTGGGTTATTGTTGGGACAGGCCCACAGTGATGTAATGGCAAGACCTTCGGGCCGCCTATAAAGGGATGTATTTTGTAGTGTAAAAGGTTGGCATTTTGGGCATTTTAGGCCATCCAGCTAGTCAGATTATCAGTAGTTTGTTAGCTTACTGTATTTTGTATTGTAACGATCCGCAGGGATTGACAGAGAGAGAGAGAGAGAGAGTGAGAGTATATTGTAAGAAGGCAATATAGAGATAGAGAAGAGATCTAGGAGAGAAGGGCTCCAGGCTGAGTGCAGAGTTACCCAGAAGATCTCTAGCTGCATATGCGGTTCAGCAGAACTATGTACCTCTCTCAAGTTATAATATAGAAACACAGTTCTGTGGACGTAACTTCCACCCTGGAAGTGAACCACGTAAAATCAGAGTGTTATGTGTTTGATTCATGTGATTGTATTTACTTGTTATATCTGTCATTCATTACATGAACTTTGCTTATAGTAAATGTATGTCTATGTTATTCAGTTCACAGTATATTAAAAGGATAAATGCAAGTTGAAGTCTTTAAGTATTCTGTATAAGAGTCTGTTTAAGCTTCTCTCAAGACAGTTAAGAGTCAAAGTGTAAATCAGCCGCGTGTGTTGATTCTTGTAAGTTGAACACAAGTAACGCTAGGTACGCTGAGTCGCAGCGGTAGGATATCATAGGGAGGCGATATCGCACCATCAGAGGAGATGTGGTGCGCTGCGGTTAAGGATAAAGCGGAGGAAAGAGTACGTGTTTCCCAGGGAGATGTGATGCGATAAATATTAGAGTCATTGCTAGTAAGAGGAAACTGCACACCGCAAAGAGGAAAGAGCGGTCTCGCGAGCTAAGAAGAGATGCGAGACGCACATAGGACACCATATAGAACCTGGTCGAGACACTTGAGTCTTTGGCCAACCCATTAGGATCACTTCGGGTGAGACTTCAGGCCGCTCCGCGGTTTGTCGCTGAAAGGGCCAGTGAGCTAGGGGTGTTGTTGGTTCATGATAGTAAACCCGGGTCTGCCCACACGATCAACACTTTGACTAGTTTTCCCCTTGTGGGTTTTTCCAAGGCCATTGGCCAAAAATCCTAGTGTTCTGTGTGATTAAATGGCGTGCTGATTTTTATTTACTGTCACTGAAAAAATTAGTTACAGTAGTGTTTTAAGTTTGAATTTTTTTGTTTATTTCTAGCACTTTATTTTTCTCAGAATGTCATAAACAAAGATATAATTTTTACTTAAAACCGGTGACTTAAAACTAGTGAAAAATCTACAAGATCAATTATATCATAGGTGTTTTGACAAACAATATTGGTCATTTTTTAGGTGTTTTGAGAATTTGTTAGAATTTATTTTATTTATAGAGCTAAGGATTTGGATTTATTATTTGTTGTCTTTCCAATCTCTCAAACATAAGAAGCTTCCTAATTTCCAATGGACCCAAGAATAATACCTTAGCTATTTTTAATATATAATTAATTTCAATATAATTATTAATTAAAATAAATGAATAAATCTTAAAATTTTGTATTTTTGCTACCTCATTTTGTTAAGGTGTGGGTGGAACCCCCACAGACACCCACCTTTAATCAATTCCCCATTAGAGGTGAATTGGTTGGGAGGAGACACACTAATCATGATTTCTAGTACAAAAGAAGTTGGGCAAAGCCACAAGCCAAGTGAAAAAAATAAATCTTTAAATTTAAATTTTACCAATTTAATTTTCTAATTAACCTAATTCAAACCTATCCACCCATAAATTTATCCAACATTACATCCAAATTGAAAAAAAAACAATTTAATTTTCTTCTAATTCAAAGCTATCCACCAACCCTTATGTAGACCCTCAAATCCCTAACTATACGGACACATTTAGCCGACATGTTGGTGTTGGCACGTGAGAAATCCTTAGTCAGGACTAAGGGATTGAGCGCCGTATAAAAGGGATGCAAATGAGTTGAAACTCTCAGAAGTGATTTTAGGTCACATCAAGCTAAGCGAAGGAGAAATTTAGGGTTTAAGCCTCTTGAGAAATATTGAGAAATTTCATAGGTGGAGGAAATATCATTAGTGTCTACTGTATTGATTAGGTATGCATTGTCCCTTCCCATCATTATGATATAGCCTTGTTGCTTCCTAATCAAATTCTAATATAGCTCCGTTGCTTCCTGATCAAATAGAAGCAAACGAGGGAGAGGGAAACATCTTTTCACTTCCTGATCAAACAGAAGCAAATGAGGGAGAGGGAAACATCTTTTCACTTAGTGAAGCCAACATGGACGGGTGGATGTATTCTGGCAGTCGAAAGCAAAGCCGCACATAATTTCATTATGGGATCAAAAATGATAGGAATAACAAGCCCAACATGGTAAACATGGAAAGAGAAAGAGAGGCAGCTATGCTTGCTGCTGGCAGTACTGTGTATTACATTTTGTGTCCTCATAATCTGATAGGAAGTGTTATCGGAAAAGGAGGCCAAGTCATACAATCTCTTAGGAAAGAGACACGTTCCAAGATCTGAGTTGCAGATGGTTATCATGAGCGGGTGATAGTGATCTACAAGTCACCAACTGTTGACAACAACAAGAAGAATTAGAATTTGATTGAGAATGTTGAACCAAGTATTTGTCCTGCTACGATGCCCTTCTTAGAGTGCATTCTATTATTGTAGACAACCCCAACAAAAAATAGAAAGAGGGAAATGCAGAAAATCAACAAGGAATCAATGCTTGGTTTCTTATTACAAACAATCAGATTGGAAGCTTGATTGGAAAAGGTGGAAATAACATTCAAAAGATGAGAAGCGATTTAGGTGCACAAATTTGGATATTGCCCAAACATCAGTTGTCGGCTTCTACTGCTTTGGATCTCACTAGTGTTGATGAATTAGTTGAGATATTAGGAGATACAATAGCCGTAAAGAAAGCACTGTATGCAGTTTCAACTTTTCTACATAAATACACGCATAAGGAACAAATTACCAATTGGAATAATAATAATAAGGGACCTTCTTAGGATTTTACCATTCGAATGTTATGCTTGAATGGTAAGATTGGAGGGGTAAATGGTAAGGGTGGAGATACTATACAAAACATGAGGAAGCGAACAAGAGCGAGTATTAAGATTGATGATGTTGTTTCAGATAATGAACATGTAATTGTAGTTTCTACCAGAGAGTTTCTTCATGATCGTGTTTCACCTACTCTTGGGGAGATTCTTTGGCTGCAAGGAAATACTAGCTCAGACAAGGAAGGCATGACTCTTATTTGTACAAGGATGCTTGTTCCATCAAAGAAAATTGGCTATCTTATTGGGAAAGGTGGAAACATCATTAATGAGATGCGGAAGAAAACTCGTGGAGATATTCACATGTTTCCCAAGGAGGACCAACCAGAATGTGCATCCAAAAATGAGATGGAACTTGTTCACATTATCGGAGAGGGTGATGTTTCTAGAGATGAACTCATAGAAATTGGAACAAGGCTTAGGGAGAGAGTTTTCAAAGACAATAAGGATGATGCCTATTAAACCTAGCCAAGATTTATGAGCCTCACTGTCCTACTGCTAAAGGAAGGTTTGAAGGGTTTTGTTTTTATTTTCCTTGGGATTTACTTCCATGGAATATTCTTCCATTGTAGCCACCCTTAATTCTTCAAACTCACGTTATTTTCTAGTTCTAAATTATAAACTATGTTTTGAAGCTCCTTGACCATGGTAACTTCCTCCTCCAATTTATCCTTTTGGCATTCATTGTCTATTTTTGGAATCAATATTTTTCCTTTAAATTTTTTGACATGGGACTTCATGAATATCTATTGTCTTTGGGTTTCCTTTGTTTTACCACAATTGTTGAGCTCTTAGTCCTTCCTCCACACTTTCCATCTTGTCAAAAACATCTGCCATGGATTCATGCCAATATTCATTGTTCCTCTCACAATTCCAAATAGCTCTTTTGATCTTAGGATGATCACAATTGGTGAAACTATTACGAGAATCAATAATCCTCAAATTCTCCTCAAACAAAGGTTCATCTTCTTCCTCATAAAAGAAATACTTTTTGTTACAATTGATGCCCATTATTATTGTTCCTTGAACTAGTCATAATGGGTAAAAATCCCAAAGATCATACAAAGAAACAAGAGGAACAAATGCATAAACAATTGAGCAAACTTGTATATTATGGCTCATCATCAAACATTGGATAATATATTTAATATATATTACAACATACCGTTTCCACAATTTTATCCAGTATTGGTATGTATGGGAGGCCCACACTCCCCATTTTGGTATTAGTTTCAATGCACTTCGTTTAATATATTAGCTATAGTATTATGTTTAATGTATTAGATATATTATTAATAGTGAGTTGCATTTGTTGTGCTCTATTTGGCCTCATCCATGAGGTCCCTTTGTAACTCTATAAAAAGGCATCTGGCCTCCTAATGAAGCATTCAATTTTTTCGTGTGCGATTCTTGTGTCTTTGATTCTATTTTTAGGTCTGATTTGTATTTTGGTTTCTCCAATGAGAGGTGAGGCTCGGAGAGCCTCACCTCTGATCTTTGCTACCAGATCTCTCCCTGAATGGCAAATCAATTGGTATCAGAGCAGTTCGCTCCTAGTCCTAGCTTAATTTATTTATTTATTTATTTTGATTCTTCTATCTAATGCTCATTTTTCCTAAACTTGTTTTCTCCCATTTTCTGTTTTTTATGGGCTGTCTTTTATCCTTTTGCTTTCTTAGAGGATTTAGTTTTTTCACTCACAGAAGCTAGGGGGCCTCACTCATGGTAGTAACTTGGCTTCCAATCCCTAAATGAATTCTCCCTCACTGCGCCTACCTTCCATCTCTGTTGTGCCTATCCTCTATCTCCGTCGAGAATGCTAAAAATCACACTCCTCTCTCATTCCAAAAAACACGCCCTCCATCTTTGCACACTCCATTCATCACTACCCATTCCTTACTTCATGCGCCTTTCCCATTTACTGCATTTACTGATGCCCTGACTCCACCACTATGAGCGCTTCCTCCTATTGCCTCTCATCCCAAAAATCAAGGGAGTGCCCACTACATGAAACATACCCCTCTTTTATCACTGCGCGCTTTCATCTCAGAGCCCTTTCCCATTTGCGGCTTTCACTCCCCCATTCGCTCCCAGATGCATGTTTCTCCATTTACTGCTTTTCTCTCCCCTAGTCGATGCCATATGCATGCATCTCCATTTTCACCTCCACTTTGCATTTCCATATGCCTGCGTTACAATCCCATTTTTAGGGTTTTATGACCTAGCTTCAGTCTCACTTACTCTCATTCCTCTTTGCCTCATTAATAGGCCCACATGTTGTTTTAAGAGCCTCTTCTCCAATAGGCTGACCCTTCAGATCAAATGCAAGCTATCTTTCCAAAAATTTAAGTGATAAATGATCTATAACCCCAAATTTTGGTGTAAAAGGTACAGTTAGTTTCTTGCGCATGCGATTCAAGTATCTTCTAGCTTTTTCATTACGAACCCTTGCAATTGTTTTTGGTGAAGGTGTGCCAAGAAGATCCGTCATCAAATATAGTTGATGAACGACATTTTTGTGTGGGAAAAGTGACTTTCCACCAGCAAATATGCAACCAATACTCCAAATATGAATGGAAGGACTACACTTCGAGAAAAAGGAACCACATAACTCGGGAGCCCGGTACCACTGTGTAAAAACATAATCAGTCCAGAAGATTGTTGTGGGGAGTGTCATTGAAGGAAACTCTTTCTAAGCCAATGTCACAAATTTTGAGCTTACAGTCTGCATTTGCAAGGACATTCTTTGATTTGAGATCGTGATGAAACACATTTGTTGTATGCATATATTTTAATGCACGGAGAAGTTGGTACAGGAAGAACTGATAATGTTTCGGTGTGAAGTCATCATTAGCCTTTATAACTTGGTCTAGGTTGCACTCCATAAGTTCAAATACCACATAAATGTCTTTTAATTCTCTCTGTGAGGGAGTAGCATTATATGCTTAATTTCAACAATGTCGGGATGTCGTAGCAATCTGAGTAGTTTTATTTCACATAGTATATGGGTTGCATCAGAAAAATGTTCAAAAATATTGGTTATATTCTTAATTGCGACTTTCTCCCCTGTATGTGTATCAACTACAAAGCATGAAACACCATAGCTTACCTATCGCAGCCTAAGCTTCTTTCTGGTTCACCACGCATCCTTCTGCAGCACAAGTATCATATCTCTTATATATGATTAAGATCATCATGCCTTGCGCATCATTACATTAGAAGACATCGTAACCCTCACATAGACACTATCAAATTCCATTACGTCTCCTCCCCTATGTCTCCTCAGATCTAGCATAAGCAACAACTCTAGAAATGCATCATCATATGCTCCAAGGAACACAACAGTATTTGTGAAGAGGATGCAGCCTCATTTACTAACAGACAAGGCCACGTCTTTTCTAAAAAGGTGAATCAGTATGCCTCCACAACAGTCAGAAAAGTTCAGCCCGACAACATCAACAACTATCACTCACCAGCAAAAAGCACTCTCCAACAAGCCATCTTCAACATGGCACCTTCAACAATATTCAGAAGCTCATTTGACATTCTTCAACAAGCCATCTTCAACATGGAATCTTCAAACACTATGCAGTCCAAGCTCAATGTTGGTTTCTTATTTTTTTTGATCGTTTTTTCTTTGGTGTAGTATTAAGTTTTGTTTCAGTTGGTTCTCTTTTAGTTCCATTTTTTCTATTTTCCCAATCCTCCAGTAGTACTCTACAACACTTCACACAGTTTTGTTTGCAGAGAGTTCCTTCATGGGTTTCAAGGTCGCTTACAGCTTTTATTTCAGTCGATATCACACCCTTCTCATGGTTTCAGTATCAGTTCATTTTTCGGTGGATACACAGGTCTCCCAGCCCCAAGGGCGCATAGATCTCCACCCAAGAGAGGAGGTTCATAGATCTAAAACAATACAGATCTCTCCGTCTAGTTTATTTTCAAAAATATGACGAACAATAGTTGTATGGGCATCCCCACCTACTCAAATCTTGCACCATCACCACCACCAAGAGAGGAGTTTCACAGATCTAAAACAATACAGATCTCTCCCTCTAGTTTATTTACAACAAGATGATGAACAATAGTTGTATGGGCATCCCCACCTGCTCACATGTTGCACCATCACCACTGCCAAGAGAGGAGTTTCACAGATATAAAACAATACAGATCTCTCCCTCTATTTTATTTACAACAATATGTACAACAACAGTTGTATGGGCATCCACAGCTGCTGGCATCTTACACCATCTAAATCATCATCATCATCATCGAGTTGCAACAAAGCTCGGTGTTAACACTAAAATTATTTTTGTTGGAATTGGTCTTATTGCCTTCGAAATTTTAAGTTCTCATGGGTGATTAAGTTGGTTTCCAAAGTTTTCTCATTAAGATATGTCCAACTTGGCAAAGAAGAGAAGGTAAAGAAGTTTAGGGAAAAAGACAAATGAATTTTTCACAAATGGGGCAAAAAGGATTTATTAATTTTTGAGTGAAATCCACAAAATGGGTTTTATATTTTATTTATATTCAAAAATTAATAATTTTGAATATTTCTCCAAAGTCAAATGCCGCCTTTTATTCACCAAACCAAGTTTAATAAAGTTTTGCGGGCTAAAACAAGGTTTATTACCTTTCTTAAAGGTATAATTAAAACATTAGCAAGTAAAATAATCGGACAGCTAATGTAAAAGGTGAATTATATTAATGGGTAATATTATTTCTGGGGAGTAAAGTTGCCCGTTAATTAAAACAAAAGGAGCTCAGCAGAATGCATATGTGTAAAGTTGATCCGACGGCGGAGAATTAAAGTGAATTAAATCAATGGCTGAAAATGATTCCGGAGCCCAGACTTGCACGGTAGATAAGACCCAAGTGCTCAGCGGCGGCGGAGAATTAAAGTGAATTAAATCAATGAATGAAAATGATTCCAGAGCCCAGACTTGCACGGTAGATAAGACCCAAGTGGTAGCACTTTGTATATGGGTAAGCTCATCCGACGGTTAAAAAATAAAGTGAAAAATAATCAATGGTTATTATGAATTCCGGAGAGTGAAATTGCACGTTGGATAAAAGAAAGGAGCTCGGCAGAATTCATTACATGGCGCTTGATCCAACGGTTGAAAGTTGAAGGCAGAATAGATCAGCGGTCATGGATGATTCCGGAGCTGAAAGCTGCACGAGGGTTAATTTTGAAAGGAGGCTCCGGAACGGGGTCCTTTATAAATATTTTTGACTTGGTTTTTTTACTTTGTTTTAAAAAATAATTTCATTTGTGCCGTGCGCTGAAGGGAAGAGACAGTCCACCCTCTCTGCGGAATCTATAGCTTAATCAACTAAGCTCTGCTACTGGATATGTGTATGCTACTGAGATTACTACTGATACTTCGAACGAATCAATCAGAAGCTGGTACTTTTATATACCATAATGCATCATTTGCTTCTTCTGCTTATAGTGGTGCTGCTACTGGTGCTTGTGGGTATGGGTATGAATATTCCAGCCTATAAGACTTGCAGAAATATATACAAGGACAGATGGTGTGTGTTCTCTTGCAGTAAACGGTTCAAAGATTCAAAAGCAACATAACATATTTTCTGAAAATGACTGTTTTAGTCATTTTATTCAACGAATTGTTTCCAGAAAACGAAGAAGAATTTTCAAAAACTGAAAGAGTATTTTCATCATAACATATTTATATACAATAACCTCTCTCAGTTTTTACTCAGGTGATACAGATTGAGAGCAGCAAAGTCATCTTCAGAGGGAAAATATTCAGATTTCGAAATGACTGTTCTAGTCATCCAACAAAAATAATTGTTTAGATCAACTGAAGGCGTATTTTGTGAAAATGGGAGAGGTTTTTATTAAAAACATATATATATACAATAACCTCTTTCAGTTTTCACACAGGTGCTACAGTTCAGCAGCAACAAAATCAGTTGTACAGACCAGTTTTCATGTTTTCCAAAGGACTATTTCAGCCATCAACTTCAAAGAATTGTTTTGGACAAATGGAATTTAATTTGACAAAAATGAGAGAGGTTTTTATTCCTAACAGTACTATAATAAAAAACCTCCTTCAGTTTTTACACAGTAATCACAAGTTGAGAGAAATTTAAATATCTTTACAGGACATTTTTCCAGAAATATACAATTTTATTATCTGAGTCAGCAGCTTAAAAGGAATATTTCGAGGATATTATGATTATTCTATAGAAATGAAGACGTGGGTTTTGTTGGACACATGTCCAATTATAAAAACCTCTCCCATATTCCCTACAGCTATCACCATGGGAGATATGCAGGAGAAACTTTTTTGTAATTGTTTCTATTTCTAGAGGTAGGGTTAGGTTTTGAATTCGAAGTTAGGTAAAGACTTTTCTTATAAAAAGGAAAATGTAATTGATAGTTAAGGGGAGGATTTTCAAGAGCGGGAGGCTCTACATTGTAATGGCTTCATGATTTCAGTGAATGAATGAAATTTGCAGAGGAGGAATGTAAAATCTTTTTCATGTCAGAGATTCTTGTGCCATCTTTTCTTCAGTAAGTAATTTCTTTATGTGATTGTTTATCCTATTTCCCACTCCATTTTGTATTTGCTTTCATGCTTGAGCATTAGTTTTTATGGGCTGAAATTCATCCTGCATGCTCTAGGTCCATTGTTCAAGCATTTTTAAAATATTTTCTTCTAAAGTCTTGCAGAATTCACCTTAGAGGTGCTCTGTCTGATGGAATGTCTCCCTTTGTCTACTAATCATCCTGCTAATACCTCAAGACTGAGGAAATGGTGCCTACCTTGCCTCTGATCATAAACCTTCAAAACCCTACCTCCTGCAACCTATTTCAGATCTGATTGTTGACTCCATTGCCCAATGGTCTCCTCCATGACTGTCCTACCCAGTCTTTAAAACAAACTTGTCCTATTTGTCCCATCAGAAATCTGACCTTCTGAGTGTATTTGATTGAATATATTGAGTATAAAAACTTTATAAATAGTGAGAGATCCCTCTCTGATTGTATTAGGTCAGAAATACATTCTAAGGTGGTTTTTGCTGTTACCTCGGGATCTACCCTTTCACAACCTGGGTACATTCTGAGTGCTAACACTCGGCACCTCTTCTACATTTGGCTTCTCCTCTTTGCAATCATGGCTTCCAAAATCAACTGGGAGGCAAGAAATCAAGGACGCTTTCAACTTATACCGAGAGGAATGGTCTATATGGGAGGCCCACACTCCCCATTTTGGTATTAGTTTCAATGTACTCGGTTTAATATATTATATATAGTATTGTGTTTAATGTATTATATATATTATTAATAATGAGCAGCATTTATTGTGCTCTCTTTGGCCTCATCCATGAGGTCCCTTTGTAATTCTATAAAAAGGCATCTTGCCTCCTAATGAAGCATTCAACTTTTTGTGTGTCATTCTTGTGTCTTTCATTCTGTTTTTAGGTCTGAGTGTGTATTTTGGTTTCTCCCTTGAGAGGTGAGGCTCTCCTAGCCTCACCTCCAATCTTTGCTACCAGATCTCACCCCGAACGATAGATCAAATATATCATAGGTGTTTTGACAAACAATATTGGTCATTTTTTAGGTGTTTTAAGAATTTGTTAGAATTCAATTGATTTATATAGCTAAGGATTTGGATTTATTAGTTGTTGTCTTTCCAATCTTTCAAGCATAAGAAGCTTCCTAATTTCGAATGGGCCCAAGAACAATAACTTAGCTATTTTTAATATATAATTAATTTCAATATAATTATTAATTAAAATTAACTAATAAATCTAAATTTTTTGTCAATTTATGCTACCTCATTTTGTTAAGGTGTGGGTGGCACCCCCAAGGAGAACCTCCTTTAATCAATTCGCAGTTAGAGGTGAATTAGTTTCAATGAGACACACTAATCATGGTTTCTATTACAAAAGGAGTTGGGAAAAGAGACAAGCCAAGTGAAAAAGATAAATCTTTAAATTTAAATTTTACATCCAAATTGAAAAAAAAAATTTAATTTATAAATTAACCTAATTCAAAGCTATCCACCCATAACCTTATCTGACATTACATCCAAATTGAAAAAAACAATTTAATTTTTTTCTCTTTCAAAGCTATCCATTGACCATGATGTAGACCCTCAAATCGCTAACTATACCAACACATTTATCCAACATGTTTGTGGTGGTGTCAACTATCACTCACCAACGAGAAGCACTCTCCAGTAATCCATCTTCAACATGGCACCTTCAACAATATTCAGAAGCTCATTTGGCATTCTTCAGCAAGCCATCTTCAACATCACATCTTCAAACACTATGGAGTCCAAGCTAAGTACGGGTTTCTAATTTTTTTTGTTCAGTTTTACTTTGCTGCAGTATTAAGTTTTTTTTTTCTTTTTTCAGTTGGTTCTCTTTTAGTTCCATTTTTTCTATTTTCGCAATCCTCTAGCAGTACTCTACAACACGTCACATAGTTTTGTTTGCAGAGAGTGCCTTCATGGGTTTCGAGGTCACTTACAGCTTTTATTTCAGTTGATATCACACCCTTCTTAGGGTTTGAGTATGAGTTCATTTGCCGGTGGATACACAGGTCTCCTAGCCCCAAGGGTGCACAGATCGCCACCACCAAGAGAGGAGGTTCATAGATCTAAAACAATACATATCTCTCCCTCTAGTTTGTTTACAACAAGATGTACAACAACAGTTGTATGGGCATCCCCACTTGCTTGCATCTTAAACCATATACATCATCATTATCCTCCAGTTGCAACAAAGCTCGACACCTCTTCTATATTTGGCTTCTCCTCTTTTCAAGCATGGCTTTCAACTTCAATCGGGAGGCAGGAAAGCAGGGACGCTTTCCACTTAAACTAGGAGGAATGGTCTGTATGGGAGGCCCACACTCCCCATTTTGTTATTAGTTTCAATGTACTCATTTTAATATATTAGATATAGTATTATATTTAATGTATTAGATATATTATTAATAATGAGCATCATTTATTGTGCTCTCTTTGGCCTCATCCATGAGGTCCCTTTGTAATTCTATAAAAAGGCATCTCGCCTCCTAATGAAGCATTCAACTTTTCGTGTGTCTTTCATTATGTTTTTAGGTCTGAGTGTGTATTTTGGTTTCTCCCTTGAGAGGTGAGGCTCTCTTAGCCTCGCCTTCGATCTTTGCTTCCAGATCTCGCCCTGAACGACAGATCAAATATATCATAGGTGTTTTGACAAACAATATTGGTCATTTTTTAGGTGTTTTGAGAATTTGTTAGAATTCAATTGATTTATAGAGCTAAGGATTTGGCTTTATTATTTGTTGTCTTTCCAATCTCTCAAGCATAAGAAGCTTTCTAATTTACAATGGCCCGAGAACAATAACTTAGTTGTTCTTAATATATAATTAATTTCAATATAATTATTAATTAAAATAAACTAATAAATCTTAAAATTTTGTATTTTTGCTACGTCATTTTGTTAAGGTGTGGGTGACACAGACACCCACCTTTAATCAATTCCCATCTAGAAATGAATTAGTTGGGAGAAGACACACTAATCATGGTTTCTAGTACAAAAGAGGTTGGGAAAAACCACAAGCCATGTGCAAAAAATAAATCTTTAAATTTAAAATTTACCAATTTAATTTTCTAATTAACCTAATTCAAAGCTATCCACCAATAACTTTATCCAACATTACATCCAAATTGAAAAAAAAACATTTAATTTTCTTCTAATTGAAAGCTATCCACCAACCCTGATGTAGACCCTCAAGTCCCTAACTATACAGACACATTTAGCCAACAATGTGGTTTTGGCACGAGAGAACTCCTTAGTGAGGCCTAAGGGATCGAGTGCCCTATAAAAAGGATGCAAATGAGTTGAAACTCTCAAGTGATTTTATGTCACATCAAGCAAAGCGAAAGAGAAATTTAGGGTTTAAGTTTCTTGGTAAATGGTAAGGGTGGCAATACTATACAAAACATGAGGAAGCAAATAGGAGTGAGTATTAAGATTGACGATGCTTTTAAAGATAATGAACGTGTAATTGTAGTTTCTACCAGAGAGTTTCTTCATGATCATGTTTCACCTACTCTTGAGGCGATTCTTCGACTGCAAGGAAATACTAGCTCAGAAAAGGAGGGCATGACTCTTATTTGTACAAGGATGCTTGTTCCATCAAAGGAAATAATTTTTCTTCTTCTATCTAATGCTCATTTTTCCTAAACTTGTTTTCTCCCATTTTCTATTTTGTTAATGGCCTGTCATTTATCGTTTTGCTTGTTTACTGGGTTTAGGTTTTTCACTCACAGAAGCTAAGGGGGCCTCAGTCATGGCAGTATCCTGGCTTCCAATCCCTCAATGAATGATCCCACAGAGAGTTATCCTTCCTCTTAGGCTATTCATCTCATGGGAAGCATCACTACGCCTACCCTCCATCTCTGCTACGCCTATCCTCCATCTATGCCAAGAACGCTAAAAATCATGCTCCTCTCTCATTCCAAAAAAAACGCCCTCCATTCCCTAATTCATGCGCCTTTCCCATTTACTACATTTATCGATTCCCTAACTCCACTACTATGAGCGCTGCCTCCTCCTACCGCTCATCCCCAAAATCAAGGGAGCGCTTACTACTTGAAACGTGCCCCTCTTTTACCACTGCATGCTGCCATATCATAGCCCTTTCCCATTTGCTATTTTTCCCTCCCCCATTCGCTGCCAGATGCATCTTTCTCCATTTTCTTCTTTTCTCTCCCCCATTCGATGCCATATGCATGCGTCTCCATTTGCGCCTCAAATTTTCCTTTCCATATGGTTGCGTTGCAATCCCATTTTTTAGGGTTTTATGACCTAGCTTCAGTCTCACTTACTCTAATTCCTCATCGCCTCATTGATATTCCCACATGATTTTTTAAGAGCCTCTTCTCCAGTAGGCTGATCCTTTGGATCAAATGCAAGCCATCTTTCCAAAAATTTAAGTGCTAAATGATCTGTAACCCCAATTTTTTGTGTAAAAGGTACGGGTTGTTTCTTGCACATGTTATTTAAGTATCTTATAGATTTTTCATTACGAACCCTTGCAATTGTTTCTACTGAAGGTGTGCCAAGAAGATCCGTCGTAAAATCTAGCCAATGAACGGCATTTTTGCGTGGGAAAAACGGATTTCCACCAGCAAATATGCAACCAATTCTCCAAATATGAATGACAGGAGTATACTTCGAGAAAAAGGAACCACATAACTCGGGAGCCCAGTACCATCATGTAGAAACATAATCAGTCTAGAAAATTGTTGTAGGGAGTGTCATTGAAGGTAACTCTTGCTAAGCCAATGTCACAAATTTTGAGCTTGCAGTTTACATTTACAAGCATTCTTTAATTTGAGATCGCGATGAAATACATTCATTGTATGCATATATTTTAATGCTCGAAGAAGTTGGTACAGGAATAACTGATAATGTTTCGGTGTCAAGTCATCATTAGCCTTTGTAACCCGGTCTAGGTCGGACTCCATAAGTTCAAATACCACATAAATGTCTTTGAATTATCTCTATGAGGGAGGTAGCATTATATGCTTAATTTCTACAATGTCAGGATGTCGTAGCAATCAAAGTAGTTTTATTTCACGTAGTATCCGGGTTGCATCAGACAAATGTTCAAAAATATTGGTTTTCTTCTTAATTTCAACTTTATCCCCTGTATGTGTATCAACTGCAGAGCATACAAAACCATAGCTTACCTATCGCAGCATAAGCTTCTTTCCGATTCACCATGCATCCTTCTGCAGCACACGTAACATATATCTTTTACATGATTAAGATCATCATGGCACATCATTACATTAGTAGACATCGTAACCCTCACATTGCCACTGTAGAATTCCATTTCGTCTCCTCCCCTACATCTCCTCAAATCCAACAGAAGCAACAACTCCAGAAAAGCATCATCATATGCTCCAAGGAATGCAACAGTATTTGTGAAGAGGACACAACCTCATATTCTAACAGAAGAGAACACATCTTTTCTAAAAAGGTGAATCAATATGCCTCCACAACAGTCAGAAAATCTCAGCCCAACAATAACAACAACTATCACTCACTAGAAAGAAGCACTCTCCAACAAGCCATCTTAAACATGACACCTTCAACAATATTCAAAAGCTCATTAGACATTCTTCAGTAAGCCATCTTCAACATGGCATATTCAAATACTATGCAGTCCAAGCTCAGTGTTGGTTTCTTATTTTTTTTGTTCGGTTTTTCTTTGCTGCAGTATTAAGTTTTGTTTCAGTTTGTTCTCTTTAAGCTCCATTTTTTCTATTTGTTAGAATTAAATTGATTTATAGAGCTAAGGATTTGGCTTTATTATTTGTTGTCTATCCAATCTCTCAAGCATAAGAAGCTTCCTAATTTCCAATGGACCCAAGAACAATAACTTAGCTATTTTAAATATATAATTAATTTCAATATAATTATTAATTAAAATAAACTAATAAATCTTAAAATTTTGTCAATTTATGCTACCTCATTTTGATAAGGTGTGGGTGGCACCCCCAAGGAGGACCGCCTTTAATCAATTCACGGTTAGAAGTGAATTAGTTGGGAGGAGACACACTAATCATGGTTTCTAGTACAAAAGGATTTGGGCAAAGCGACAAGTGAAGTGAAAAAAATAAATCTTTAAATTTAAATTTTACATCCAAATTGAGAAAAAAAACAATTTAATTTTCTAATTAACCTATTTCAAAGCTATCCACCCATAACCTTATCTGACATTCCATCCAAATTGATTTTTTTTTTTAATTTTCTTCTAATTCAAAGCTATCCATCAACCATGATGTAGACCCTCAAATCCCTAACTATACCAACACATTTAGCCAACATGTTGGTGGTGGTGTCAGCTATCACTTACGAGTGAGAAGCACTCTCCGGCAATCCATCTTCAACAATATTCAGAAGCTCATTTGGAAATCTTCAGCAAGCCATCTTCAACATCGCATCTTCAAACACTCTTGAGTACAAGCTCAGCACAGGTTTCTTATTTTTTTTGTTCAGTTTTACTTTGCTGCAGTATTAAGTTTTGTTTCAGTTGGTTTTCTTTCAGTCCCATTTTTTCTATTTGCCCAATCCTCCAGCAGTACTCTACAACACTTCACATCTTCAAGTAATCCAGTAATCCATCTTCAACATGGAACCTTCAACAATATTCAGAAGCTCATTCAACATTCTTTAGCAAGCCATCTTCAACATGGTATCTTCAAACACTATGTAGTCGAAGCTAAGCGTTGGTTTCTTATTTTTTTTTGTTCGATTTTTCTTCGCTGTAGTATTAAGTTTTGTTTCAGTTGATTCCCTTTCAGTTCCATTTTTTCTATTTTCCTGATCCTCCAGCAGTACTCTACAACACTTCACACAGTTTTTTTTGCAGAGAGTGCCTTCATGGGTTTCGAGGTCGCTTACAGCTTTTATTTCAGTCGATATCACACCCTTCTTAGGGTTTTAGTATCAGTTCATTTGTTGGTGGATACATAGGTCTCCTAGCCCCAACGGTGCACAGATCTCCACCACCAAGAGAGGAGGTTCACAGATCTAAAACAATACAGATCTCTCCCTCTTGTTTGTTTACAACAAGATGTACAACAACAGTTGTATGGGCATCCCCACATGCTCGCATCTTAAACCATCTACATCATCATCATCATCTAGTTGCAACAAAGCTCGACACCTCTTCTATATTTTGGCTCTCCTCTTTGCAAGCATGGATTCCAACTTCAACCGGGAGGCAGGAAAGCAGGGACGCTTTCCACTTAAACCGACACTACTACATTTTGACCAAAAATCCGACGGCCGTCATGTCGGATTTTCGACACTTCCCTATCGCATGTACGACACTTTGGTTTTTTTTGAAGCGTCGGAAGCTTGTCGTCGGTTATGCGACACTTAAGTAACCGTCGCTTAAGCGACACTTAAGTAACCGTCGCTTGAATTTAAATCATCGGTTATCTGACACTTATTAAGCGACAATGACGAATTTTTTTAAAAACATTTACACCCACAGGCGTCGCTTAAACGACGGAGAGACGGATTAAGCGTCGAATCAACGACATAAAGAACTGTCGCTTAAGCGACAGATAAGCGACTAGGCGTCGGATAAGCGACACTTATAAGCTTCACTTAAGCGACGGAAGTTAATTTAAAAAAAAAAAAAATGTAAATTGGGTATAAGAAAACTCTCAAGATAGCATATTATCAAGCCAAGTGCAAGCTTTGGGTGATTCTATTAAATTATCAAGGTTAATTGTGTGCATACATATCACATTAAGACCTTTAAAGTTGCATGCATCTTCTTCCTGCACTAAATTGGCATACATATAACATTAAGACTTCACGAGTTGCGTGCATATTCTTCCTACACTAAATGACATATTGATTGTAACTTATATAATCATATATGTTGTTACCCACATACTATAGTATTTAATTTAATTTTTTGATGTTTTGATAAAGGCAAAGTCTCATATTTACACAACAAGAAGCATGCATATGACATCAAAAGGACTTATAAACAAATAAGTAGAGCGAAAGATTAAATTTTTGAGATAGCATTCTCATGAAAAAGCAAATCAAGTTCATTATAAACCTCAATGTTAATGCATATGCTAGTAATGTTCAAGTCTAACAAACACAAAAGCTGAGTGTGGACACTTGAAACCCGTTATGGTTTATAAACTTCAATTTGAATACATATGCTGGTAATGTGCAAGTCTAACCAGCACAAAAGCTGAACATAAACACTTGAATCCCCTGGTAATGTTTAAGGCATAGAAATTGTCCCTGAACTTTGCAATTAAACAACATCAACATCACTGTCTATTTCTAGCTTTCTTTTGTAATACTTTTCTAGGAGTCCAATCCTTTCACGCTCCAATTCATTCTTGACGGCTAATTCCTCCTGTAACTGTCTTAGATTGATTTCTCTTCTCTTGTTGTCGTGCATTTTAATAAGTTCTTTCCTCTTTCGTTCATATTCTTCAGAATTTCTGGAACTGGTTTCAACTATGACTATTCTTCTTGCAATATCTTCAGCCATTCTGTAATAAGACAACACGATCACGAAAAATGCTTCAGAAACAGAGAAGAAGAATGTACAAACAGGGAATATTGCATAAAAGCATACTTCATTAAGTTGTAAATCTTCCTATGATTGATGACTGAACAGGGTGAAATCATGAAGTTGGGTGTCTATTCCGTGACAAATGTGCTTCCAAAATCATATTCTAGCATCTTTCGGCCGAACTAACAATATTTTTCGGCCGAAATAATTTAACATTTTTCGGCCGAATATTTGCTTTTTCGGCCGAAAGATAAAAGTTGACGCCGTGCCTCGTATTGAACGGCTTGCACAGTTTGCCGGGAAAATACCGTCCGGCTAAGACCGTTGGTCTGATAATTTTTCGGCCGAATACTTTTTCGGCCGAACATTTATTCGACCGAGGAATTATTCGGCCGAAAGTTTGTTCGGCCGAACAATTATTCGGCCGAAAGAAGTTTTTATATATACAAACAGAAGATCACTGTTGAACGTTTTTTGACGCCCGCGATTACGATGATTTGGTTTGGCAGGGGCATGTTGATGGGCATGTTGATGATGGTTTGGCAGGGGCATGTTGATCATGGTTTTGCAGGGGCATGTTGATCACGGTGGATGAGGATTACGTTTGTGGTGCTGCATTTGATCGTTTAGGCTCGGGTTGCTGTGGTGGCTGTTCGTTTGGGCTCGGGCGGCTCTGTGGCGGTGTATTTACGGTCCGCTGTGGCGTTTTTGCGCAGTGGTGGTTGTTCGTTTAGGCTCGGGCGGCTCTGTGGCGGTGCTTTTACTGTCCGCTGTGGCGTTTCTGCCCAGTGGTGGCTGTTCGTTTAGGCTCGGGC
>LPNX010554258.1:0-40000 GCA_001517045.1 Pseudotsuga menziesii
ACTTCCTTCTGGAACACATTCCTTGAATGAATTCCACGATCCTGGGAGGCCATTCAAGGTGGCCATCATCACTTCTGCATTCTTCACTTTTTTTCTTTTACCGCTTCAAGTTGTTCTTGATTTGAGAGACTCTTATGACTGCATGGTCTCTGCATTATAGATCTTCACATTCTTCAATTGGATTCTTTAGGTCATATTCTGATTTTTGTTCTTCCCTTCAAATCGCTTGAAATTCTGTTCTTCCGTTCTACAACCCCATTCTGTTGTGGATTATAAGGAGTTGACAACTCCCTCTTAATCCCTGCTTCTTTGCATAGATCTTTGAATTCATTCTAAGTGAATTCTCCACCATTATCTGATCGAATGGTCTTGATCTTCTTTTCAGTATGGTTCTTGATCAAGGCTTTGAATTCCTTGAACTTGCTGAACACTTCATCTTTGATTTTCATAAAGTAAATCCATGTCTTTCTAGAAAAATCATCAATAAAAGAAACATAGTATGCATACCCGCTTAGTTAGTTTGATGACATTGGACCGCATACATCGGAGTGGATGATTTCTAGAATGCCTTTGGCTTTGCTTTTGCTGCTAGGAAATGTCTTCTTTGTATTCTTCCCTTTCGCACATCCTTTGCAAACTCCATCATGCTTTGTTTGGAATGCAATAGGTAGTTCTCTGTAGTGCACATGTGCAAGCCTTCTATGTCAAAGCTCATTTGGCTCTACCATATCATGGATCAAGGCTTGTTCTGGATGACCCTTCAATTTGTACAAGCCTCCTTCTTGTTCTCCAATCACTACCGCATCATCAATTTTCTTTCCTTTTGGCCACATGATGACTTGACCATCGATGAATGCAACCCACATTCCTTTTGCATCCAAGGCTGAAATGGATAGAAGATTCTTCTTAAGTCCTGGAACAAACAATACTTCTTTCATTGTTAGAGACTTACCAGAGTTTAGCTTGTATGAAGATTCTCCACTACCTTTTATTGGATATTGGTAGTCATCTCCTAGTTTCACCTTGTGAGGTGATTCATGTCTGACAGTCTTACAAAGGATTCCTTGAATCTCGTCATATGTTTGGAAGCCCCACTGTCTATAAGCCAATCATGATTTCCATGAGTAATGTTACCTGTGAGAGCTGATATCAGAACATATTCATCCTCGCTTGAAGAATCTTCACTTTCATATATGGATCTCTTTCTGGATGGTTCATCATCCTCTGCAGCATGAGCATGATGTCTTCTTTGGCCTTGTCTCCCTCTGAAACTGGAACCTCTATACTCATGTAGGTGTCCAATCCAGTTTCTTCAGAGAGATCAAATACTTCTATTCTTGGAAGTTGTCAACTTCACCAAGCTTATCATCAAGCTATTGTGATAGATCATATTGAAATGAGAACCTCAAATGGAAATACAAAAGATTAGATCTTACCGATTTGAGGTGTCCGTCCTTGTCCTGGAGTTCGCTGATCTAGGGTTTGTCGCAGAAACCCTAATTTTCAAAACTTGGAAACTTTCAGATCTGATTGGACAAACAGATAGATCTCTTCAAATGGAGCTGTCCAATGTACTCGTTTTCTGAAAACAGTGGAGGGAAGCTCCCGGAACAGGAAGCCCTGATTTTTCAATTTCTTCTACAGAAATTCCTGTTACTGTTTCTGTGATACCTCCGAAATTAATGCTCCTATGTGTCTAAAATTTAGTACTGAGGTAACCTCGCATGTCCCTGATCCAAAACCATAGGTTTCATCATAATTGGTTTCACCATGTGGGATTTATTATCCTTTTCCCAAGGTGACCTGTTACAGGACTGTTCAAAATAGAGAAGTTGTACGGCATGCCACGTGTCACTGGTTCATCATCTGATTCTGATATTTGGACCACCAAAAGTACAGTCCATGACCTTTTTGGAACATCTTCAGGAATTCCATTTGGACCTCTGTAGCTCAATATATTGCAGATCTTCCCAGATGTCCTGTTTAGGGATGAATTATGGAAGAGGCTGGAACCCTAACTTGGAGAGATCATATCTCCTGGAGTACTGCGAATCTGAGTCTTATTTTTGGAAAGAGGCTTCATCAGGATTTCATATTCGTCCCCTGCAATTTTCAGCTTCTGATACTTCACCAATCTCGGAATATAGCGACTGTACCAAAACTTAGCAGTTTTAGTATTTAGGGTTTCTCTTAGCTCAGGGTCAAACTAGGGTTTGACTTTCCTGGAGTTTCACCCAACCAAATTTCTTGATCCAGGTCTCTAAACTTCAGTTTTGATGAGGAGAATAACCCTATGCTGATCTCACTCAAAAATTCCTCTTCTGTAGAATTCCCTAATTTCCACATCGAAACTGAAAATGCTTAAGATTAAATTCCGCATCGACAGAAAGATGCACCCTTCAATGGGGAGTCATCTTAGCATAATTTTGCTGAAAATTTGTGGAGGAAGATCCACAAAATAGGAATCCCTAGTTCCTGTAGATACACAATGTCTTCTTCTCAGGTTAGCTCTGATACCATGTTAGTTTTTCATCACATTTAAGCTAGAATTATGATCTTAGGATCTTTTCACTGAGAGAATAACAAGCACAGCAATAAAACACAAGCACATCACAAGAGACAAGAGACACAAAGAGTTTTCCTCGGGGAAACCATAAAGGATAAAACCCCGCAACTTCCTCTAAGATAGAATCAACACCAAAACAATAAGAGATCTCCCAAAACAGCAGTAGTCTTCTATCTTCTGTCTAGTCCCAAAATTTCCTTCTCCAGTAGTGTGCCACACTTGGGAGAGCAAGTGATGTATTTCACAAGTGATAAATAGAGACACTCTCACTCTCTATTTATATTCATCCGTTCACTTGAATTGCCTTTTCACACATAGGCTCAACCTAATAATTACTACTCGAGCCTACACCTTAATTAGTGTATAATAACTCAAGTGCCCCGAAACTGTGGGGACTTACCTAATGACTTGATATGACTTGATTACATTATTAATCCTCTCGATCGGAACATCGGGGCATGACCACATGACTCAAATACATAATAGAGACATCCCGGAATAAACATCGAGTTACAATATATAAGATACATAGAAGAATACATTCTGAAGTTACATATACATCAACATTCCTTGTTTTTTCTAGTGAACAACATATAATAAACATACAAGATCACACAAATAAAATGATCACCAACCTACTTCGAATATACATATTGATTAACTTTGCTTCTTGAGAAACCTAGTCCCAATATGATTATTATGATGATTATGGTTAACGTCCCTTGAGACCAAAATTTGGTCTAGGGGACCTAAGGAAATGGATTATTTAGTTTGTTTTAAAATTGTACTCCTATGCTCAAAGAGCTTGGAGAGAAGCGTCTTGAGATCACTATAATTTTGACATGTTAAAAGGCTAGGAAGGTTGTTATTGCAACAAAGATTATGAAACTGAGATCTAATGTGGGTGTACACAGGGAACTCTAAGAGGAATTGATTTTCATCCTCAATGTTCATATTCTCATAGAGATGGCAGATCCTTTTAACCCATGGTGTTTTAGGAACTTCCCAACGACCTATTTCACTATGGAGCTCATGAGAGTTCGTTCTTATCTTGGCTATATGAATTTTTTTCTTTGAACTAGTTAAAACATAGATACACTTTTGATCTTCTAGAGTAGGGTTGATGACCTCCTTATAATATCTTAATTTTCTTTTAGCCTCTAAATATTTCTCACACCACATTTTCTCTTTAAACTTAGAAGTAACAATATTTTTAATGTTATTAATATTTTGCAATGCAACACTTTCATCGATCTCCCAATGGTTTAAATAGGCCCTGGTATCTTTATACCAACTGTTAGCACTATTTTATTTCTGCTGTAGTTGGTGTTACTTCCTTCAAATTTTCAAGCTTGCGTGGATAATTTGATGGTCCCAAGGTTTCTTTCATTGGATAAATCATTAAAATTTCCCCAGGTTTGTAAGAAAAAGAGGTTAAAGGTTTTGAGAAAAAGAAAATGAGTATTTTATAGTCGGTGTTGGTGCATAATTTTTATTCATTTTGGATAAAGTTTATAAACATTGGTTTTATATATAAAGTTTGGCTTTATAGTCAAGTTTTTATATTTTTTATCAAAGTTTATTTTTTATAAAAATGTGAAAAAGTAGGTTTTCATAAAAGTTTTGGCACAAGGCCACTCAAGACCAAGAGCCCATGGCCATATATTTTTTATCAAAGTTTATTTTTTATAAAAATGTGACAAAGTAGGTTAGGTTTTCATAAAAGTTTTATTTTTTATCAAAGTTTATTTTTTATAAAAATGTGACAAAGTAGGCTAGGTTTTTATAAAAGTTTTGGCACAAGGCCACTCAAGACCAAGAGCCCATGGCCATATGGGGGTCACACACTGCACATCAATGCACACTAATCAAATTCTGCCATCAAAGTCCAAGCCCCAAGATCACAAGGAGTATTACCTTTCTTTGTTCATTGGTATACATTGAAACTTCCTACGCATATAAACAATAACAAGCTTTATTATATGGTGCATGTGGGATAATGTCCCTTCTGAAATTTATAAATGATTCCTCTTTCTGAATTGGAGTTGTCCAATTGCGAGAGTTGCACACCTAGTTACTGTTTGCTACCCAAGAATTATACGAAGTCCTTTGCGAGTTATTGCATTGATCTTGTAGCAGATTTATTGAATGATAATTGGGTGTTGTGACATTTGGTAACTAGGTTTACTCTTTCAAGAATATGCACAATAATCAATATGAGGAAATTCTTTTTGTTGTGAGAATGATGGATTTGAGTTCGATATGCTCATAAAATCTACAACAGCTACCACTAAGTCCGTAAACATTAGAGGAAATTTCAATTTAAAATGGGCCTTCCAAAAATAATACAATTTCCATGTCATCGTGTATTAGCCAATCAAAATGCTTTAAAATTCAAAAAGGGAGCACCTCTTAAACAAATTTTTAATATAAATTTGGGGATATGTATCATAAAAAAAATACTTTTTTGTTCGTATTTTCGACATATCTCTTTGTGTTTTTACTCAAATTTCGATCAGGAGAGCTCGTTGGATGCATAATTAAATTTCGCATCCAACGAGTACTCACTCAACATACTTCTAACAGGACCCTCTACCCCAAAAACAAGAAATACTTGAAAAAACGTGATGATCATCACTTTTTTTCATGTATTTCTTGTTTTTGGGGTAGCGGGGCCTGTCAGAAGTATGCTGAGTGGGTACTCGTTGGATGTGAAATTTAATTCCTCATCCAACCATCTCTCGTGATCAAAATTTGAGTAAAAACACAAGAAGATATGTCGAAAATACAAACAAAAAAGTAGTTTTTTCTTTTCTTCCTCCAAAATTAATATATATTATTTTATTATTTTAACTATTATTTTATTAATTTTCCTTAAGAGGCCCATTTTGAGTTTAAATTTCCTTTAATGAAAGTTGTTAGAAAATATGCAAAATAATATAATTAAGCGAGATGGTCTTATCCAAATGGAATACCACTCGACAACTATAAGATTTAGTATGCCTTGAATGCATTTATGATGGATCGTTTGGAAGCTTGGGAACTGGTTCACATATTTCAGAGTTTAATTATGGGTGGTAGAGAATGATGTTGAAGATGGAGAAGCGATTCCACCTCCATACCAAAATTGGAGTCAAAGGATAAGGGAAAGGCAACATAGTAGTAACCGTGAGGTTGTAAATGTGGAGAATCCTCGATGTTCAAAGTCCTCTGCCAAATGGACCACTATAGAAAGTAGACCTAAAGTGTCTGTTATTTCTTCCTCACAACAATCTAAGAAACAAAACTCTCTTTCCATCGTATCGACTGATGCAATATGACTATTAAATTGAAGTTTGCAGTGTGATACACTTTCTCTTTATTAAAATCTCAAGACCTTGTGGAAAATACAACTTCTAAGGTGAAGCTAATAACTCTCAACTGAGGATGTGCTAATGGCCGACAACAGAATGTTGGGGTAGTTTCTATTCCAAAACAATCTAAATTGCAAGTCTCCAATGATTAGGATATCTGTGAAGTGGCTTGTATCAAGAAGCCCTGCTCATCATATTGGCACTCAATCTTGTTGTCTGTATGCATCTAAGCCTAGCATCCTTATTGTTCAAAGTCGAAGGTCTTAAAGGTTGGGTTGTGCCCAAAGGAACCGAGACTGAGACTTAGGATTAGTGGGTTGAACTCAACAGGTTTCAAGTGAATGATATTCTCTATTTCAAATACAATAAATTGGAGGATTTAGTGCTTAAGGTGACCAAAGGAACCTTCTTCCAAACACCAAAGCCAAAATTCTAGTTTAAAACTTCCTTGCGCAGAGTGGTATAAACAACAATTTTATGAAGGATTATGTTCAAAATGAATCGAAGGTTCATATCAAGGACATGAAGCATCCAACGACCATAAATATTTCCGCATTACCAACTTGCTCAAGAAAATGAAATCTCAAACTCAACGGAATTGGGTAGATCCATTAATTTTTTAATAGTGGAGATCAGAAGATGGAAGAGATCTACAGTGGATATGGATTCCACTACATCAACATGCAAGGAAAAATAAATTTTCAAGATTTGTGAAATTTAGATGCTCGTGGTTAAATCCAAGACACATGTCCACACAACATGTTTTGACCAAATTGATCAGCGAATGGGAAAAATTCCGCTAGTTCAAAGTGTTGTTGGTTTAGTTTTTCAAAACTCAATGAAATTTTATATGGGAAGGGAGTTTGATACACGTGTTGATGCAAGATTTTTCAGCTCAAAAGATCAATGACAGTAAGCTATTCTGCTAGGAAAAAGTGGGGATATTCAAACACACTATTCCTCAACTAATAGAAGACTGTAAGGATGGGAAAGAACATTGTAGCTTGTGATCCAAACTAGAATTTCCTATGCAGGAAGCTTTGAATCTGCAGATGCCTTTAGAACATTCTAAGGAGCTAAGCGATTGTAAGAAGTTAATCAAATGTTGGTCATGGGAATGAAGACATTAATTTGGAGTATCACTCATATCAATGCATTACAAATGTAGGTGTCTCAGCCATCAAGTGCTGGTATTCCACTTGGGCTTAAATGCATGAGAGAAGATGAAGTGTGGCTTTCCTCGAGAGTATTAAAAAGTGTAGTGCATTTCCTTTCCATATTCAAGGACAAAGAGGAAGAGAGAGATATGATGCAAAATTTTTCTAATTTTTTTTTATCGTAATGGAACATAGAAACCTCATGAATATATTTTCTACGTGCATATAACATCTTTTTGAGTATGTGATTCATAGCCAGCAACTATTGGTTGTATTTTCTATCCTTCTTCAGACAGCTAAGGTTGTATGATACTTTGCTGATGTGCTTGTAAATTTTCTTGTTAGTAACCAACTATATGTCCTTAAACAACCAGTCGCACCTGCATCAAAGCTAGTTATACAATTGTTACAGATTTATTTGTTGCTATTGAAAAATATCCCGTGAATTGTGAGCAATTTTTACAGCCATATGTACCAAATATTAATTAAAGCAGTCAAACATGTTTTTTTTTATGAAAATGCCTGTTTTAGTCATTGAGTTCAAAGACTTGTTTCTGACGAATGGAGATGAATTTTAAAAAATAGAGAGATAAATTCCCTAAGAATAGGATAATATTGAATAACCTCTCTCAAGTTTTACACAGGTATCATGGTTTGGGATAATCAAAGGTATCTTTACAGGGCAATTTTCCATATTTCCAAATTCATTCTGAGTCATCAAATTCAAATGCATATTCCAAGGAACTGGAGGGGAATATAGAAAAATGGAGACATGGGTTTTGTTAGGGACATATGTAATTACAAAAACCTATCTCATAATTTACACAAATGGCACCATTTGAGATAATAAAGTGGGGATATGAAACCTATTTTTCAACAATCCACCTCCCGAAAGGAAGGAAATCAGTTGTAACTGTTTCTAGTTTGATAATGTAGTTAGATTTCAAATTTAAGATTGACAGGTGTAGATATTTTCTATAAATTCAAATGTAATCGATAGGTTTTGGGGTTGGATTTTCAAGAGTGTAGAGGATATTTCTCTGTAACAAGTTTCAATTTTTGTATATGAATAAAATTGTAGAGATGGAATGTTGAGGGTTTTCCATGGTAGAGATTATTGTGCCACCACTTTTCTTCAGTAAGTGATCTTCTTGTATGACTATTTTTATAGCTTCCCCACTCCATTTTGTATTTTCTTTCATGTTTGAACATCAGTTTATGGGCTATAATTCATATTGCATGCTCTAGGTTCATTGTTCAAGCATTTTCAAAACAATTTCTACCAAAGTTTTACAGAATTCACCCTATCTAAGTGCTCTGCTTGATGGACTATCTTATTTTACTTCTAATCAACTTGAAAATGCCTCAAGACTGAGGAAATGGTGTTTACCTTTCCTTTTTCCATGAAAATTTCAAACCCTTACCTCGTGCAACTCAACTCATGTTTGATTATTGACTCCATTGCCCAATGGTCTCCTCCATGATTGTCCTACCAAATATTTAAAACAATTTGTCCCTATCAGAAATCTGACCTTCTGACTTTCTTTTATTGAATATTCTGAGTAAGAATACTTTATAAATATTGAGAGATCCCTCTCTGATTGTATTCAATTAGGATACAGTCTCAAGTTGTTCTGTGGTTACCTTAGGATCTACCTTTCACATCTTGGGTACATTCTGAGTTCTAACACCAACCTCACTTGAGCCTTAGGTGTTTTTGGCTGTAATTTAAAGCTATATTAGGATGTCTATGGTCTCCCATGTTATTGATACCACATTCTTGGTGATTGTTTTAATACATATAGGGGTTTCTTCATATTGCAAACCACCTCCATATTTACCTTCACAAAAAATTACTCTGGTTGTTTCATGTAGATTTTTTATTCCAAATCACCATGTATAAATGTTGTCTTCAAACCCATATACTCTAATTCAATGTCAAAATAAACTACAATAGACAAAATAAACCTAATAGAAATTAATTTAGAAATAGGAGAAAAAGACTTACCAAAATCAATTCCCTTCACCTAGGAATATCCCTTGGCTACTAGGTAAGCACTGCACTTCTCTACCTTACCTTGTAAATTCAGCTTCTTCTTTAACACCCATTTCCTAACAATATGTTTTCTTCTAATTGACAACTCAATTATATCCCGAGACTTATTTTTATCTGAGGAATCCATTTCATCAACCATTTGCTTCTTTCAAAATTTACTATCCTTTAAATACACTTTCTCCCTGATAGATTTAAGATCATCAGTAATAATAGTTAGATAAAAATTAGAGCAGATGTAATACCCCTAGTTCTAACTTGGATGCATTTGAACAAAATTATGTAAATGATGTAAATATGCTACTATGGATTCCTAGTGTGGAGCTCAAGGCTAAGGCCCGAGTAGTGAATGGCTAGGCATGTATGATGTAAATATTTTATTTGGACTTTATGTTTGTCTTATTATGCCAATTTGAAATGTATGTAAATATTATGTGTGTAAATAATATAATGGTCCAAAATTTGTTGTGTAAATATAACCAAAGGGGTTATGATTCCAACAAAGGAGAAGATGAAAGGGGTCCCATGGGAGACCAAATCCTTGCTAACAAGTGTCAACTTTAGAACTCGTCCAAAATTCTATCATGTTCCTTGAATAATCCAATTATCTCCTTTTTTACTATTTTGAAATCATTGAATGCATGTGTGGGGTTGGTGGGAAAAGTCACCTCATGCAACTATTGAAGAATAGGGTTGACTACATTTTTGTGACAGTTCTATTAGTTGCTAGAAGTTAGTCTACAGCTTCCAGGAGTCCTTTATTCTACTATCAGAAGCCATTTTAGTTGTCTTGTCACCATTTTCTCATACTTATTGGATTCAACCTTCATTCTCTCACACTCACACATAGATATACACTAGTCAAAGCTCTGTATTGTTGTTCATTATTTGTATAAACTAGGAAATTCAATTTTAGGAATAGAGCTTCAAATTTGGAAGGGAAATTGTTGGTTGTAGGTAAGAAGAGAGGCTGGGAAAGCTAGGGACCATTTCCCATTGACTTATGTTGCTCATATTTTATTGACAAGCCGAGAATTTAGGATACAAGTGGTTCTCCAACATCATTTAGCAGGTTGGTATTATTCTATGCACACATTAGAAGCACTCGACAAGATGGATCACCCAAGAGAACCATGGATAGGTGAAGGGGATTCTTAATCCAAGAAGCTTGTTGTGTGGGGTAGGTATTGTGGAAGCCAAGGTTTTGATAGTTGACTGATATCCATATAGAGACATTTGGCTAAGAATAGAGAGAAAAACGGGTTGTGGTATGAGAGAGAGAAACATGTAGGTGTTTCCTTCCCCCTAGTGGCCTCATAGCCTAGCTTGGGGGTGGACTCTTAGAAGAAAGAGTATATGCTGGAAATACTTCCCATGGTTAGGTGGAAAGTTTCTCTTACATAGTCAGTTGCTTGGATTTGCATTGTTTAAAGATAAGTATTCTTGTGTATCTGAATCTACAATGTATTTAATTGATTCCTGAACTGCTTATGCATGTATATGCATGTTAACTTATGTGGATCAATTTTATTTCTATCGTATGTTTATTTATGTTTTGCACACACATTTTATTTGGTATGAATTCCTAATTTGAGTTTTGGGTTGAATTTGGAGTCCCAAATTAGTGTAATGTCCCCTTCCAATGGTGATATTGGGTGAGGGAAACGTTACAGCTAAAATCAAGTGGGATATAACTTTCTTGTTACCTTATTTCATGAACAAATATTCACAAGGTTGAAACTTGAGGTTCTTCCTCTTCTGGTTCATCTTATTCTATTGAGTCATATTCTTCTCCCTCCAACTCAAACCTTATTTTTTTTTCCTTCTTCCTTTGGTTGGACTTCCTATTTGGGAGGAACTTTATAAAACATCCTGCCTATAAACAATCTTGTTAGCTATTAGGTTCCAATGTGTATAACCTTTTATGCCATATTTATAACCAATAAAGATACACTTTCCATTTGTATTATCCAAGTCACTACTATTTTCCTTTGGAACATGGACATAAGCATCACAATTACAAACTAGGAGATGTTTAAGAGATGTTGTTTTACAAGTCTATGCCGCATTGATGTAGGTGATCTATTTACCAAGTAACATACTATATTTGTTACATTTTTCCCAAAATTTTGTGATAACCTTGAACACTTAGTGTTGCTCTAAAATAAATCATATGACTAGGACAAGATCACTAACGTATTGAAAAAGTTGAGATTGACTTAATTCACTATCTTTACAGGTAGATTTAGACTCTTACATATACACAAGAGCACATACAAACTTCAGTAAGAAAATATAATACAAGAGAAGGATTAGGGAGAATAAAGATATGTACCTTTTTTGAAGGTTTTCCTAGTCAATCATTTGCATTTCTTCGGATCCACTCTGTGATGTCTAAAGCCAACTTGCAAAAACACAAATCCAACCTTTCTCAAGCCAATTTGACACTTAACAAAGAATGCAAATGAATTGAAAATGAAAAGAAAATTAACTATCTAATCAATTTCACTGTAAAAGACAAGATATTTTTTTATTTTATTTCAAACCACAATCACAAGAACACTTGATTCGGGGAGGAAAATATGTAAAATATCAATTATAGTAATGAAACAAGTACAATATATACATTCTCAATGCTTGACACATTATCAAACTTGAAGATTCCAATGTCTCTGCTCATGCAATTTGATGAAGCCATTCTAGTCCACTAGATGTATATAAGGGGTGAAGCTACATGAGCGTGAAAAATTCAAAATTCATGGATACAAGGGGTAGAAATAGGGATTGTTGATGGATAGTGATGAAGAGCATGTGAGTGACTACTCCAGCATAACTTTGAATTTCTATGTCTCTCTCCCTAGTCCATTTCATTTCCCTTTTATTTTTAGAGGAAGTAGTTGTAAATAATTACCATGTGGTGGTTTATGGAGTTACAACAGGTCAATTTTATTTGTAAAACTTCCTTAACTCCCATATTTTGAATTCTTATATTTTTCCATGAAATTATGAGGAATTTGCACCCAATTCACAAGAAACCACTCCTTTTTAGTATGCAATAGGTGAATGGTTATTTTTTATGCATTCAATCCCTATTCAAGAGAAAGATGCTAATGATACATGCCCTAATAGTGTGTAGGGTGGTAATTTCCCCCTTTTGTGGTTAGAACTCTTAGGATTCAATGGAAATATGTTGGGATCTCATTTTCAATTACGAGGGTCATAGATAAGGGTCAAATCACAGGCTCTTCCATTCATAAGTGTCATTTTTGTAAGCAGATATTGACACTCTTAAGTGTCATATTTTGAACTATCATCATAGACAGAGAAGTGTCGATTTGATCGATAACAGTTTCCCCCTAATGTGTGAGGTCAAAAGGGAATATTATGTCCAAAATACATAATAATAAGTGGTCGAATGGGATGCAGAGTAGACAAGGCCGAGTTTTTGAGACTCTTAGTTCAAACAATGTACCTGCAACATAGAGATATGTGTTAGACATTATTTTCCTTGAAGTGGAAATATCCATGTTCAAAATGATAGAACATGGATGTCAAATTGTATACATAATGGATCCATTAAATATATAAATGATATAGTAGTCATGGCTATGAAATAATATGTAGTGGATCCATGCCAATAAGGAGATCATAGCCACAAATAGATACACATTGGATCTATGTCAGTTTGGAGATCATATCAACAAATAGGTACACAAGGGAACTATGTATCAGCATGCAACATGAGAACAATATGTAACTGAGCTAAGTAATGGTACCAATGTCATATGAGGTGTGGCATAGCCTTGGGAAACTCGGGGAATAGAAAAATGTGAGGATGTTATTGTTGTCCCAACGTATTCCATCGAGGTACAAATCCTACCCATGAGAATAGATGATTTGAAGTCAAACATGGAGGATATAGTTTGATTACCATCCATTAATGCATATCATTTACAAATGTGAGGCAAATCACCAATAATGATGATGGGTACCAAGGTACCTAGTACATTCTATCAAGTGTGAATAGTTGTCTTGGAGTTGAACACTTGTAGAATCTTCAGACTAGGATACATTGATGTATTCCCATTACCCAATAGTGAGGGAATCTACCACTAATGAATGCAACCCCCAAGGTTCTACTGATACTATAGATCTCGTTCCCAGAGCATGATGAGTTTTATTCAATGGGAAGAGACCCATTGGAAGGTATGAATTAAGGAATCCCCCATCATCCAACACAAACAAATATCAGGGATTGATTTTACTTGGGAAGGGATTGGGACAATTTTTTCCAAAATGGGCCATCGAGTATATCTCATGCATGCACTAGATTTAAATAGTGAACAAAATAGAGTCCATGACCAACAAATGATAATGCACTCTCTTGAAAGGGGAAAGGAATTACATTAATAATGAAAATGGAATCTAAAAATGTTAATAGATTTCATGACATCAAACATCATGGGAAGCCATTCAATCAACAACCTATGATGAGTTTTCATTTATTGAGTGCAATGTTACCTATCAATGATGTAAATAGGGACATGGTTTTAAAATACTAATTTAATGTCTTAGATAAGATGAGTTTTCATCGATGAGACACAACCTTCCTGTGAGAAGTCAATGGTGACCTTCTACACAAGCATGAGTCAAAACACTGGTTCCAATGATATGTGATGAGAACATGCTAACACCAAGGAAAGGACGACACATGAGGTCAAGGAAATTGTAGAATGGATGACACATGATATATCCTTGAATAATGAGCATGACATAGTAGTGACTTGGTCATGTTTTTCACAGAGGGACCAACGATACCCAAAATGTAGGAGACATTGACAAATTCTCCATATGATTGGAAGAGTAGCCAACTGAAGAAGTAATAACCTTGAGATCAAGGCTTAAATCCTATGGAAAAAACTAGAATCTAGCTTGTTGAGAGACTTAAGGATAGTGCTATGTTCAAGGATCACTTTATTTAGTGCCACAAAATAGCATACATTTGAGATTCTCCCCCTTTATCTTTTTATAATATTTGATTTTTAGTGTTTCTTTCATATTATAAATCCTGAAAAGGTATAGAAGAATTCTATAGTACATTGGAGAATACGAGAATCACATTGCATGAAACTACATTCATAGCACTTGGAGCATATCTATGCAAAAAATGGATGAGTAGGATGCAGACACTCTTGAAGCATGTCTTCTCTAATCAGGGTAGAAGGATGCAACTGCAATAAGTAGCAAAGGGGAGTGTTATTAGGAAAATGATTTCGTAGTAAGAAACAAGTGTCTAATTGTAGTGAGTAGTAGACAAAAAGTGCAAGATATTGTAGGAAAATGCAATATCATAAAGTGCAACAAGTTTGAGAGTCCCCTAGGTGATGCTAAGAATAAGAATTAGGGAGGGTCATGAGGCTTCATCTCGATGAAATGATGAAGCTAATTATGGACTCTTGATCCTAACACAA
Source organism: Pseudotsuga menziesii (assembly GCA_001517045.1). NCBI lineage: Eukaryota > Viridiplantae > Streptophyta > Pinopsida > Pinales > Pinaceae > Pseudotsuga > Pseudotsuga menziesii. Next base: position 14,601 of record LPNX010554258.1, read on the forward strand.
ACATCATAATGGGTACCAAAATAAAATAGGGTTCTAACTAGGGTACCCATGAGTTGGTAAGGTCTAACATGAAAATTATGATTTTTCTTAGGACAAAATGCTATTATCACAACTCCATGTGTTGTGATCCAAGGTGTGAAAATAATGGTATGGATGATGTAAACCATGCATTATGGAGATGGAATACCCTATATTCTATTTTAGGCACCCTTTAATAGGATCACCAATTGGAAGAAACAAGCCTTCTTTCTTGTTATCCTGTTCACATTAGTTAGAACTAGGAAAAATGGCATTAGTAATTGTATTTTTTGAAATATTTAATACTTAAGAGAAAGTGAAAGAAACCTAATATACTTATAATACAATGAGTACCAATGAAATTACCTAGGCGCAAGGGTCTAGGTATAATATCTCATTAGATAGAGCCCATTTCTAGGCCCTAGAATGTTCCCCTCTATATGTTTTAGCTCATAGCCCCCCTTAATTAACACTCACTTTATAATGTAATTAAGGACCAAGCCTCATTGAATTGAATTTACCTTTCCCTATATCGCCATGATATTGGTCATAGAAAAGTACCATGTCTCCTTCAGAGAAGACAAAAGGATGTACATATTTATCATATTGATCCCCCACACGTTTCTTGAGTGGTTCATTAGCAATTTATGCATATCTTTTGTGCTCATACAATTGTTTCAAGTATACAAAGAATTATTCTAATTTGTTGGTATATGGTAAGAGCTCTATATATATCTTCAAATTCAAGATTTCATTCTCACCAATATTCACCTTATCCTTCGTAGGTGAAAATAATGCATACCAATGCATGTTTCCTAAGATATTTCTCCCAAAGAAGTATACTCGATGATATCCTTATCTATATGCATGATGATGTCTATGGGATCATGACATGGTAAAGAATTGAAGGACCCTATAGGCAAGGATTACTAATCATCAACTTCCATTTTGATAGAGTGATCATCCCGATTTACTTTTCTTTTAACTATAGCTTGATAGGCTATATCGGCTGCAGACATAACCAACATATCCATGCTAAACCTATTTACTTTCGGTGTCTGTTATTGTAGTATGAATGAGTCTTATAAACCATTTATAAATCCTTATTAGACTAATAAATCTTCTAATTTTTTTTGGTTTATTTAGACCTCAACAATTTCATATAAGTTAGATTTTGTGTAGATATATTTTCACTCTTTTAGTTGTGATGATATATTCAAAGCATTCAAGATATCCTTTCCCCAACTCACATTTCATTTCTTTTGTAGATATCAAGTTCATTACAAACAAGTTTTTTTCACTTGGAAAAAAAATGTATCTTGATATGCATATTTTGAGTCAAAGATTACATATATGTCTTATAACCCAACCATTGCATAAATTTAATAGTACTTAGGCTGGAACACTTCTTTAGTCTAACAAACTTGATAAAACTATACTATAAATCTTACTTTCTCTTCTAATGATAGACAATTTTGTAACTAGTAAAAATTCCTTTTTGTTGAAAGTACTATTCTAGGATATCAACCATCTAAATTCAAACAAATAACATATCACATTTTAGCTATATTCCAAGGATGATTGGAAAAACAAATCTGTATATTTATTACAGTCTTTCATCATTGTTTAAAAACTCAAGAAGAACATATAACATCAAAAAACTTGTAAAGTTCCTTGGAAAATCACATAATTATTAAGCAATTCCTTATAGAAGAGGACTCCTTCATCCTTCCCAATTGCTCTCTTTGAAAGAGAGTTGACTTCCTTGTTTAATTACCTATAGCCATGAGAAAACTAAATATTATGAAAGGAAGATTTGAGCTATCTAATCTTTTCCAAACAATGGTATATTAAAGGCCCTTGTAGGTCTACTTTACCATTTACCCAATTAATAAGTACTTTTTAATATCCACATTTATCATCACGACATTCCCCATCAAAGTGTCCTATAGGAATGTCAACAAGAAGGATTTGAATTGGAAGAATTCTAGTTGATTTAAAATTGGGTTCTTTGTAGTATTCCTTGAAGGAAATAATGACATTTGAGCTAACTTTGAGAAATCCTTTTGGATGTTAGAAAAATAGGATCATATATCAATAAAAATAAACAAGATGTAAATATAAAACACATTAACACATTACAAGAGAGACACTAATATAACATGGTTCACCCAATATGGGATATGTCCACACATAAATTGCTAGTCCTTTTATTATTATACCATCTAGCAAAGTGAAGGGATACAGCCTACAACAAACCTGCTGGACTTCCTCTTCACTCTCTCATAGTCTCTATCACACAATAAGAAAGATCATTTTACAATGATACAATACAATACACAATCGTATTAGAATGCTTTTCTTTTATAGGGGAATTGCCATGGGAAAATACTATAGGTCACCCAATACCATGGGCCTATAAACTATTGGCCAACGAAACATCCCAAAATTTTATTTCTAGGTCTTCTCCCTAGCACCCCCCTGTTGGGATTAGTGTATAATAAAACTGGGGTACAAACATGACTTAACAATAATATCACTGAATCAGGAAGATCAAGCTCCACAACCAACAATATCCCACTTGGAGGCTGATCACAACAACTCCACTATTGTTGCACTTGTTGTACTATGCTCTAAACTTTGGAACTAGAAAATTTCTCATCTTCACCTTCATGCTTGAAGGCCAATAGGAACCAAGAAGGAACTCGGTTTCTCTCTAGTTACTACCTTTTTCAACATGTCTGCAAGATTTTGGCTAGTATGTAATGTTTCCAACTTTAACCATTTATCTTCCAGAATAGATCTTATGAAATGGTACTTGATTTGTATGTGTTTAGTAATAGAATGGAAGGATAATTTCGTTGAAATATGAATTACACTATGGCTTTCACTGTACAACCTGCTATGCTCCTTCTTCTTACCCAATTCCTCCATGAATCTTTGAAACCAAATCATCTCTTTACTAGCCTCTGTAGTAGTAACATACTCTGCTTTGGTTGTCGAAAGTGAAACAACCTTTTTTAGTTTCAAAATCCAACTTACTGTTGTTACGCCTACAGTAAAAGCATATGCTATGGTGCTCCTCCTGATGTCTTTATTTCCTACCATATTTTTGTCAACATATCCTTGCAGAATAGTGCATGAACCTCCAAAACATAATGAATGAGAAGTGGTACCTCTCAAATACCCAAGAATCCATTGTACTATCCTCCAATGCTATGTACCTAGATTGTTCATATACTTTCTCATAATTCCCACTACATATGCAACATGTGGTCTTGTGCACACCATGTAATACATTAAGCTACCAACTATTGATGAATAGGGAAACTTGAACATGTATTCTATATCCTCCCGTGTCTTGGGAGACATCACCTTACTTAGTTTGAAATGGTTGGCCAAAGGTGTACTAACCAGTTTTGCATTTTGCATTCTAAACCTCTCAAACATCTTTTCTATGTACTCACCCTAACACAATGTCAATTGTGTTTTTTTCCTTTATCTTGTTACTCTCATACAAAGGATTTTCTTTGCAGAACCAAAATCCTTCATTGCAAATGATTTATCTAGTTTCCTTTTGAGAATATTTATATCCTGCATGTTAGACCCTGCAACAATCATATCATCCACATACGATAACAATATAATATATCTTCCATTATCTAGCCTCTTGAAATAAACAAAGTGGTTATAATGACATCTATTATAACCCCGTTCTTTTATAAACTTATCAAATTTCAAATACCACTATCTTAGAGCTTGTTTTAGGACATACAAGCTCTTTTTCAACCTACAAACCAAATTCTTCTTCCCTCTGACCTCATATCCCTGTGGCTGCTGTATATAAATCTCTTCCTCCAAATCCTGATGGATAACAGTTGTTTTTACATCTAAATGTTCAAGATGTAAATATTCTACCACCACTATACTTAAAATAGTTATAATTGAAGTCATTTTAACAACAAGAGAAAATATTTCATCAAAAGCTATACCTTTCTTTTGTGCAAACCCCTTTACCATAAGTCTAGCCTTGTAGCTCTTATTTCCTCCTTCTTCTTCCTTCAACTTGTAAACTCATTTATTCTGCAATGCTCTTTTACTTGCAAGAAAATCAACCAAATCTAAAGTCTGGTTTATTACCAATGAGTCCATCTCCTCATTCATGTCTTTCTCCCACTTCTTTCTAGTTTCCACTTTCATTACCTCTTCATAACAATATGGTTCACCAGAATCAGTCAGCAATAAATAATATAGTGAAGGAGATAATCATTCTGGGTGTCTACTTAACCTGGTAGATATTCTTACACTTGTAGGAGTTTGAGGTACCTGCTGTTGTTCTTGATTTTCTAGTACCTTTGTAACTTCATTTTCTTTGATTTCATCAAGCACTATTTACTCTATGTTTTACTTTCCTCTTTCTTTCCCTGCAACCAATATTTGTACATAACCTTTTTCATTGAATACTGAATCTTTACTCCTAATGATTTTTTGATTTTCATAATCCCATAAGAAATAACCATAATCATCAACCCCATTTCCAACAAAGGTGCATTTATTGGATTTAGCCTCAAGCTTTGTTTTATTTTCTTTATCAATATGGACAAATGCTTCACAACCAAAAGTTCTCAAAATTAGTACTTTAACTTTTTACCTGTCCATGCCTCCTTTGGAATTCCACCATCCAAGTACTTGAAATCCCTCTGTTTATTAAGTAAACAACAATATCTACAACATCAACCCAAAACTGTAAGGTAAACCCCTCATGAAATCTCATACACCTTGCCTACTCCATGATCGTCCTATTCACCCTTTCTAGCACACCATTTTTGTATGGTGTTCCTGGGAATTTCTTCTCTCTATGAATCCCATGGTATGAACAGTAACTATCAAACTTCTTGCTACTATATTCATTATCATATCTGAGACACTTCAAATTTCTCCCTATCTCATTCTCAACCAAATATTTCCACTTTTAAAAAGAAGAAAACACCTCATATTTATGTCTAATGCAATAAACCCAAGTTTTCCTTATTGCATCATCCATAAAAGTAACATTATAACAAGAGACACTAAGTGATTATAGATGAGATGGTCCCCATACATCTGTATGCACAATCTCTAACTTTCCACTCTTCTTCTATCTTCGAACCCTGAGAAATCTAACTCTCTTATATTTTCCATAAACACGGTTCTCACAGAATTCCAAACTTACCTACTTCAATTCTGGAAGCAATTTCCTTGAGTGGAGAATATGCATCCCCTTCTCACCGATGTGGACAATCCTATGATGACACAATGTTATAGCTATTTCCATGGAATCTATAGAGATAAAATAATAGTATTATGAGGACATAAATACAATGTACTTATCCTATATCCTTTTGTTATTACTAGTGCTCCTTTAGTGATATTCCACCATAATTTTCAAACGTAGACAAAAAACCGCTATCTCCCAAATTCCTTGTTGAGATCATATTTATTTTCATAGAAAGAATATGCCTTGCATATTTTAGAAGCCATTCATTTCCATTATTTAACTTAATATGTACCTTACCCATTCAAACAATTTTACATGGTTCATCATCCCCCAATAAAACATATCCAAAATCACCTGGAACATAATCATGAAAGAATTTCCTATAGGGTGTAGCATGACATGAAGCCCTTGAATCTCATACCTAGTAATCACTAGTATTATATAATGCAAGAATAAAAGCATATTGTAACACATCACTTGCTACATTATCTTCTTAAGTAGTCTCTTGCTTCCTGTCTCCTTTATTCTTTGGAGATCTGCAGTCTTTCTTTAGATGTCTCCTCTTATAACAATTGAAACACTCTATCTTTCCTAGTCAGAACTTAGATCTTCCTTTTTTAGAATTGTTGCGATTAATTAGTCTCTTTCCTCTCTCCCTTTGTCTTCTCCTCCTCTCCATGGTCAACACATTACCTCATGTTTCACCTATGATTTTTCTTTTCATTTCCTCGCTAAGAAAAACACCAGCAATGTCATCAAATTTAAGAGTGTTTTAACTAGAGACAGAGTTACTTTCAACCATGACCAATCCATTCTATATTTTTGGAAATGAGCACAAGATTAGAATATCCCTAACCTCATCATCAATGTTCACTCCTATAGAAATTAGCTACTTAATAACTGTATTAAATTCCTTTAAATGTTCAACAACATATCCACCTTCTAACATATTCATATTAAACAAACGATTCGTTAGAAATACCTTGTTGGAAGTAGAGGGTTTTTCATAGAGATTATCCCATGCGCTCATCACACACTCCATTGTCTTTTCTTTTGAAATATTGAAAGCCACCGATGAATCTAGCACAACCATATTGTTCCCAATGCCTTTCTGTCAAGAAACTCTCATTCTTTGTCCTCCATAGTCGCTGATTGTTTTTCTTTTCATCCCAAAGGTAGGAGCAAATTGTTCTAGTACATATAGTCCTCCATTTGCATCTTCCGTAACTATTAGTTTTGGCTGTTAAATTTTCTGACCCTAAACTTGTCTTCTTCAACCATTTCTCCCACTCGAACTAAGAACCCTTCTTTCCTGCGAGTTTACCATCCAAATAGACCTTTGGCTCTAATACCAATTTCTATAAAAACATAATCACAAATAAATAACAGTAAACAAGATGAAAATATAAAACACATTAACACATTACAAGAGAGACACCAATATAACATGGTTCACCCAAGATGGGATACGTCCAATAAAAAATGATTGTCCTTTTATTATTATACCATCCATCAAAATGAAGGGATACAACCTACGAAAAACCCGATGCACTTCCACCTCGCTCTCTCATAGTCTCTCTCACACAATCACATAAATTGTTTTACAATGCTACAATACAATACAAAACCGTGTTACAATTCTTTTATTTTATAGGGAAAGTACCATGGGAAAATACCACAGATCACTCAATACCATGGTCCCGTAAATTATTGGTCAACAAAACATCCCAAAAATTTCTTTGGGGGGATTTTCCCTCGAACCCCCACTGGACCCTACACCCCCCTACTAGGACGAGTGTACAGTAAAACTAGGGTACAAACATAGTTGAATAATAACATCTCTGAATTAGGAAGATCAATATCCACAACCAACATTGGGTCATCTTAAAAAATAACATAGTTTCTATGAACCCACACATCCCAGCTTACTAGGGTGGGAAATTATTTATATCTGAAAATAGATTGATACCATTATTTTAGGTTGGAATCGAAGGTTTGAGAGTCCCAATTCCCATGAATGTTTAGGTACTTCATTGCTTCCTTCCATACTATATTAGTAAAAATACATTTCACCAACAAATGATGTATAGTTTATTCATCTTTAAAACACAACATACATAATAAAACAAGTTTAGGGTCACACTTAGATGTTTCATATGTTTCCTTAAAAGATCAATGCCACTGAGAAAAAATATAAATATTTGTAATATCTAGATTGCAAATTTGAGATGGTATGAATCTAGACCTTTTGATGTCCTTGATATTTGGGAACGTTGTTTTTTTAAAGGTCTTGTAATATACTAATTGAATTTCAGAGCATCCTAACATGAGATCATCCTTCATCAAGTATGTTCCATGGGAAATTCATCCATTAAATCATCAATCTTTGGTATTATAAATATATTTTTTATGGGTATAGAAATCTAACATGGGATCAACCTTCATGAAGTATGTTTGATGTGTAATTCATCCATTAAATCATTATTAGAAATATATTTTTATGGGTATTAGAAATATATTTTTTTATGGGTATTAGATTTTTTTTTTTTTGGGGGGGGGTATTATAGATATTTTTTTTAATATTATGGTAAGATATTTTATTAAATCATCACTCTTGAATATTATAAATCTATTTTTAAAATATTATTTTCAAGAGCTTCATGGTTGAAGCAATTTTTGTATGAGCAAGATTTTTTTTTTCTATTGAAATGACATTTGATGGATATGGATTTTTTTTATTTCTCTCATAATATCCATATCTAAGGTCTTTTAATAGTTTCCTATTTTTGATTTTCCATTCAAGTTCTAGTGGTATATATCGTAATTCTGGTTGATACTTTTCCAACCATTACTTCAATTACAAACTTTACCTTTCTTGGGTGGAGGTTGGAACTTTTATTGGAAATACCTATAAGCCTACATGTCATTTATGTTTTCAAATCTCAAAATTGGGAAGGGATTTAATATTCCTAATGAATGAATCACCTCTATCTTATAGCTTATTTTATAGTCCATTATTGATGTTTATTTCAACCATTATAGATAGGTTTGAATGACTTAAGATGGGAAATACATAATACCAATACAAGGTGGAAGGAGTAATAATACTACCTTTCCAAGTAGGATACCAACTAACCCTAGGAGAAGCAAGTAGGGGATATAAAGGAAAGTATATTAGTGTAAAATTCCAACTCAATCAATAATTTCAAATAATCTTGACCTATGATTCTTATAACGTAGTATATGTGATAGGCATTTATATACTAAATATATTTGCAAATTGGTTAAAACATTTTCATGTTTTCTTAAGAGCTTCATCAATAATAATAATGTATTGTGTTTATATCAAGGTTAAAATAGTTAATGGAGTTAGCTTAAGCATGATTTTAAGTCAAAATGAGTATGTAAAAAAGTCTATTCAAGGATACAAATTTAGATCGACCCCATCCTTCTAGTATTCATACCATGTCTAAATAAGGATTTAAACCCTTGTCAAATCTACCAGACCTTAACCAAGCACTTGCAATGATAAGTGAAGCATCCATTGGAGTTATACAAGTTGAGGGACACCACATTAGTGGAATAGAGTCTATACAAAAGAGATTTGTATATATGAAACTTGAAGTGTAATATCATCGTATGCATGTCACACCACTTACTAGTCTAAATATGTTATTTGTGATATTGGAAACAACTTATTGTGGTATTCTTTTGTCTGATAGATTGTTTCTTACATTGCACAATATTTTTCTCACTATATATTTTCTTATAATTTGGATGTTTTTGTTAGTATTGGCATTGCATTATTGGTTTCTTTAGTCATAAAGGGTTTGACATGTGCACCATCAATTATATTTATCATCAAAAACTCAATATTAGAACTAATGCATTTATAGTGAGATCCATAATGACACTTGATGACAAGATTGAGCTTTATCTCCCTAATGGGGGCCATAAGTGTATGTAATTCATTGGTTCAATCATCAATTCATTCATCAAAAAAATTTCATAGATGTTTCCATATCATTCATTGGTATACATGAAATTTTAGTAGGTAATATGGTTGTGTTGATCTCATAAAGTTTTCTTGGAACAATGTGGTAGGTTCATCACATTCTTGGAACTATTGTGGGATTACTACTAGGATTGCATGCCATAAGGGTATTTTCATGGTTGTAAGTTTATTCTTCTTTACATCACTAAAATCATCATCTTCAAACTAAGTTTGGAAAATGTGAAATTACTCATTGATTTCCCTTGCATTGATATTTATTTTAAAGTTGAACTTTTAGATTAAATATGATTTATTTACATACACAACTAATGTCAATAGCAAATTGTTACTTGGTAGGATAAACTCTTGTATAATGGAATGTCACATTCCCCACAATGAGGGGTTCTATATATTCAAAATATATAAATTCATCCACAATAGATGTGTTCATTCATAATAGATAGGTCCATTAAAAAAAACTATCTTAATTCATAATGAATATGTTAATTGCTATAAGACAAAGTAAAATTTAATGCATCTTGGTGCAGCATATTAGAATTCAAATTTAGATATAGATATTCTTTGTCACTCATGTGTTCTAGAATGATAATTCTTTCACTCTCCAATGCATCATAGATATGGAATAAAGGTGTATTTAACCTCATATTATGGGTTAGTATCTTCACCTTATTGGTTGGAAAGACTTGGTCCACATAATAAGGTCAAATTTACTTGACCTATGATGTTCATATCTATTAGATAAGACTTGGGCATCAATCTACTAAGAAAATTTGCATATTGGTAAAAAAAGTCTTTTGATTTCTTAAAAAGATTCCAAATCATTTATTATATTGTGTTTTCCTTGAGTTTGGAATATCTAATGGATTTGGTTTCACCCATCATTTCAGGTCAAGTATATTGTGTCAAAATTTCTAGAAGTTGGGACTTAGATCAATGTTATACTTATAGTATTGAAACATTGTATATATAGGAATTCAACTATTTTCAAATCTATCAAACCTAAATTAATCACTTGCAATAAGAAATGAATTATATTGTGGATTCATTACAAGTTAAGGGGAACAAAAATGAAGTGTTTATGATCTAATACAAATGACAAGGATATGGTTCTGCGAGACCAAGCTCCATAGGTTACCAACACAACTACAAAACTAGATCTATATTGTAAGAGTGCAACAACTACAAAACTCACACACTTAAACATTCATGAAAATGCATATTCTAGATAGCTAATTGTGGAAATAATTAAAAACATAAACATTTAAATAGAAGGAAAGGGACAAAATCAAAGTATTTATTGAATAATATGGAAATATCAACCCACAAATTACAATATATAGGTCTATGTCTCCCCAAAATTCATACAATCACAACTCCCAGAGCATAAATTGGAGTTGTGAACCTCCTTTTCTATTGTAGAATGCTATAGTTGAATCCATATTCAAGCATACTCATCCAATTTATAATTCCTCTTTGACTCTTTAGTTCACATGGGAGTCCAAGAATATTGCAATGATTTGTATCCACCAAAGTGTTATTTACAACTTCACCCTTAGTATTGTGAAATCAATTCCTATTTAATGACTTCCAAATTTTACCACATTTAATTATATTTTATCTCTCTTAACAGTGCATGGATCCATTTCCAAGAGAAATAAAACTCCATATTCTTTATCTTTTGCAAAAACATGTGGGTTTGTATCCAAAGGGAAATGAAATTATATGTTTCTTCTCGTTTGTAGAAATGGATACCTCATTATTTCCTCCTAATGGTAAACTAACTAATAATTCAAACTAGAAATAATCTTTGGATGTTGACTATGTGACCAATGGATTCTCCTACATCATGCACCCTTGGTAAGAAAACATGAGAATCCACCTCATGTGGTTTGAACTGTGGACCCTTTTAGCAATGCAGGCTAATGAAGGTGGTCCAATTTCTCTTTAGAAATCCATGATGTGTCCTCCAAGTTCATGTTATTCCATTTGAATAAGTACTCCAAATAATATTAGCCTCAAGTCTACTTGCTATCCCTCTTTGCCAATATTTCCTCAATTTCTTTAATTGTCTTCACTAAAAATTGTCTTTATGACTTTTCATAGTGACTACCTCACCATCCTCTTCTCCTTCACTGGAAAAAATATAGACATTACTTGGGATTTTTATATTTTCCTATGGGAAATATAACATTCCTAAAATGTGCCATCACTATAGCACCTTCCTCAAAACCTTCAATTTCATATGAAAATCTACCTTATGTTTATAGTTCATTATAACTCTATTGCAGTTTCTTATTACTCTTCGATCGCCTTCATTCTATGATCTACAAAATTATATGCATCAATTATCCTTTTAACCCCAACTTCTAATAACTCAACCAAGTCTACAACACCCTTTCGACATCTTCCATATGCTACCTGAAATGGAATTATACTAATGGGTCTATTCATAGAATTATTGTAGGTGGATTTAACTTATGCTATTGCCAAATTCCATTGACCTATTTTGTCTCCAAATATAAAACATCTCAACAAGTGTCCAAGACTTTGGTTTACCACCTATGTTTGACCATCTTCTTGTGCAAGATAAACAACATTGTAGTGCAACTTGAAACCTATCTAGTTCAAAATATTCCTCAAAAAAATTCTATTGGATCGAGTATCTCTATATGAAATGATACTCTTAAGAAATCCATGCATTCTCACAATCTCTTGGAAATATAACACAACCACATTAGTATCATTAATGGTGTTCTTAAATAATATGAAATGAGACATCTTAGAAAATATATCCACCACAACCAACATTGAATAATGAACCCTCTATGTCTTGGCTAGTTCCAAACTGAAATCCATATTTACGTATTCACATGGCTTATTAGGTATCGATAAGTAGTAGACAGCTTAGTATTATGATTCTTTCCTCTGGATAATTGACGAATTCTACAACACTCAAATAAAATTCTTGACATGTTTGCCAAAGTTGGGCCAAAAATACTTTTCATCCACCAACGCCTTGGTATTATCCACTCCAATATGTCCACCTTAACCTCCTATATCTATCTCTTGAAAAAGGTAAGGTCTCAATGAACTCCATGGATTAGACAATTTTCAATTATTAAGCAAGAATTCCTCTTGTATGTGGAAATCCAAATATGGTGTACTATCATACCCCATGCTTCTTTGCATGTTGTGCATGCTTTTTCAAAATCTATATCCTTTGCATACAACTCTTTCATACTATCCAAACTAATAATCTTAACCAACATCGTATTCAACAACATTGCTTTCCAACTTAATGCATCTACAACCTATTAGAATTCCCATCCTTGTGTTTCAAAACAAATGGGTAACTTCACATAAAATCGACCCATTTTGAATTATTCCTTATCAATTTACTTTGACTAATTATTTATTTCAACACCTTGTGATTAGTAACCAACATAAATTCATTATGTAGAAAATAACGTCTACATTTATTTAAGGCTTAAATAATGGCATAGAAATATTCATCACATATAGAATGCTTTTTATTAGCATCATTCAAATTCTTGCTGAATAATTTTATCTACTTATCTCCATGATTCAAGACCACTCTAATCATTGAACCACTTGCATGCTAATCCGTTTTAAACACCTTGTTAGTGTCTAGAAGCACCAACACCAGCTGTTTAGTCACTTTCTTATTCAAGGTTTGAAAAGAAATTGCTAACACTGTTATCCATTGGAAATATCCCTTCTTCATACATTCCATGAGTGGTGCACAAATCTCAATAAGTTTATTACAAAAATACTAGCAAAAGTCTACCAACTCATTGAAACATCAAACATACACCTAAGCAATCCACAACGGATGTCATATTTTCAAGTTCCATCTTCAAACCTTCTTCGAAACCACAAAACCCAGTTAAAATAAATCCTCTTTCAAGAAAGTACACTTCAAATTACTTTACAGTTTCTCCTCATCCAACCTGGAAAACAATTGTTTCTCATGCTTCAAATGTTATTCTGTGGACCTACTAAAAACTAAAACTTCATCAAGATACATGATACAAAACTTCCCCATAAATGGCTTCAAGACTTCAATCATCAACCTCATAAATGTATTGGGTGCATTAGTCAATACAAATTACATAATTAATAATTAATAATTAATAATTAAATTATTCCATCCTTCAACTTGCATGCTATCTTACACTCATCACCTTCCCTTATCTGAATTTGATAGTATCCACTCTTCAAATATATTTTAAAAGTACTTTTCCCCACTCAAGAAATCAATGAGATCATCTATTCTTAGTAAGGGAAACCAATACTTGATATTAATATTGTTAATGTATTGTCAATTACTGTACATTCACCAGCCACCACCATTCTTTGATGCCAATATTTCTAGGAGAAAACAAGTATTTAAAATTTATTGGATCAAACACTTGTTAAACAATTTTTGCGCGTGTCTATTTACTTCTTCACTCTCTATGCGAATCATTCAATAAGTAGCATGATTATATAGAATTGATCTTGGAATCAAGTTAGAATGATGCAAAATACTTCTCATAAGGGACATTCCTATTGGCATATCACCTGCAACAATCCCTATAAACTCATGTAACAAATGTTGAATCTCTATTGGAAAATGGCTCTTGTCTAGTTTTTCTTGTACCTTCTTTGGATTTATGGTCAAACATAAATTTACCTTATTTTTTCCTTCAAAAAATATTTGGTTGAACACAACATTACTCAATGGCTTCTATTTCTACCATTTTTACCATCACTATTTTCCATATTCATTGTTTTATCTTCCACCATTAGCTCTATCCTATAACGATGTCCATCCTTGTTAGACTCTTATGTATTTTCCTTGCCATTGTGTAAATCCTTCCTATCAAATATTCAATGTCTTCCAGTATCACATGACATGTATCCATATCAACCACATTACATAATGCCTGATCACTAAGTTTATTGATCTAAAAACTTGAAAAAATATATTCCATCATGGTCTCAAGGGGTTCACTCTAAGAACCCATGACATAGTGCATGCATTCCTTGGATTTTAATTAAAAGTGTCTATTTTCACTAGTTATCCCAAGTATCCATTTTTATAGTGACAATTTTAATACCGCTTTTTATTTTTACCCTTAGTATGGTAACATGGCACGACTATTATAATCCATTCAAACCTTGTAGGGTGGAATATTAAATCTTAGTGAGAGAAAATATTTCAAGATGGGGAATAACCCCTTGAACATGTAACAAATTCAAACAAATTATTCTAATCAACTTCATACCACATTCACTCACAAATCATACCTATTCAAATACCACTATGACTCCAAACATACTGGGATTCACACCACTTTCACACACAAATAGCACTTATTCAAACTCTAATATTTCAGACACAACTAGATTCACACCAACTTCAGATATAGAGTATCTATTCAAAACCCCCAATACCCTATCCAAACCCCTATATACATAATTATAAACCTTCCTAATATCTAAATGTTTTTAATATATTAAAAACATCCCTTGACCTCTATATACCAGGCAATATTTTGCTTCCACTTTTTAGAGTATTAAATCCCCCAATATGAACTCGCATGCTATAATTTTTCCTACTTATTGAAACCCTTCATGGTCATGGTGATCCTTTTATAGCCATGAAAATTGATTTGGATTAGGATGAGGAATTCACTTTAGTTTCAACTTATCAATCATCTCTATGGACACCACATTTTTTGTAATTCCACCATCCATGATCAAATTTTAGCATTTACCCTGAATTTTGTATTTTGTTCTAAAAAGCTTCTTCTTGTGTTTAAGTTCCTATGTAGTACCTTCTTGGGATTAAGCAACACCCTTTTGAATATAAGGGTTTACCCTACTCATGTTGAAGTACTAAACCATTATGTCCAACAACTAATGCCTCATTTGTCTATGTGACATGATTCATGGCCTCATTGCTTCTTCTCAGATTATTCTTCTCTAGGGATTAGATATCGACTTGTGCCTTTATACTCCAAATTTGTAGCAAGTAATCACATACTTACCCTGGCCTCTTCCAAAACATATTCTTCTTCTAGCATGGTTGTCTACTTTGGAAAATTGATTGATATATGCTTAATATTCTCTCCCATCACCAGAAAAATTCTTGCAACCTTCACCCTTCCTCGTCCTCTAAGACCCTTTCCTCAACATTTCTATTTCAAATTCTTATTCAAAATTGCCCCTACCTTCAAAGAAATTCGATATGCTTAATTAATGGTTCAAAAATAATGGGTACTCATCTCACCCTAGATTTGAAACACCAATCCATTGGCATACCTCTCCACCCTTTCAATCATTGTCTCTTTAAGTACCAATCTCAATTACAATTTGAGGAACTCTTTGGTGTAATCTCATACATATTTTGCTTTCTAACTCAAATCCTACACGTTTCTACACAAACCTTACTAGTAATCGACATCCAAGATTTTGTCCTTGATCTTACTCACCATTTTATTCCAATTTTTAATATGTTCCTACTACTTGTCTACTTTGCCTTTCAACGCAACATCCCACCAAAGTGTAGTTTTCCATTTTAACTTTGTTGCTACAAAATGTACTTTATTGGGGTCTTGGATATTCTCATGCTCAAAATATATCTCAATCTCTCCTCTCTTATCAACAAGATCCCCTTATTTCACATTACCATTTTAGTAAGAAACTCCCACTCTTACATTACCCCTATCCTTTAGAAATGGAATAGAATGTACAACCCGATATATTTCATCAACATGTTGTCCTTCCTCGATATCATATTGTAATTATAAATGTGTTATGGCTTCAACATCTTTGGTTATTCTATTCTCTAACTCTATGATTCATCTTCTAAATTCCTTCAATTTTGTGTTCCTCATGCCTCCTTGGTATACTCCTCTTCACAAAAATATCCTTGGGAGTTGTCGTGTATCCCAAAAATAGACTACCATTCACAAGCCTTTCTTCCTAACATTGCCTCACAATACACTTCTTGTAATCACTAGTTCAAATGACCCTCTTAGGTATCCTTGCTACCACAATTGCATAAACATTGAACTCACGATACCCAATTCTCATTATATAACTAATTTTAGTAATTTTGAAACTTCTCAACCCAAAGGTAAACATAGTTTTGATACCAATTGTTTCATGACCAAGATTTATAAATTAGCAATGCTACTACAAAACTAGATTAATATAACATCAAAGTGCAATAGATATAAACTCACACACTGAAACATTTACACAAATGTCGATACTACAAAACTAATTATGGACATAATTAAAAATGCAAACATTTATATAGAAGGAGAGGGGCATAATCAAACTTTGTATTGAATAATATGGCACTGTACCAACCAGCAAACTTACAATTTGGAGGTATATGTCTCTCCACATTTCATACAATTATAGATTGGCAAGATTAAACTACAATTGCTTAGTCTAAAACTCTTAGAGCATAAAATGGAACTTGCACTCCTCTTCTTACATAGAACATTGGAGTTAAAACCCTCTTTAAGCATATTCATCTAATATATTCCTCTTTGATTGTTCAGTTCATGTGGGAGTCCATCATTCATGCAACAATTGGTAACTACCAATGTTGTGTCTACAACTTCCCCCTTAGTAGTGTGTGGTTAATTTCTCTTTAACGCCTTCCAAATTTTATCTCATGTAATTATCTTTTAGCTCCCATAACAATGCACAGATTCATAGCCAAGTGAAATCAAACTGCATAGTAGTTACCTTCTGTAGCAACATGTGGTTCCATAACCAAAAGGAAATAAAGTTCTATGTTTCTTATTATTCGTGGAATGATGGCCTCCTTAAATCCTTCTAGGTAAACTAACTAATAGTGTATATTAGAAACCATCTTTGCATGTTGATTATGTGGGCCAAAGTATGCTTCTACATCATCTGGATAGGTTAAGGATCTGAAGATCTTTATCTTGTGTTGTGCTCTATAAGTGATATCAAACATTTTCATGTGCAAAACCCATTAATTCATATCAAAACACTTATTTTAGGTTTTGTCCATTTGGACATTTTGCTAGTTATAATAGATACTAATGCAACATGGTATTGAAATAACAAACAATATTGAGGAAAATCTTAATTAACAATTTTGCAACAATGAGGCATGAAAGTGATATTGTTACATTTCTCAAATGAGAGTTTGTGCAAATAGACAAACTAAACCAACATAAATAAGAGCATATGTAGTATGATAATAATAATAATAGTAATAGATTATGTATGCACACTTTACAACATAAAATAAGGAAATAAACACATATTTAATTAACTAAACACGTGAGATTATAAATATTAAATTAGAGAAAAAATAAAAATATTCTACACGGGAAAAGGAATTCTAGCTTTGATCTTGAATGCTAAATATATTAATGTTGATACAAAATACATAATTAAGTTGAGGTCTTAATGATCAATCTTAGTAAATGAGTGGGGATAATCACTAGTTCATTCCCTAAAATGTTTGGTCATCCATTAAAGATTATTACCGATTTTTCCAAATAACATGGGTTAACATAACACAATGGAAATGATCACACTGAAATGATCACCATTTCAATACTTTGGTCATCCATAACATGTGTTTAATTTGCTAGACATAATTACTAATTCAGGGAGACAATGAAGGTTGACCTTATTCAATTTGATAACTCTTTATTTCATTTGTACAATCACATACTCAAGGCCACATTTACATTTAGCACATCACATTTTTTTAAGCATTATAAAATATTGTATTAAAGTTTTCCTATATTAACAAATTTGAGAAATTTTTAATTTCAATCAAGGAAAACTTACATAGTTTTAAATAATATATCTTAAATTAAGAAATTTTAAAAAAGATTTAGGAGACATATTTTTAATTTCAATAAGAAATAATAAGAAAAATTTGTATAGTTATAATATATTTTATTTTTATTTTTTTGCATGATATTAGCGATTAGGGTTTCTTCAGCTTTGTTTTTCTGATAGTGCACGGTTCCTTCAAGTGGGGGAAATGGTACCCCCATCCCCAAATATCTTGACCAAGTACTGTTTGAATCCCTTTTAGAAAATCTACCTCAACAATGAAATAAAGATGCATCATAGATTGTGATCGATTCAAGTGAACTCTAGATCACTGTCCCTTTGTTTAGATGAAAATGGCCTCATAGGTCAGTTCATAGGGTATTTTATTTCCCTAAGATCAGTCACATACTAGGTAGATAAAAACTAGAAACCCCTTATGAAAGGAAGAATATCCCATTCATTGTATGGTCGGGGAATTTTTTCTTTTTCATTTGAAGAAAAGGCAGATAGAGATATGATTTTCAAAAGCGACCCATATTTCATGGCAGGCATAGGCATGTATCTAAATAGGTGGAATCCTTATTTCAATTTTGAAAATGATATTCTCTTAGCTATTCTGATTTAGCTAAGGATCCCCTTCCTCCCCAATCATTACTAGAACAACGAGAGTCTCGGGGCAATAGGAAATGCATTGGGTAAGTATATTGACAAATCAGAGCCAAAGGATGGATGTCAAGCATGTACAAGGATCTGTGTGGAAGTAGATATGGAGAAAGGACTCCCATAGGAATTAACACTCAATTTAGATTAATGGTCATAACTGCAACATGTGGATTATGAACAACTTCCATTAAAATGTAAAGTTTGTCATGAATATGGACACTTCACTAAAAAATGCCCCAAGGAACTAGTGGAAATACATGACGGAGAGTCAAATGACCAATGGAAACAACCAAGGAGAAAAAAAAAGAAACCAGGCAATGAGTGCAACTAAAGAAGGGGCCACCCACGTCAAGAGCACAAGAAAAAGAAACAAAAAAGGAACTTGCTTGTCCTAGGTTTGTTAGCTATCCTCCCTATGCTTGTTATTTACCCTAGAATGTTTATCCTTGGATTTATATTTCCTTTTTTCCTAAATTTTTAGGTTGCTTGGATTTCATTTCTGAATATTCTATGCATTTACCAATATTTTAGTTTTTAACCTAAGCTCCTATAGATCATTTAAAGTTTGTTCATAAATTCATGAAAAATTTAAAGATTTAATATGGCATTGCTATGTTTTAACATAGGCTGACAATGCATGCCATTTATTCAAATGCATGCATGCTGCCAGCTTGTCGATGTTAGGTTTTTGTGCAGGGTGCAATCATCAAGCGAACAGGTTTTGTAGCTTGTTCTTGTTTTAGAGCCGAAAGTTGGCTCTGATTCATATTGAGAAGAACACATGTACCTTTAACATAATTTTGAACTTAATGCTATGTACCCTATCAATTTGATGCAAATAGTGATGACCATTTTCAGAATGCGCGGAGATCAAAGAGGGTTTCATAACTGCAAGCTATTTAGAACAATCACTTTTTGCGTTGATCCTGTGCATAATTGGCCTCCTTTTTCTAGTGGAAAGTTGCTAGACCCTATATGGGGTTCAATAGAGTTCTTGAAATTCATTGCTGTTGTCAATATTGTCACTTTAATCAGTGTGTTCATCACTACCTTTTTTTTTGTATTACGTTACATGGAAAGAGTTTTTCCTGTACACGCCACTTTCTGGCTTCCATGGAGTCTTGTCAGGGTTCCTTGTTGGTGTGAAGCAAATCATGCTTGATCAATAAATTACTATTCTCTTTGTTTTGACGCTGAGTGCCAAGTGGCTACCTTCCCTTCTAGTTTTGGTGTCAATAATTGTAAGCATTTTGGAAACGCAATCCACATCATATCTTCCTTTAATAATTTTTTGGCACTTATGCAAGCTGGCTATATCTGTGGTTCCTCCAAAAGAAACCAGAAACAAATTTGAAGGGTGATCCAAGTGATGAGTTTTCTTTCTTTACATTTTTTCTTGAGTTTATGGGACTTATTATGGATACAATTTCAATTATTTGTGAAAAAATATGTTATGGAGGATTTCAAATTTCTAATGAAAAAGAAGAGCATGTTTTAGGTGGCATACCTTTTCCACGATCTAATCCCATTGAGGAATCTAGGACTAAGAGAATGTGGGGCTCGTGCTCTTGAAGAAAGAATGGATTTTGCAAAGGCAACCCAAATAGTCAAGGTGAGTGATAAATCACTGGAGGATGCATCTGAGAATGTTTATTTATCTGAAAAGTATTTTCTCTTTCCACTCTTAATATATATTTTACGAGGACATGTTGATGAAGAATGCTTAAGGGATTTCAAAATTATCTTAGAAAACAATTCCGAGAGCCACCTAAAGAGTTTTTGATGTGTGAAATACTTTGTAGTGATCCACATCCTAATTTTTACGATGTATCGGTCTGTCCTTTGGAGAAGATGTGACCAAAAGGTTTCTACAAGAAAAAAATATTGAGTTGGTTGTCAAATACCATAATGTTAAAGAGGAAGGTTATGAAATTGAACCTAATGAAAAAACTATTGAGGTTGAAGCAGCTCATGGCACTGTAACTCGACATTTTTGTGTACATCAGAAGGGAGGTGAAACTAGCACGAACAACATTGCTTCCATCTTTGCATGGACCCGCGGGCTTGCACATAGGGCAAAGCTAGATGGAAATGAAAGGCTACTTGAATTTTTAGAAAAGCTGAAGGTTTCTTGTATAGGAACTGTCAAGGAGGGAAAAATGACAAAATACTTGGCACTAATCATTCATGGTTCCAATATTTCTAAGGAGCACTACCTAAACACCGAATAATTTATTGATGTAGTTGCAGAGGATCTAAAAATGAGACTTTCTAACAAGCCAAAGAGTTCTTAAGCAATTGTGAAATGTGTGGCGATTTTGAGCCTGCAAGAGTTGTTTGAACTAGAATTCGATTGGCTTCTGTAGATAGTTTGCACCACTAGAGGGATTCTATTAACTTATTGTTTTCAAGCGATACGAGAGAGAACACTGCAGATACTTTTGTAGATGCTCATGCTAGCTGCTGCTTGAACATGTATTTTAGATATTTTTATCTATATTTCTCCTTCAGTCAAGAGGGTCGTGGTGATTTCTTGAATAGTTAGTCCAACATATCTGATGGAGTTCATGCTCTGTCACAGCATAGTGCACAACAGGATTTGAGCCCAAAATCCGAAGACAAAATCTGATGACATCCGACATAAAGTACGTTTTTGCCGGATTGCAATGATGAAAAGCACTGTACATTCCAATTTCTTTAAGCAACATCGGTTTTACGACTTTACTCATTGTAGGTTTTTTTATGACACTTTGTGGCACTAATGTGTCGGATTTGTGAAACTAGTTCATTCAATTTACGACACTAAGTTGTCAGATTTGCGACACTAGTTCGTCAGATTTGTGATGACCTGAAGGTATTTTTCAAATAATACAAAGACATATTTTAAACATTATAAATCCATATTTCCAACGGGAATTAGGTTCATATCGTTGAATATTCAACAACTGTCAAATTATAAATATAAACATTCTTAAACATTCCGACATGTTTGCTATAGAAGCAACGGATAGTTTGCAGAAATTATTTATTCCTTGATGAACGGTTTGAGGAATTGTTTTATTCTATGACGGCTGGTTTGGGGATTTGTTTTCCTTTGAAATACAGTTAAGGGGAATTTTTTTATTCTTTGACAAACCTCCATTTGAGAAAATTGTGATTCGTGGAACTTGATTTTTTAATATTTTCGATAGAAGTTTGTGACAAAATGTCAAATAGGAATATTCCTGATCCAAACGAAGAAAATCGACAATTGCTTCCTAGACTATGGGATGCAATGAAATGAAGGGGTGATGGGAAATGTTATTGTCCATGTAGTCAATGCAAGGGATTTAAGAGGAGAATAATATTGATCACAACAACCACAAAAAATTGTAGGGAACATGGACATGCTGAGGGGGGGAATGAATATCGTTCATTTGTAGGTTTAGCATTATAATTTTTTTATATTGTTTTGCTTTGCTAAATGTATACATATTATTTTAATATTTCCTATATTAACTATTAACTATTGATGTATTCATGTATTTATAAAGGAAATAAATCGTACGGCATGTCGTCCTGAGGAAGTGCTTTCAGAACAAGTACCAGAGGATCATGGAGTGTCTATGTTTAATTGAGAACAAGTGATTGATGATATTGAAGAAGATGATCACACTGATAACATAGTTGAAGATGATGGTACAAATACATTGATCCATGATTCATTTAATGTTAGAATGGATGATGACAATGAAAATATTGATGACTTTGATGATGTTCATGATATACGTCTTCTCAATAGGGCATATGAACCCTTGTATGAAGGCTCCAAAACAAATATTGTCTCTGCTATATTGTTGGTAATGAACTTGAAGGTTATGAATGGTCTTCCAAACATATCAATCACATGGATGCTAAGGTATGTAAAATAATCCATCACATATATACGATCATGATAAAGTTTATCTTTATTCCTCTAATAATTGTATTGTTAATTCATAATTCAAATTAATACATATGAAGTGTGTTTCGTTAATATTATTTATATATTATATTAACTCTATTTTTATTTTTATTTGATGTAGCTTGATAGCTGAATTTTTGTTACCACCATCAAATATTTTACCTCGCACATCTCGAGATTTATCTTCCATCATGAAAGATATTGGAATGCATTATGAAGCAATTCATGCATGCCCCGATGACCATGTTATATATTATAATCAACATGAATTTGCAATAGGATGTCCATAATTTCATATAAGTAGATATCGAACATATCAAGTAACAAAAAAGGTTCCTCACAAGGTTCTTCATTATATTCCCATAATTCCACATTTGCAATGACTGTTCAGGTCCAAACACATAGCACAATTTATGGATTACCATGCTAGGAACAAAATTAAAAATGATGTTATTCGAATGATTGCAAATGGTTCTACATTTATATATATGGAGCAAAAGTGGCCTCACTTTAAAGAAGAATCCTGCAATCTTAGGATTTCCTTGGCAGTAGATGGTGTTAGTCCATTTGCATAGATGAAATCCATTTACACAGTGTGGCCTATTTTTGTTATCAACAATAACATTCCTCCTTGGTTGTCAATAAAGAGGGAGAACATAATGTTGTCGATGATTATTCCAGGTATTTTGTGTCTACAACTATTTTATTTCTAATGTAGTTGTGGCATCTCATTTGTCGTATTATGTTTCCTAATGTCGTATATATATATATATTTTTTATTTTACTCTTGTGCATGCTTTACATATCTTAATCGTTCTCATAATTATATCTTTTATATGTACTTCAAATCAATCAGGTAAGTACCAAGTCAAAGATATGAATGTATATATTGAACCTATTATAGACGACCTACAGAAGTTATGGAATGGAATCACTATGTATGATGTATCTAGACCAATACGACAAAGGCAATTTCAATTCCATGCAATGGTTGTATGGACAATACATGATGCCCCAGGGCTAACTTAATCCTGTGGTTTGTATTTTTAAGTTCCACTTTAATTGCATTTAATTATATGAATTAGTTAATATAGTTTATATATAATTATAATTGACATAGATATTCCATATCTAGATATTGTAGGTCTTCAGACAAAGGGTAAATTTGCATGTCTAGTTTGTGGTCCTAAGATCAAATATGGTCGCTCAAAAAGATTAAGAAAGGAGGTGTTTTATGAGTATAGGCATTTTCTCTCGAAGAATCACAGGTATAGAACAACAGAAAAAAAATATTTTCAATGGGAAGAAAGATACTACATTAAAACCACGGAGAATGACACCTCACCTTTGGAAGATGCAATACAATAGAAATCGTCAAGCTGGTATGTATGGATCATCGTATATGAATTGTTGTGTATTTTGATTTTTATTGTGAGTTGTTTACTGTAGTGGCCATAATTCATTTTTGTAATTTATTTATAAACTAATATTCATGATGTCATTCATGATCATGAAGGAATTAATTGGCTTCCTCTAGGAATGGAAAGTTATCCTATAAAATTTAGTAGGTTTCCCTACTATGAGCACTTGCAAATTGCTCATATGTTTGATACAATGCATATTGGAAAGAATGTGACTGAAACATTATGGTGACTACTGGAGCTAAGGAGCGAGAAAGATAAAATTGTAAAAGTTTGCAAAGACATTCAAGAAGGAAACCATGCAATGAAAGACATCATTCAATATCATAGCAATAGAGAACAAATTAATATAAACTCAATTCCATGGATGTTTACAGAGCACTAAAGTAATGTTGTTAAAGAAGTAATGCGAAAAATTGAATTTCCCACTAGATTTTTTGTGAACTTGAACAATATCATAACAAAAAAGATGATTTTGCGGGGGTCAAAACGCATGATTGGCACGTCTTTATCAAGGTAATTATTATTGTTATGTCCATATAATTTTTTTTCATTTTATTTCATAAATTTGTTTTCTTGTTTGTATACTCTTATTTTTTAAAAATTATGTGGTTTGTATATTGATAAAGTACGTTCTACCTCTCTCTATCCCAGATAACTTCGACGACATTGTCAAACAAGTTATATATAATCTTGGGAAATACATGAGGTAACTAGAGATTAGTTGCTTGTGCTTATTGTTTCTTTAATTCTTCGTATAATTTGTATTCGTTTTTTGTGCACTAATTCATGTTATGTAATTTAATGTTTTTTTGTTAATTATCGTTATTGGTTTGTGTCACTTGTAGATGGTTGACATCTAAAGAAATCCATAAATAATATATAAAGTATTGGAGGAGAGAAATTCATTGTCTCATGTGTGAAATGCAGAAGAATCTACCTTTGGCATTTTTCAATGCACAGGAGAACTACCTCATACACCAAGTTGAGGAGATTGAATTGTGTGGACCTATGCACTAAAGGTCCATGTGGATAGTTGAGAGGGACTTGAAATTTACGAAGGGTTTGGTGAGACAATGAGCACGTGCTGAGGGTTCTATGATGGAAGTATATATGGTATACCAAAACATGTTGTATGTTAGTGAATATCTTCCTAAGTTAGTGTCAAAGCTCAATTTAAGTCATATTTGTGATCCAGACTCTAATAAATATTTTGAAGGGGAGTACCTGAAG
>LPNX010554258.1:46139-77456 GCA_001517045.1 Pseudotsuga menziesii
TAAAAGTCAATTATTACCTGCCACTAAAGCCGCCAAATTAAGTGATTCTTTTACTTTTTAGTTTTTAAAATGCAGCACACATTCTTATTTAAATTATGTAATTTTTTTTAATATTTATTTCTTTAATCTTTTATTTTTTCAATGGACATTTTTAATTTTTTACTATAAGTATTTTCGAAACTTTATATTAAAATTATGATTTTGAAATATGACTTCTTTTTTAATCTAAAACAAGAATTCAATCATGTATATGATTGACTTTAATTATAATATATGAAGCAAGATCTTTTAGATTCATTTTTTTATATGAATGCTGTTTATATAATTATATATAAAATAAAACCCATCAAATAGTAATGCAATGTAATTGACGTTTTGAGCCCAAAGTTCTTATTAATAATTTTATTTAAAACTAATATATGTATTTAATTTTTTTATATCATTTATACAATATATTAATTGATTATATATATTAAAATATAAAATAGATTTAATAATTTTATTTAAAAATTATATATGTATTTAATTTTTTTATATCATTTATATAATTACTATAAAATAGATTACATTTTTTAAAATAAATTTTAATTTTATAATATTTATATACTTTGTTAATTAATTATTATTTATAACATATTAACTTTACTAATATAAATTACAACATTCTTTAATTTCACCAAATGTCTAAGTCTCAACAATCCGCCTTTTAAATTGAACCAAAATATCAAAAAAAGTTTATTAATGGCTAGATAAGAGAAAGTTCTAGGTGTGAGTAATTAAGGGTTTGAAGCTTTAAAATTTGTTGTGTTTTGTACCATTCCACGATTTAGTGAATCAACATTCACAGGTAGGAATTTAAGTTATTTAATGAAAACAATTAATGTGTATACCTCTATGTCGAAACCATTTTCCATGCTGATGCATGCCACTTCCATCTTTATTGTCTTACCAAAATGCATGATAATCAGGAAGAATACCTAAAATTATGGACTTCACCTTCAAAGAATGCCTTGCAATCACATTGGTGAGGAGTGATAAGAAGAATAGAACACTCCAACGTGTCAAATCTCAGTTAATTGTGTTAATTAAAGACTTATATGGTAAATTTAATATAATACTTACTTATAGTTGTTTCTTACTCTTTGCATCCTGGAACATTTAATATTTTATGGTTGTATCTACACCTTGACCCAATTCGTATTATAAGGTGAGGATGTGCATGCATAATAATCCTTAGTTATGACTATGAGATGAGGATTTAAAGGGAATAAGATGTAAAGACAAGTAATTTTTATATGTGTTTTGGTGGCGCTGAGGACAAATGTTGTGATAAACGACAAATGTTTGGAAGGACGAAGGGATATTACATCATGATCATGCCACCCATCAAATTGAAGACTATTAATAAGCCAACAATTGTTTTTTTTTTAATTTTATTAATAACCATTTGTTTCTCCATATCGTGTGCTCAATGACACCTCTCTGTAGCAATGCATAAATAGACCTCGACACAGTTTGTGATCCTAGCTACATGCCATTATTTGTATTTGCATGACATCGAGTGTTGTTTATAGTTGTTGTGAGTCCATGATATTCATGCAAGAAATGAAGTCTTTTAGAGGAGGACTCATCAAACCATCCTTTTGAATTTCATTTTGATGAAAAAAGAGTGGACATTAGTAGCGAGGTTCACATAGGAAGTAGGCACAAATTTTTGAGCTTGTTTCAGGCATAGTAGTAGACTAGTAGTTGTTCTTTTTTATTATAGTCGTAGTTGTTGACACATTTTCACACTTTAGATTGCAGCCCTGATGGCTAGTCCCTCATAGTCATCAATGATTATTGGGCATATTGCACAACTAAGCAATGAGTGCATAACATGAGTGAGTGATTATAATTTATCATATTTCCAATATTTTGAATGATGAGTTGAAATTTATAGAATAGGAATTTCAACATCTTGAGAAAATGATATGGACTATACGATGGAGCATAAAAATGGAGGTTGAGAATATACGATGGAGCATAAAAATGTTTAAAGATTTGGTTTTAAAGGCGATGTGACTAGATATTAAAAACCCTTGGAGTGAAAATAATGGTATCGAAAGTAAGGATGGGAATTCACATGCAAACCGTATTAAAAATCCACTTGGAAAACAATAGACTCGGTACGAAACCCGTGGCTATCTTGAAGGTTGTAATCATTGTTTTGACTTGGTTTTGGTGAAGGCAAAGAGGTGCCCTCATTCTCGCACTGTATTCATTTACTGCTTGAGCTCTTTTGTTCTACTGTCAGTATGTTCCTCTACGCAATATCTACTTGTAAACATACGCCTGCAAAGTTTCCAGAATTATTATCACTTGCAAACCATCGAAGAGGTATTGTAAACTGCTGCACTTTCCACCAGTTATTTTTTTTCCATAGTGTTTTAAAAAAGAGAAACAAGGATTTAACCCTTCGGTTTCACTGAATTCTTTTTACAAGTGAATCCCAGGTTGGATCCTTGCATTGAGTTTTCTGAATGAAAGGTCAACTATGAAGGGCCTATGAACAGTAAGATTTATGGGCCCCTCCTTAAGGCTCTGTGGATGCAAGACCAAATAGGACCTACGCTGATAAAAGGGTTTTCTTGTAGCAACTGCTAGATTAATGGTTAAAGTTTTTTTTATTGTAACACGATGGTATAAGGAACCTCTTTATCGAAAACTGAGAAGTTTGAGGGCTAAAAGTCACTGTCGTAATTTACTTAATGTTTTTTATTATATAAGGGTTCTACAAGAACCTTTTATTTATCTATCATTTATAGTGAAATTTGAAAACTAAAGCCATGAGGCTCTTATTGTTGATTCAAAATCTTGGGCTAAAGTACTGAATTCACGATTCTTTTTACTGTGGGTTGCAAAGGATACATTGTGAGAGTATTGATTTTATATTTTTCTTTCATTTAACTATGTAACTTCTAAAACTATGAATAGAAGCGCTATTTGGGAAATCTCACGACTATGCTAATCAAAAGTAATGTTTCTTGTCAAATCGATTTATAAGTAACATTAAAAGTTTTTTTACTGTTTTTCTCTGCTATTTTTCAAATGTTGACACTTTATTCATTACTTTTGTAGTTTAACCCAACGACAGAGTTGGGGGTTCACTTTCCCCAAACCACTAGATGAAATGATAATCTTATTTTAATGTCAGAGTAAGTTTTGTCTTCGGTCTCCATAGCTGATTTCGATAATAGTTATAAAAATTCATTAGTTAATATAAAAGCGATCATGTGGAGGATATTACCCTTCCAAAATAGGTTTAGATCTAAAGACGTAAGGCCTTGTTTAGCTAAGTGCCTCGAACCTATTTTAAATAACCTTTGTTTAAAGGATCTGGAATGGAAAAATAATTTAAGGTTAACTTCCTACACGACCAACTTATGGTTTTAGAAACAATGTTAGGAACATCATAAGTTTTACATCCTCAAGAGTATGATGTGTTAAATTTTCATATGCTTAGCTAATACATTAATATGTCATTTCATTTTCATAATAAAAGCATATAAACAGGATCACTGAAAGAAACAATATCACAAGAACAACACAGATTTATCCTGGGAAAACCCTAAAGGGAAAAACCCAGCAAAAGCTTCCTCAATATAGATGCACCAAAAAGATAAAAGGTAAAACCAATAAGGAGATCAAAGCCTAATCCTCCTCCTTCTCCAGCTACTCTTCTCTTCTCCACTAATGCGCTACACAAGTGAGAATGTGTGTTTCAAATGAGGAGCGCTACACCTCTATTTATATTCATCCATTGACTTAAGTTAACTCATCTGACATGTAGGCTCGAGTTAAATCATGCAGGCTTGAGTTACACATGTAGGCTCAAGTAACCACATTGGGGTGCTAATGACCCACCTTTACAATTAGAGGGGACTACCTCATGATTCTTATTAGATATTCCGATTAGAAGCATCGGGATACAAAGTAATACAAGTGGTTCTCCTGGTAGGACCATCGGGGACCACAAAAGATAGATATAGAATATTCTTCGAAGTTACAATATTTCAACACTCCCCCTTAACGAAAAGGGTATTCTACAACAACATCAACAACTACAATAATGGGAGAGAGAGATTGAGGACATCATCAACATCATCAAGGTAACACATCTATAAATCATTGGAAGCTTTTCAACATCATGTAGTATTCATATTCAGTCTTCAGTCTTTAGTATCATCAACACTTTTGACTGCTTCAATCAGCAACATCTTCAGCATCTTGACCTTTTAATTAGCAGCAATATCTTCAACACTTTGTTCTTTCAATCATCAACAACATCTTCAGCATTTTTGACCTTTCGATCAGCAACAACTTCTTCAACACTTTGATCTTTTGATCAGTAATATCTTCAGCACTTTGACCTTTTGATCAACAACATCAACATCAGCACTTTGACTTTTCATTCTAAAACATCATCATCAAAATATTATCATACTCTGATATTTCGATCAGAGCCATCATCATCAAAAAATAGTCATACTCTGATAAAAAACATCATCATACTCTGATCTTTTGATCAAAAACATCATCATCAAAGCATCATCATACTCTGATCTTTCGATCAAAAACACCATCATAAAAACATCATCATACTCTGATCTTTCAATTAGTACGTCATCATATACTTATGTTCTTTTGAGCAGGATGTCATCATCATCACACTCTGATCTTTTGATCAGTATGGAATCATCATCGTCATCATACTTCTAATCTTTTGATCAGTATGTCATCATCATCATATTTTGATATCATCATCATCACATTCTGATCTTTCGATCAGGGACCATAATCATCATCGACAATTTCTGAGCTTTCGATCAGAAAACATCATCATCAGCAGCAACTTCTGATCTTTCGATCAGAAAACATCATCATCATCATACTCTGATCTTTCGATCAGAAAACATCATCATCATCAACAAATTTTGATCTTTTGATCAGAAAACATCATCATCATCATACTCTGATATTTCGATCATAGAACATCATCATCATCAACAACTTCTAATCTTTCAATCAGAAAACATCATCATCATCATACTCTGATATTTCTATCAGAGATCATCATCATCATCATCAGCAATAGCCTATAAGCCACAGTACAAAGAAATAGAAGTCTTTGGATCTCTTTTGGACTTAAAGTCCAGGGATGATGCAATCCTACCACATTCTCGACAACCGAGGTCACAAGATCCATTTTGAATCGAGGTTCAAGGATGATACAATCCTACCACCTTCTTGATGGTCGAAGTTCACCGGATCCATTCTGAACTGAGGTTCACGGATGATGCAATCCTACCACCTTCTCGATGACCGAAGTTCACGGATGATGCAATCCTACCACCTTCTCGATGACCAAAGTTCACCGGATCCATTCTGAACCGAGGTTCACGGATGATGCAATCCTACCACCTTCTCGATGACCGAAGTTCACCAGATCCATTATGAACTGAAGTTCATGGATGATACAATCCTACCACATTCTCGATGACCAAAGTTCACTGGATCCATTCTTAACCGAAGTTCATAGATGATACAATCCTACCACATTCTCGATGACCGAAGTTCACCAGATCCATTCTGAACCAACGTTCACAGATGATACAATCCTACCACATTCTCGATGACCGAAGTTAACTGGATCCATTCTGGACATATGTCCCGAGATGATACAATCACCAGATCACTTTAGGGAAAGTTCCCAGGGATGATACAATCCCACCTCATTCTTGGGGACCAAAGTCAGTGGATCCATTATGAACATATGTCCCAGGATGATACAATCCCTCTTCATTCTTGAGGACCGAGGTCACCGGATCACTTTAGGGCAAGTGCCCAGGGATGATACAATCCCACTGCAACATCACTACTCCCCCTTTCGGGGAAGGTCTTTTTGAACCACACCAAGCTTGTCTCGAAAGTGTTCGAACTTTACTTGGGACAGAGGTTTCGTCAACACATCAGCAACCTATTCATCAGTACTCACATACTGGAGCTTTATGGCTCCTTTATGCATCATATCTCGAATGTAGAAATACCTGATTTCTATGTGTTTTGATCTATCGTGGAACACAGGGTTCTCTGTCATATTTATACAACTTTGGTTGTCACATAGAATCACGAAAGGGTCAAAATCTAGGTTGAATAATCCTGACAACAGCTTCCTAATCCATATGGCTTCACAACTAGCAGAGCAAGCTACTTTATATTCTGCTTCGACAGTGCTTAGAGCAACACTGGACTACTTTATGCTAAACCATGAAATCATAGTAGATCCCAGACTATAACATCCACCTGATGTAATTTTTCTGTTTGAGATAATTCCATCCCAATCTGCATTTGTATATCCATACAATCTATACTCATGGCTATTATCATAATATAGACCAAAGTCTATAGTCCCTTTCAAATATCTCATCACATGTTTTGTAGCTACCAAATGAACCTGTCTAGGTTGTACTAGATATTGACTTAAGGTGTTTACAACAAAACAAATGTCTGGTCTGGTATTTGTTAAGTACATCAACGACCCAATAATTTGTCTGTAAAGAGTCACATCTACTAACTCTAATGATTCATTAGCTAACAGCTTTAGGTTGGAATCCATGGGTGTGTTCATGGCTTTCCATTCCAACATATTGAATCTCTTGAATATCTCTACTGCATACTTTCCCTGGTTGAGAAAGATTCCTTCTGAACTTTGGCATACTTCCAGACCTAGGAAATAATGCATTAACCCAAGGTCTTTCATTTCAAATTCTTCTGCTATTTTTTTCTTGCTTTCCATAACCTGTTTCTCATTCCTTGTCAAGAATAGGTCATCCACATATAATAGTAGGATGACAGGTTTATCTTCTACAACCTTGAGATAAAGGTTAGGATCAGCTTTACTCTTAGTAAATCCCATGCTTGATAGGAAGCTATATATCCTCTCATACCAAGCTCGAGGGGATTTTTTAAGACCATATAAGGCCTTCTTTAACTTACATACATTAGTATGTCTATCTTCAACTTCAAATCATTGTGGTTGTTCTATGTATACTTCTTCTTCGATCACACCATTCAGAAAAGCTGTTTTCACATCCATCTGGTGTAGTTTCCACTTCATCATGGATGCAAGTGCCATGATAGTTCTAATCGAAGTATACCATGCTACTGGGGAAAATGTCTCTTCATAATCAATTCCCTCTTTCTGAGAGAAACCTCTGGCCACAAATCTTGCTTTATACTTCTCGATACTTCCATCAGTCGCATGCTTTATTTTAAATATCCATTTGGAGGATACTACACTCTTTCCTTCTAGTTTGGGAACTATATCCCACACATCATTCTTCATTATTGACTGGTATTCTTTATCATTGATTCTTTCCATTCTTTCATCTGTACCGCTTCTTTGTAGTTTGTAGGTTCTTGATCTACAAGGTCACACATCAAGGCTACATAGTTGGAGAAAGTTTTAGGTTTCTTTCTTTCCCTTGTGGAGCCTTCAGGTGCTCCATATCTTTCTACCTCTCGTATAATTTCTCTTGTCCAGGCAGGATGTCTCTTTCTTGATATCTCCATCATAGGAGGTTCTTGAGGTTCTGCTATGTCATGTTCTTCAAAAGATTCATCTTCAGGAGTACATGTAGTTTCTTTATTTCTAGGAGATGTCTCTTCTTCATATACTTCTTCATGTTGGCACTTCCTGGATCTCTTGAGGGATGCCTCTTCATCGAATGTCACATCTCGACTGATTTCTATGTGATGAAATCCAGGAATGTAAATTCTGAATGCTTTGGATACTTCACAATATCCAACAAATATCCCCTTCTTTCCAGAAGGGTCCAACTTGGCTCTTTTCTCTTTTTGTATATGAAGATATACTGGACAACCAAATATCTTGACATGACTTACCTCAGGCTTCTTTCCCGTGAACATTTCTTCTAGAGTCTTGAACCCAAGAGCACTGTGAGATATTCTATTATGTACATACATATCAGTTCTTGCTGCTTCTTCCCATAGATGCATTGGAATATCTTGATCATATATCATTGTCTTCACAGCCTCCATGATGGTTCTATTTTTTCTTTCCACAACCCCATTCTGTTGAGGATTGTAGGGAGTGGTTAGCTCCCTCTTGATTCTGGAATCTTTGCAAAAATCCCCAAACTCTTTTGAGGTATATTCTCCTCTATTGTCTGAATGGAGTTTGTTTATCTTCTTATCTGAAAGATTCTCTATCAAGGCTTTGAACTCCTTGAATTTCTCGAACACTTCACTTTTTTCTTTCAAGAATTATATCCAAGTCTTTCTTGAAAAATCATCAATAAATGTAATATAATATTCAAATCCACTTAGGGATGTAGAAGACATTGGACCACATACATCTGAATGAATCAATTCCAATGTACCTTTTGCCTTTGTTTCACTTTTCGGAAATGGATTCTTGATGTTCTTTCCCTTCACACATCCTTTGCAAATACCTTCATGCTTGATCTTCATGTTTGGTAATCCCGTTAATACCTTGTTTAGATGAGGTAGAGATTTGTAATTAATGTGGGAAAGCCTTTTGTGCCATATTTCACTAGGGTCTGTGGACTCATGCACAAGGGTTGTTTCTGAGTGCCCTTTTAGTTTATACAAGCCTCCTTCTTCTTCACCAATAATGATTGCATCTTCAATATTCTTTCCTTTGGGCCACATGAGTACTTGGCCATCTATGAAAGCAACTCTGAAACCTTTCTTATCTAAGGCTAAGATAGAAAGTAAATTCTTCTTTAGACCAGGTACATATAATACATCCTTCATTTTTAGGGGATTACCTGAATCAAGTTTGTAGCTTGCTTCACCAACTCCTTTGATCGGATATTGATAGTCATCTCCTAGGGATACTTTTTGAGGAGAGATCTTTTCTTCAAGATTGGATAGAGTTTTCTTTTGTCCCATCATGTGCTTTGAAGCACCATTATCAATAAGCCAGGTGTCTTCTCCAGGAGTTACAGATCCAGAGAGTGCAGAGAATAGCACATATTCTTCTGCATCTTCTTCTATTGCTTATTTTCTTGGAGTTCTTTCTTCTTCTTCTTCATCTTCTTCTTCTGCTAGATGAGCATGATATATTTTGTTGTTGTTGATCCTCTTCCTATATTCTTTCTTCTTTATAGGACAATTTCAGGCAAGGTGTCCTATCTTATTACAATTAAAACATTCAAAATCAGAATAGTCTCTAATGGGAGGACTTTCTCTTACCTTTTGGATTCTTCTGGGAGGATGAGACTCCTTGAAATTTATTCTCTTGAAATTTGGTTGCCTCTCCTTCTCTTGGTGTGAGTAGCTAGGGATTGATCATTTGCTTTTAGTAAAGCTTCTCTATTTGCCACTCTAGTCTCCTCTTGAGTGCAGCCTTCCCATACAATGTCAAACTTCATGCTTTCTTTTCTAGCACACATCATCTGAATGAATGACTCCCAGGGTCTAGTGAGAGCATTGAGAGTAGTCATGACCATTTCATCTTCATCGATCTTATATCCAATGGCTTCTAGTTTCTCTTTGATCTGAGAAACCCTTGAGAAGTAGTCTTGGATGGATTCTCCATGACTCATCTTGGTGCTCTTCAGTTGAGCTCTTAGATTCATCTTTCTGTTAATGTTTATTCCCTCAAACATTCTAGATAGGGCATAAAACATTTCTTTTGGATTCTTCTTGGATGACACTTGAGGAATCAAGTGATCCTTGATGGAGTTAGCAATAATCCCTTGTGCCCTAATCATATCCTTTCTGTGCTTCTCCTTGGCTTCAACTTCTTCAGGTTCTACAACTTCTTCTTTGATATACTTATCAAGGTAATTCTCTTGGAGAATGAGACCAATCTTGTATTTCCATGCTCGAAAATTATCTATGCCTTCTTGCTTGTCCTCAAGCTTAGTGCTTGGGGTCATTTTGTCAGAAAATCACAAAAAATTGAATTTTTGTAGAATGAGAAACTGACCTTACTAGGAGATGTGCTTGAATGAGATGAGATGACTAGTGTGCTTGGATTTTGAAGACTTCAACTCTTCACCTTTCAAATCAGACTTGCAAGATTCAGCTTCTGCAGCTTTCTGGTTTAGTAGTTTTTGGTGTAGTTGTAAAACTAGGGTTTGACTTTCCCAGAGACTCACACATCCAAAAAACTTGATTCCAGGCTCAAAAGATGCACTTTGGGAGGGCACAACTTTCTATGAAAGTAGTTTTCTGAGACTCAAATTTTTTCCCAAAAACCCTAATTCCTTCTGGGGAGAGAGAGAGCTATTTCACCTTGTGAAAGCTATCCTGTTCAAGTTAGCTCTGATACCATGTTAAATTTTCATATGCTTAGCTAATACATTATTATTTCATTTCATTTTCATAACAAAATCATATAAACAGGATCACTGAAAGAAACAGTATCACAAGAACAACAAAGATTTATCCTGGGAAAACCCTAAAGGGAAAAACCTAGCAAAAGCTTCTTCAATATAGATGCCCCAAAAAGATAAAAGGTAAAACCAATAACGAGATCAAAGCCTGATCCTCCTCCTTCTCCAACTAATCTTCTCTTCTCCACTAATGTGCTACACAAGTGAGAAAGTGTGTTTCAAATGAGGAGCACTACACCTCTATTTATATTCATCCATTCACTTAAGTTAACTCATCTGACATGTAGGCTCGAGTTACACATGTAGGCTCAAGTAACCACACTGGGGTGCTAATGACCCACCTTTACAATTAGAGGGGACTACCTCATGACTCTTATTAGATCTTCCGATTAGAAGCATCGGGGTACAAAGTAATACAAGTGGTTCTCTCGGTAGGACCATCGGGGACCACAAAAGATAGATATAGAATATTCTTCAAAGTTACAATATTTCAACATGATGTGACTTCTTCTAAAGGAGAAATAAGACCACAAATCCTCGCTGAAAAAAAAACAAGGACTAGAACAAAAATGTTAGTACATATGACCACTACCAAACCATACGAATTCCATTGGTTTTCACCCAATTAAGAAATGCATTTGAGCCATCCTCCATCCTATGACCATTGACTCCATTGATGCAATCTTTACACTTAATAGCTACTGCCTCCTTCTCTATTTTGAACTGTCAAAGAAACCATAGCCATAGATCAACTGTTGATTTCCTTGATAACAATAATTCTAATTTTATTCAAGGGGGGGTATATTGAATAAGGGAAACTCATATTATTTTTTTCATATATATGACAAAAACTACTAAGTTTACAAACAATTAATTTTAGAATTTTTTTAGTAACTGCATAATCCTTGGGATTCCATACATCAACATATTTGCGATAACTAGGTTTCCAAATGCAAGTCACAACGTGTCCTTCCTATAGATATGTTTTCTTTTTAGGAAAGAAGGAGGGGAACTACTAGGTTTGCTGGTAAGGTAAAGCAACCTAATAGGATGGACCACACAATATTAGGAGTATGTGGTAGAGTAGGAATATCTAATCATACAAATACTAAGGGATCCCCATCGATATAAGTTTCATTAAGGAGGGTAATACTTTGTAGTCCAGCTAATGCAGCTATGAGGGGTGACGTATACATTTCCTTGGACCATATTGTTAAAAAGATAAGTGTTCCATATTTATATTTTCCATTTATGTTTGTAATTATAAAACTAAGCTCATGGTTTTCTTATGTTTTAATTTAAATGGAATTCATTCCCATGTTGAGCATATATGAGCTTGGGTTTGTCATTACAGGATTTGGGGAAAGCTACATTAATCCCCTCCCTTCTCTGTTTGGAATAAAAATAGTTATTTCAATATTGATATTCATATGTAAACCTAGATGTATTCTTAAGTGCAGTTGACATGCCTAATCAGGGTTTTTGGATCAAGTGAAAAATACAGTTTTTCTAAGCCTATGAACGAGGAGTTTAACAATCAGCACCATTGACATCATATTACATGAAGGGCTTGGTGATTTTGATTCAATTCCATTCCCATATTCTCATACATGATAGAATCCATTGAAAAAGCTACAATACTCCAATCCTGCATTCATAAAAAGTGTTGTCTACCGAATTCCTACTCTCCATGTGATGTTTGATGAGGTTGGAACCACTATAAACCTAGGTCCTTCTTAGATGGAATCAAACCCTAGCACTTCAATTATCCTCTAGGTTTTGTCTTTCAAAAACCCCAACCCTTCAAGTATCTTCTAGGTTTTGTATTTCACAAACCCTAGCACCTTCCTTCCTTGCATAAAGACAAGTATAAAGACTCAAGGAAATGTTTTCTTCAAGTTACAATTAATCCAATCAACTCCGAATGAAATGGCTCTTTGCTCACATGTGGCATCATTTAAGAAGAGAAGCACTCTACATTTGAGGCTCTTTGTGGACGCATCTCTAGGTCACACCACTCCAAGAATCATTGCAATTCATCTAAGAAAGAGTTCTCATGTTAGGAGAGGAAAAGTGGCATGTTGGTGAATATGTCAAGCACATTTTAACTCTTCAAGGCTAACATCCTAAGGTTTTGGCCTCATCCTCATCCTCATGATAATAATCTTCATCTTCATCGTCATCATCATCATGGCTAGCATCATGATGATGATGAGTAGTATGAGGATGAGTATGAGTATGATGATGATGGAATATGAGTATGATTTTCTCTTTTACACAATAATCTACATTAATAGTTAACACATATTAGTGTCGAAAAAAATGTTTTCAACTAGGGATTGATTTATCAAAAATTCATTCCTCTTTTCCTAGATAAAAATAAATAGTTTCAATTCAAAAAATTGCTATGATGTGGCATGAAACAATATAGGTTATGGTAATTTTTCCCGTAATAATTCCCAAATTAATTGAAAAAACAAGATTAAGGTGACATAGACATAAAAATGATGAGAGTCCCATTTCCATGTAGACCTAGAAAAAAATTAAAGACAACAACTATTTGACTTCATAGAGCACATAGAAATGAATTGCGCATATCACTAGGGTCATTTGAAAAATGCATTAATTCCTTCTTTGTAGAGAAAATTGATCTTTTTTTTCTGTGTGATTGGGGGTTTGGAAATGTGTTGGTGTAATAGGGTTTCGAATTTCATAGCTGCCTTAGGAAATATCCTTTGCATATCTCCTTCCACAATATAAAATGTAAATGCATTCTCCTCAACACCAAACAAAATTATCGACTAGTGTCTACCCTAAAGCTATTTACTTTAATCTGATAAAGGACACAGTCCAGGATCTGTTGTGGAAAGAATGTTCAATAATTTTCACGGAATCTTGGAAAGAAAGCTTTCCATTTTCATAGGTTAAGTTTAAAGAGAATTCTGGCATCTATTAGGTAAGGTTTGCGGAGATAAATCTATATCCAATAGGAACAAATCTGCTACTTAGATGGACTCAAGTTTGGGAACAAAATTCCCAAAATTTTATCAACCCTAAATCTATTTCCTTTGATCTAATAAAGTCAAAATATGGAATACATAACTTTGGTTCATCAAAACACCCAAAATATGCATTTTATTTTGAGACATTAAAGGTTTCTTACTTGCCATTGTGTCATTGCTCATATTCTAGCTTTTTCCTCCTCTGCTCAGCTTCCCTAGCTTCAAACTCATCTCTACTCAAAACTTGATGAGCAGAGTTGTAATTACCCATACCATGATCCATATATTCTATGAAATTTAGAAACTTGCTCAGTTAGAACAAATCTATTCAATCTTATCTAAAGTCAGAAGATAAAAAATTGAAATGACTCTGCAAACTTAAGAGTAATACTGGCTCGGAATAGGTAAATTCTTGGCAAACAAACTCACTGAAAAACTAGGTTTCGAAAACAATTCAAGAACATGTTTTTTATTCTAGGTTTGGGTATGTATGTATAGTTTTTTATTTTACAGGTCAAACTTGACTATGTCGTGCACAACTCACCAAGTATGTCCATGTCTTCCAAGCCTGGCTAATACCAGTAAAAATAGCAAATTAAGATTTGTTTGACCATGTCTTCAAACTTAACAAGTTATGGCCATTTTGACCAAGTGTAATCATCATGCTTGACTCAACAAGTCAAAATCAGGTAGTCAAAAGACTCAGCCAATTATTGTAAGTATGATCCTATATCTAAATTTTTTATTTAAGATATAGTAAAATAAATCAATACAAATTAACACCTCACCTTTGAACAGGAGGGACAAAACCTGGTATATATCCATGTGATCCATACATATCCGTTGGCTTAATCTGTCCACTAAATGGCATGTCAAAGGGATTAGGTCCATAAACCATGTATGGGACACCACCATTACATGCCATGTAAGCCTCTGGTCACCATTGTGCACCAGGCCAATAATTATATGTAGTAGGTGCAATATATGGCATCATACACCCTTCAACACCAAAATCCCATGATGCTCTCCATTGCATCTCATTGGCTGTAACAATGATAAAGCACCCAACATGCATCATTTACAAATGCATACATTGGCTTCTAATTAGGAAAGAGAATACAACACAAAAACATCCTATAACACTTTCCAATACATTAGTTTCCCAATTGAAAATTAGTATAAAGATGACTTACTAGTAGAGATTTTTCAAGCTCGCTTATTTTTCTTCTTTCTTGTTGAAAACAAGCAAAGTTTGAAGTACATGAGCAACACTGCTACAGATATATACCTACTTATCATGGATAAAAAAATCCACAAAGCCATAAATCCAAAAGAACCACCCCAATAAACATGGAAAGTAATAACTACCTATCTCAACAACAAGAAACTTCTGTTGAACTTCTTCCTCAACCAATGGGGCACTCTCTTGCGATAAAGACTCTTTTGTGCTCATAGACTCATGTGTTGGCTCAAGCAACTCAACTATTTTAATAGAGCGTTTTTTCTCTGATGATTGTTGTGGCTAGTTAACAGTTGGCTTTTTTTTTTCCAAAAATGTTGGTCTGAGTGTTTGGGGTTTTGGAAATGCATTGGGTGAACTAGGGTTTCAAATTTCATAGCTGCCTTCATTTGAACCATAGTAGTTGAGGGTTTCAAATTTCATAGAGCACTTTAAGGGTGGTCCGTTGAAACCTATTCAACTGGTTTAGATAGAATGGATAGTGGTAGAAAAATTGGACAATAGGTAATGGAAAAAATACAATGAACATGCAACAAAATATAGACAATTTCATCTGTCAACATCTATCCCCAATTGAATATTTTGCAAGTCAGATCTACAACAACCTAGTAGTATGAATTTGTTTCAATTTCTTCTAGATAGAAGGAAATGAAATAAGTTCTTATTCAGTCTAGCGAATCTTTCTTTGATATTCTATGTTTCTGAACCCAAATTATGCAATAAACTTGGCCCAATATCTTGAATCTTTTTCATCCTCGAGAGTTTCCCATAAAAGTGGACAGTGCACCCTGAGTAATATCTAGTGAGTACCCAATGCATTTACACAAATCTATGTACCTATCAATTTTGTCCAAGGCCAACATGAATGTAGAGAGGGAAAGAGGCTACCTTTTCTCCATATCATTAGTAAGTGATTGTTTCCTTCACCTAATATAGAGGATGGTTTCCAACTTGTTGTTAGCAATCCAAATTTAACACAAGGAAATGAATGTAGTTTGTCTCCCTCTTATTATCAATATTGACACATTCAGAATCAACCACTTAGGAAGGTCTAAATCTCCACGCGAGCTGCAAAATGGGAGTGTTGTTGTTAGTCAAGAATTATAATCATTGTTATCAGTATTGTTATGGCTATAGTGTACATGGATATTGGCTATTGTTTATTGTACAAGGGAACTGGTTGAAGGACACGGAGCTAAATGTAATGGCTTTAGAGAATATAATAAATGAGAGATTGGTTTCCCTATTTAAAATTTATTTTGTATTATTATATGAATGTTGTGTGATGCATAATGTTCAATTAGCATTGTGCATTGCATTTTTTATGTTACAATCATATTTGAATGCCTATATAATGGACATGTCTGTTTGCACAAGATTTGTAAAAGTTCAAATAAGTCATATTAAGTATACAATGTCCTTAATTATCTCTCCATCATTTCAAATAGGTCTAGGAAGTGATTTGGGTGAGGACTTCATTCCTTCTAGGAGAACTGAAAACGTTAGTGCAATATACTACAATGGTACCATTTGTTTTCCTTTGTGTGAGAGCCTTAGTCTTAATGTTTGCACCAACAAACAATTTTCTTGTCAGGACCAATTCTCAAACATGGATGTGCTAATTGAATAGGAACCTTGGTCGCAAGGAGTCAAATCTAGGATTAGTGGGAAAATAGATTTGAATATTTCATCCTACAAGAATCCAGTTGTAGGGTTGGAATACCATAAATATTAAGGAGTATGTCTTATGTAGAGGACCTATATTAGGAAAATAAAAAATTGTTTGGTGTAAGTTTTCACTAAGCCTATATAAGTTTCTTAATAGGCTTGCAAAAACCCCATAATATAAATATTGGAGGAAGAAACTTGTTTGCTACATTGTTGCGAACCTAGTTACTTTGAACCATTTGGATCATTGACTGAATCAAGCTATTGAATTATATGTTTAGAACACAACTAATGTGTACATTGTAGAATTTGTAGTAGAGAATAACCAATCATTTTCAAAGGAAGAATACAACATCAAGAAAGAAATGCAGAGGAGAATTATTAGAGAGATCCCAGTTTGGATTAAGGTTTATATGGTGGAAGTAGGATTTCTGTCATTGACTACAACCCACATGGATGAGTAAATCCTTACACCCTAAGGGAACAGTCAAGGATAGGTGATAGTAAATCCTTACACCCTATGAGTATAATCACATAGATGATAGTTTTAGTAGTGTGCAAGTTGGATCAGTGGTGGGAGGAGTTAGTAGTAGCTTAGGAGGGCCACCACAGTTTACGACTAGCTTGGGGATGTCATCACAATCCATGACCAGTACTAGATAGCTTATACAGTCACAAACCAGCCCTTAGAGGGCTTACACAATGATGTCCATATTCTAGACAGTATATACAATGATATCCTAGCTTAGGAGGATCATACACAGTCATGTCCCAGCTACAAATAGGTCATAAACCAGGTATAGAAGCCCCCAAAATTTGTAAAAACCTTAAAATTTGCCCTAAAAATTCCTAAAATAGACCTTCCAAGAACAGTCCAAGGGATTCCTTTTCTTACCCTAAACACCCTTTCTATGGACTTAAAACAACCTCGCCTGCTCACATTGGCCCTTGGCCCTCTTTGGTTCCAGGCTATAACAACCTTATTCTAGCAATATACAGTTTGCAAATTCATTTTGTAGACTATCTCTAAACACTACCCTAAGCCTGCACCTGCACACATAGAAAACAAACAGTTGGTTGAGGTTAAAATCAGTGATAAATAACATATTTCGGATGCACACTGCCTAGGGAACTTCCTACAGTACATTTCAGATCTCATATGCAAACACATGGTGTTCTCTTTCCTTTATTGACATGAATGGATAGTCTTACAACTGAATGGTAATTGCATAATTAAATGAGGGATGTTACATCCATTTGACAGGACTTTCATAAGTGTTTGGTGTTGTGTTTGGATATATGATAGACATAAAGGATTTATCTATTTGCTAATTATAAGTATATCAAGGTTAATTTCAACTACCTAGATCCAAGGGCTACCATCTCAACCCTAGCCCATCACTTGCACACTCACCAAGGCTGCTCCCCTCTCTTATGGAATTTATTATTATTTTGGAGGAGTTGGTCTAGAGTAATTTTTAAGGATTCTAATATTATAGTAAAGTATAGTATTCTAGGCGATTGTTCTGGATTGAAAAAACATGTTTATAGATAGGTAGGCGAGTATTAAATATGAAACATAAAATTAACACTGAAATGTATAAATTTTGGTGAATATTATGATAAAAAAACACATTTTATGTAAATATAGGCGATATTAGATTCCAAATAGCAAATTTATTTTTTCAAAAAAACCCCAAAAATAGCCAATTGGAGAAATTTTGCCACTAAAAATTGCCCTCAGTTGGTCCATTATTTCAAATGTGGCAGATTTGATCCTTAATACTTATATATTATCCCAAGAACATGGTTGTGTGGGGGATACTTTACGATGGATTTCTATATCAAGCCCAATGCTTGCATCCTTCTCTAGGGCACACCTTCTATGGAGTTGTTTTTAGTAAGAGTTTGATTTGGTTTAAGAATGAAATGGCCCTTTGCTCACATGTGGCATCATTTAAGAAGAGGAGCACTCTGCAT
This sequence comes from Pseudotsuga menziesii, assembly GCA_001517045.1. Classification (NCBI taxonomy): domain Eukaryota; kingdom Viridiplantae; phylum Streptophyta; class Pinopsida; order Pinales; family Pinaceae; genus Pseudotsuga; species Pseudotsuga menziesii. Next base: position 64,460 of record LPNX010554258.1, read on the forward strand.
TTGAGGCTCTTTGTGCACACCTCCCTAGGTCACACCACTCCAAGAAGCATTGCAAGTCATCTAAGAAAGGGTGCCCATGTTAGAAGAGGACAAGTGGCATGTTGGTGAATATGGCAAGCACATTTGATCTCTTCAAGGCTAACATCCTAAGGTTTTGGAATTATTTTATTGATTTTTGTTTTAGTGGTAGTTGGATGGAAACCTACAAAAGAATAGTAGATCCTCATTTGCAATGTGTTTCTTCCATTGTTGAGAAATGTCCTAGGACATTGGGTTGAATGTTGAAGATATATTTGTAGATTTGGACCTAGAATTTGGGATATTCAAGGCTATCATTTTGCATTATAAGTTTATTTTCATGTACTATTTTTTTCTTTTCCCGCCTGAAAAATACTTGTGCTAATATAGTTTTATTAGCAATCATAGGAGGGTTGTGAAGAGGGATATGTTTGTCCTCTTAAGACTTGATAATATCATATCTGAATTGTGCAATGTATGGATTGATTATTCAATGGAATATTGTATCTTTATTGGATATATTCAACCTTAATGTTATAATTTGAGGCACATATATAATGGAATTGTTGTATTATATTTTTGAGCTTTGTACATTGGCTATAAGTGTAAATTGTAGACATGTTATGGCCAAGCCTTAAAAATATTGTAGACAAAGCTTGGCATGCCTAATCAGGGATTTTGGCTCAAGTAAAAGATACAGTTTTTATAATCCTATGAATGAGGAGTTCAACAATCATCACCATTGACATCGAGTTACACGGAGGGATTGGTGATTTTGATTCAATGTCATTCCCATATTCTCATACATGATATAATCAAAGGAAAAAACAACAATCCTGCCAATCCTGCATTCATAAAAAGTGTTGTCTACAGAAGTCCTACTCTCCATGTTATGTTTGATGAGGTTGGAACCACTATCAAAACCCTAGGTCCTTCTTAGATGGACTCAAACCTTATCACTTCAATTATCCTCTAGGTTTTTTCTTTCAGAAACCCCAACCCTTCAAGTATCTTCTAGGTTTTGTCTTTCACAAACCCTATCGCCTTCCTTCCTTGCATAAAGACAAGTATAAAGACTCCAGGAAAGGTTTTCTTCAAGTTACAATCCATTCAATCAACTCTCACATGATTCTACATGAATACTAGAACTAAAGAAACTCTCCTTAGGGCTCAAGTCCCAGCATGTTATAGATCTGAAATTTACTTATTAACAACAGAATTGTTACAGCCACAAATCTGCCCTCTTAGCTTCTATATACTTGTCAAATCACTCAACAAAATTAGCTAACCGTTTATGATAAATCAGCATACTAGACATCCCTAGAAGCTACTCATTCACCATGAGAATAAAATTTGAAAACCAGCTCTTCAAGTACATAGTATGGACAAGAATGTACACTTGACATATACATAAAAATGAAGTTACAAGTACATACCACAAGCTAAGAGTCTCCAATGCATCCAAGCCCTAACATCTATGATGTCTACAATCAATAGAAAACACTACTGATCAATACAAAGGCCTAGCAATGTATCCCACCAAGCTATCTAGCCACACCAAAATCCTTAAAACAAGTTGGCACCAACACCAACAAGTCCATTCTTGATATTTCACCAAGCTTGCATCACACAAATTCTCCAAGAAAAGTGCTCCAAGAATCCTCTAGGGTTTATTTGCCACAAACCATAGGTCCTTCTCACATGGACTCAAATCCTAGAACTTCAAGTATCCTCTAGGTTTTATATTTCACAAACCCCAACCCTTCAAGTGTCTTCTAGGTTTTGTCTTTCACAAATGCTAGCACCTTCCTTCCTTGCACAAAGACAAGTATAAATATTCAAGGCAAGTTTTTATTCAAGATACAATTGATCCAATCAACCCTCACTTGATTCTACATGAATAATACAACTAAATACTCTCTCCTCCCTTCATATATAATAGGTGATGGAGGACAACAATAGTAAAGTGGACTAAATCCACAAGCAACCTAATCTATTGTCAAGATATGGTCTCCTCTTGAAGTGATCTCTTCCCAAGGTGTACACATGTTGAGACAAGGCTCCTCAGGGTGTGTGTTCTCCAAGCATGGGTTGCATTTACATAATCCTTTTGTAGAGATCACCCATATAGGGATTGCAAAACCATGGACTGGTGTGACCTTTCCTTTCCATCTTATGAATTGGATAGGAATTATCCAAGTACAACAAAGTTTTGTCGCTGATTTTCCTAGCCTTCTTCACCATCTCAAATTTTGGAAATTTCATATAGTTTTTCACACAGATATTGGTTTTTGCATTATGGAAATGTTGTTGAACAAAAAGATAAACAAATCAATCATTTCCAGCAATGTAACTTGGGGCATTTTCATTTTGATGTCATTGCAAAATAATTCCAGCCAAGAAACCCTATATTTTTAGATGCATGTGTGGGTAAAGGATCAACTCTTGATCCATTTTTTAGGCTGGAAATGAGATAGCACAACAAAGTTTTGTTGCTAATTTTCCCAACCATATTCACCATCTCAAATTTTGGAAATTTCATCTAGTTTTGCACACAGATATTTGTTTTTGCATTATGGAAATGTTGTTGAACAAAAAAAGATAAACAAATCAGTCATTTCCAGCAATGTAACTTGAGGCAGTTTCATTTTGATTTCATTGCAAAATAATTCTTGCCAAGAAACACTATATTTTTAGATGCATGTGTGGGTAAAGGATCGTCTCTTGAGCCATTTTTTAGGATGGAAATGAGATAGTACAACAAAGTTTTGTTGCTGATTTTTCCATCCATCTTCACCATCTCAAATTTCGGAAATTTCATCTAGTTTTACACACATATTTTTTTTTGCATTATGGAAATGTTGTTGAAACACAAGATAAACAAATTGGTCATTTCCAGCAATGTAACTTGAGGCAGTTTCATTTTGATGTCATTGCAAAATAATTCCAGCTAAGAAACTCTATATTTTTAGATGCATGTGTGGGTAAAGGATCGGCTGTTGAGCCATTTTTTAGGTTGGAAATGAGATAGTACAACAAAGTTTTGTCACTAATTTTCCCAGCCATCTTCACCATCTCAATTTTTGGAAATTTCATCTAGTTTTGCACACAGATATTTGTTTTTTCATTATGGAAATGTTGTTGAACAACAAGATAAACAAATCAGTCATTTCCACCAATGTAACTTGAGGCAAAATTCCATTTCCTTGTTAAACATTTTTCTTCGTGTCAAGTTGAGAATATTGTGATGATGGAGGGGCCTACATCTCTCTCTTGAAGATATTGTTGATAATTTTTCATGTTGGCACCCTCATGTTGATTATGTTTAAACTTTATACAAGCCCTATCCAATCTTGGATGGAAGAGTCTTGTGGGAATACTTTCCATGCATGTTAAATGTCTGATGATATTGTACATGCTCATGATCTTGTGATGAAGACTGGAGCATGTTTGATTATGATGATTATTTGCAATTTACATTGATGAGTTATAAGCACACATCAAGGGGAACACCTATGATGATGATGATTGCTCTAAATTATGTCCTTGTTGCACAAAATAAAAAATACACATATGGGTGTCAAATTCACAAGCCCTAGATTCAACATGAGAGCCACTTCCCAACACCAAATCAACAAGGGGTGTGCATTTATTTCAATTCTTGAGAACCAATGTTTATATTTTCATTGCAAAATCTCCTAGCAAAGATCAATCTCTTTGACAGAGCCGCCACCTGCACCCTCAATTTCATGATAATGTGGTCGACCCCTCAAAACCACTGTATACTCCACCAAAGCAGATAATGGCGCCTGAATTATGTTTGTAGTGGAGAAACGCATCCCATATATTCTAGAGCCATTTTTCCTAAACCCTTCGATGCTCATACTGGAAGCTTCCATTTAAATCAGGAGCTTGAATTGGGGTTTATTTGTTAAAATCACGAGACCTCTACTTAGGGTTTGGTAGATACAATGTCTAAATCTAAAAGGCCTCCCTGGGCCTCACTTGTACAAGTTGTAGATCAACATAAAAGCTTAGTTAGTTTTTAAACAAGTGTTCGGCCTTGAAGATCCACATCTACTATATGAAGGATTTGTTCAACATTATTAAGTACCCTTATTTGAAAATTGTTCTTCAATGACTATAAATGATCATGCTTGATAACAAAAAGAGGTATAGTCCAAAGGGTAACATCTCAGACATGTGCATTTATTTATTCAGTTCATTGGATACAAGGGTAAACACTAAAACCAGGAAGCGTAAAACCATGCATAAATATATGATCTTCATAGACACTTGTGTAAATATCAAGAAAATAGTTAATGACAAAATGAATAGATAAGGATTGAGTTATTCGGTTCATTGGATATAAGGGTTGAATCTATTATTAAACATTTGTTATAAGTTTATAACATTTAGTTTATGATTTTTTTGTGATGAGTTGGAATTTTATCCAAGTTATATGTAAGCCTATGGGTGTAGAGTAAGGAGAGAGGAGTGGCCAAAAAAATGAATAATCAAGCCAATGTAGAGCGAAGAAGTGACCTATAAGTTGTGTGATCAAGTTGGTGTAGTGATAGAAGCTCTCAGAATGTGAACTCATCTATAGAAATTGGAGAAAGTAATGCATTTCGTCGGATATCCGACATATATGCTATACTACCGACATCTTCAATTCGTTTGTTATATGACTTTAGCCATGTATACAAGGAGCACAATATGAGTGCAGACCATTTATCCAAGGAAGCATTGAATATGAATGTTGGCCTCCTCTCCTTCTCGTAACTTTTAGAAGGAGAAACCATTGAGGATGGCATGATACAGTTAATTTAAGAGCCTTTTTATTTCTGTGGAATAGTATTTTTTGGTTCTTTCTACTATGGGATACATCAGCATCTTTCTTGTTTTCATTTGGGATATAGAGTTTGTTTTCATCCCCTCAGGGGTGTGTTTTCTCCACCCTCGATGTTTCCTTGGATAAGATGTTTGGGATCCTTATGTTCTCTGTGTGGTATTGCTACTTTAGTCATCTTGGGATTGTGGGTTCAGTCCCTTCCCTTGGGAAATTTTTTGATACTTATGATCTCCACTCGTTATTGGACTAACTTATTTTCAGGACTATGTAAAAGTTACCTTTGATTCACTATTGAATATCAAGGAATGCCTCTTTTTCTTTTGAAAAAAAGTTAGAGAATATTTGCAAATGATTTTATTACATATATTGAGATCTGTAAACTGGGTCTTTAATATTTAAGGGTGAGGAAACAAACTAAATTAAAATAGGTATAGCTAAGAATATTGTACAAAACATAGTTTTTATTTTGAGATAAATTGGATGAAGCATTTTCTATGGAACGACTTGTTATCTATATCGTGTTAAAGGACCATGTGATGAACTGTTATACTAGCGAAGTATTGATATTATTCAGGATAATGATATTACAATTATGTCATGCTTATAAGTCTTTCCAAGTTTTTTGCTGGTATTTTGCTATTATTTACCAAAGTATTTTCCGACCATGGTGCAGGTAGAACCAAATAGGTATTTGTCAGAACTGTCTTCCTCTAGCGAGGGGAGTTTGGGAAGGCTAAAGGAAAGTGAGACATCCAGTAGGTATACAAGGGCTAGATCAACTAGATCTCATAAGATCAAAAGAAAATTCAATAAATGCATGGAATTGTTTCTCAGAGAAGGGGGGTCACGTTCCTATGATGATGAGACAGTAGGAGACATCGAGGTGCCCTTAAGATACAAACACCTAGAGAAACAATGGGTACCTATGGATCTTCCTCGGGTCAACAATGATTTTTGTGTGAATGAGAGGATATATATAATTGCACCGCCGTCATTACATGGATTATAGTTGTTTTGCATGGATGGCATAAAGGTTGGATACGAAAAATATACATAATTGATGGAGTATATTGGACCCTCTTACAACTACAATGATTAGATGTGCCTGGTCCAATATACATGAAGTATGCATAGATATGGGTTGTTAGCAATTTATTTACAACTAAAAGAAAAAGATCAAAATAAAGGAGCAACGTTGTACATTGATAGAAGGCCAAAAATAACTAGGAATATTGCAAGGTTTATAAACAGTACACAACCAGGGTCTACACTTAAGCAACCCAACTGCATATTCGAGGCACATGAAGGAAACCGTGTCTTTGTATGTTCCATTAAATCAATAGCTACTGGGGAAGAACTGCTTATAAATTACAATTTGAATCATGTAGATACAAACATGGTTAGTATGGATGTGGTACATCCAACAATTTACCCAACCTTTTATTAATTATTTTAACATCTTTAAGATTTTTCGTTAGAATATAATTATAATTTTTTGTTAAATTTCCTATGTTGACTTCATAGGGAGATGATGGGGGGCACATCACCCCAGCAGAAGGTGATAGACGTACACAATCCACGAGGCAACATGTATACATCAAAATGTTATGTTTTAAAATTGTTTTTGTGAGTATTTTGGGTTCGTTAGGTAATTTTTAGTATGTTTTTGATGCAAGGTTCTTTCAGGGGCACCTCCCTCACATTAGATGTTAGTAGACCTGCCTCAAGGCGGTAGGTATACATCGATATTACCATTGTTAAAATTTAGGATGGACAACCAAATCTATTGTTATGTATTTTAATTAGTATATTCAGTTCATTTATATAATCTTATATATTTTCCATGCAGAGTGTTGATCAGGGAAGCCAACCGACAATTGATCAGATGGCTGCAGCATCGGGGAAACAGGTAAACATGAATGTAATTCTACATTTTAAATATTTTAAAATTGTAGACATGTGTATTGTGTACCATATTGTTTATTTTTTTATGTTCTTTTTTGGTTTTATGTTTGCGTTCATTATGATAATGTTGTCTACTTTTTTTGCAGGTTGATGATCAGGGAAAGTCCCGAGTTATTGATGACGACTGGAGCCTTAGGGAAATAGGTAAACCTAAATGAAATTCTACATTCTAAATACTTCAAAATTATACACATATAAAACATGTAGCATAATGTGTATTTTTGTTATGTATTTTTAGTTTTTACATATTGCATTCATTATGATAATGTTCTATATTTTTTTGCAAGTGGATGATCGAGGAAAATCCCCAACTGTTGATCAGACCACACCCTCATCTAGTAACCAGGTAAAGCTAGATGTAATTCTAGGAATCTATCATGATAGAGAATTTTTTTTAATTTAATTTTTTGCATAGACTATTGCTTCAAAGACTAAGCAATGTTTTATATATTTCTATTGTAGACAAGGGATTCGGTTTATGAAACACCAAATCAACAGTCTTTAGAGTTTGATCTCTACCAATTGTTGAAATATAATGAAACTGTTACGTCTATAGACCCGTTGAAGGTGCTACAGAAGACCATGGAAAAACAAAATGAGGAACCGGTTCGTCTGACATTAGTAGTTCTACAAACAGACGAGATCAAAACAAAGATTCAATTGTTGATCCAGATATGTTGACAATTGAAAGTAAGTTCCGGAATAATAATGTAAATTCATTTAGAACTTTATAATTTTTAATTTTATATGATATTGAACTTATAATACAATGGTTTGTATTTACAGGAAAATCTATAGTTTAACAATGGTGGTGAAGGCATTGTTGGTCCCAGTGACCAAACCACTCCACATACACCACATACTGCACCCTTTTTTGTCCACTGAACATTAGACAACATGCTCTGTGACACCCCCGAGGCCAGCAGAGGGTGCAGCCGATGCTGACTAACCCACAATAGATGATGCAGAATAAGGGGTGGATGCAAGGTTTAATAATAATTTTGATGCTGAAGCATCATTTCCTGGATGTTCTCATGTCACTAGAACTAGTTCAATAGTGACAACATTTTTGGTGAACAATGAACTCATTCCAATAAATATAGAGAATATTCCAGGTAATTATAGATTGTTTAATTTAGTTTTTATAATTTGTTTCTAATATACTGTTGTAAGGGATTATGCACCTAATAATCATAGGTCGGGGGTTACCAACATACTCAAACACTTGCAGACAATTGACTTCTAAAGTGCAGAATAGGAAATAGGAGGGTTAGAAGAACTTACTTGTTAAACGAAGTTCGATCCTTGCTAGTCCTCTTCCAATCTGCTCCACTTCCAAAGTCTTCAAGGTTCACTCCTCTTTCACCTGTTCAGAGACAATCTTCCAGATACAGAGTGATTCATATATATATATATTAACAGGTTAGATAAATCAAATATGAAGTACTGAAGCATAAACAATTATCAAACCAAGATATATGAGACACATGTGGAAGAAGTAATCTCTTTATTATCAATAATGAGAAAGTTCAAAGTACAACCAAACGTCTGAGACAAGGACTCCTCTGTCACCAAAGGATTCTGAGTTTCACTGCTCCAAAGACTTCCGTGAACAATCCACCAGCATAACTTTGCTCTTCAAGTGTAAGTCCCCTACAACCTTCCCCAAGGCCTGTATTTATATGGGTGAAATAAGGCAGTTCTCGAAGGTTGGGGAAGTTGTAGCAGTTAGGGAGATTAAGTAAAATGACTTAACTAAACTCCCGTTAGCGCATGCTTTTATGTTTTCATGTTAAGAGGCACATTCGCGGGTATGTAATAGAGCAACCCGCGAATGATTCGTGACTCTTTATAAGCGCAACCCGCGAATACAAGGATTTGCGACTTGCTGTAAAGGAGACTCGCGAATGATGCGGGAGTTGTCTAAAAAGAGAGTCGCGAATACATCCCAACATGGAAAAATGGCAAAGTAACTAGCTGGATGAAGGTAGAATGTATTTCATAACAAGCCAAGCTATAGTGCTAAGGGTGAATCTCTATCCATAAGTGTCCTTTTGTGTGCCGACATGAGGGATATCAGCACTCGGACGGAGAGGTGCCACTCAGGTGTATAACAGATGCCCCCTAATGTGTGAGGTCAGAGGGGAACAATGGAGGAAATACATTATAATCTTTAACTTTGGAGAAAATCAGAAATCCAATGGAGCAGAGAGAGTACCTGAAACAAATACATAATAATGTGATATACAAAGTTACATCTGAGGATGCTATGTTCAATTTACTGGAACACTAGCTCCTTTACAAGATTTGATTACATCATATGATACGGGTAGAAACCATGTATGTTACAAAAGTGGATCGAAGCCACAATACAATAATGATGAGTCTTCAAAGATCTGGGAATTGGATAGCAGAATAGAACATGGTCTTGCGCAACTTAGTCCAAAATGAGGGACTAAGGTCTTCATAAATGATCCCAAAGAACCAGTACAATCCAAGCCATGTGAATAAGGGTAAGCTGAAGTCGAACATGGAGAGGATTCAACAGTTTGTCAACCAATAAGTGATAATTGACAACTGAAGCAAAGGAATTCACCAATGATGAAAGTGAATCCAGAGGTACTATCATCAAAACTCTAGGTCTTTGTCATCAGGAGGTGTTGAAACAGAACCATACTGTGATAAGGAAGGCAATGGATCCTCCAACAGATCACAAGAGTGACTAGGAACTGGTCAAAAGAAGGGAGACACAAGTAAAGGGATAATAGATATAACAGTGATGGGATCAGGTGATAGGTCAGACATTGAGTATAGTCCTTGAACAGTGAGCACGACACAGGGATGACCCAAGGCAGCATACAATGGATAGATAGAACAACTAGACTTATCTGTCATGTAGGAGACATGATCAGATTCCCCAGGTATAATGGACAAGAGGAGGAGTCAAAACTCAAAGTGATAGCTGAACACAAGTGTATACTGAAACATGGATATCGGAAAGCAAAGAGTGCTATGTTCAAGGATGACAAGCTGCCATTACTGAAAACAAGAGAAAACTTCTTCCTTACCTTCCCTGTTAAGTTTTAACGAGTCCAGGAAAGTAAACTCGGTTCCCTCTTCATTTTTTAACAAGCTTGAAGAGATGGGAAAATAATGCTTGATACACTGATCCGTGGATTTAATGAGCCTGAACTAGGACATGCTCATGTGGTATTTTCACATTTAGAGAGTCTGAAAAATCCAAAGAAGACTCCAGGGGGGTCCTTTTTCATCCAATTTAGTCTCCCGAGGCTGAAAAACTATAAAACAAACCACATAAGAACTCTCTTAACTTCCAAAGAAGAAAAGGTGAACCTTTTTCGTACTTAGTCGAGAAGGTCCGAAAAAGGTTAAATTACCACCTACCCAACGCTCCTTCCAAAACAGCATAAAATAGCTTGAGTTTTACGAGTGTGAAGGAAAGCAAGATCACTCGGAAAGATCCATTTGGTTACGAGAAATGGAGCTTACAACAATAAACTTGTTGCTTTGTTCTTGAGTTTTTAACGAGCGTGACAAAGACACAAAGTACACTCGGAATCTTTTTCATGTTTGGGTCCAGAGCACAAAAAAGAGAAAACTAAGCTCAAACTGGGTGTTCCTTTTCTGTAAATTTAGTCCCTTAGGTCCGGAAAAGTGATAAACCTATACCTGAGAATACTCTTCTCAATTCCGAAGAAAAGAGAGTGATCATTTCTCATATTATTCCACGTGGTCCGAGAAAGAGATAACCTACTACCAATGCGGATGCCTATTCACATATTCTTAACGAGCTTGAACGGACGAGATAACTCGGTAGTCAAGTCTGTTTTGAAGGAGTCAAACTTGGGCCTAAAGAAACTCCATAAGGTTGGGGAGTCCTATAAAGGGATAGCTTGTAAAAAGAGATTCATAAGAAACTCTATTTGGCATGAAAAAATAGCTATGAGGAAACCCCTGGGCCTGAAACAGTGACAGAATGAGTACCAAAGGATGGCAATGGCATATAAGGATGATACTCATGAAAAGGGATCCTAGCCACGGAAGAAAAATGGTAGAGACAAGGGACTAATGGCTTAAAATACCATAGTCCGTGGCAAAAATTGTTGATTACTAAGGTTAATGTGGAGTGATAAGATGCCAACATGTGTTGGAAAGAGCAAAAACCACCCTATAGAAGCATCAACACTTTGTAAAAGTAGGTAAACCTGTTCCAAGGCACAAAGAGGGTGAAATTAGTCAAATGACATTTCAAACTATATAAAAAGACCCACTTTACAAAATATTATTTCTATAAATAGTTTGAAAATTAAAACATTTCATACAATTTGCACGTTTTGAACCAAAAAGGAAAGTTTACCCTCTATCTTTGATCGATCATCGTGGACAATTGGACCATTAGATTCCGAATCCGTCAGCTTCAGGTAAATCTACACCCTAAGCTCTTCAATTTGATCCAAACAAATTTTCAATTTAATGGTTAATTTAGTATTTTTCATCAACCTAAATTATGGCAAAATGCATTCGCGGGTTTCAAGGCATGAAAGTCGCGAAAGCGCGTTTCATTCGCGAGTTGCTCAACAGGAAAGTCACGAATGACTCATGACTTGTCCCAATGGACAGTCGCGAATGCTGTGCGATAGGGAAAAGCTTTAAAAATATGCAAAATTTTTAAAATTTTATGATGGAATACTGAATCAAAATATGTGTTTTTTGTCAGGAAAAAACATGGTGCTGGAGTGGAGAGAGAGGGAACATGAAATGATGGATCAAGCGGCTCTCCAAAGCCCACCTACTATCCAAGCATTGAGGACTAGTGGGCTTCTCAAGTTCTTTTGCACATCGCCCATGCGGGCTGATGTCCGCATATTAGAGTTCTTAGTCGATTACTGGGACCATGACCTGGGGATGTTCAATATCCAAGGTGAGACTTTGGAGCTTACCATACAAGACAGCTACTTCATAACCGGGTTGTCACAATGGGGAGCACCGGTGAACTTGGAAGGCACTGGCAGGGGTGAAGACCCCTTGAGTGTCCAGAACTATGTCGATGTATTCTACAGGCCGGGTACTCAAAAGAAAGGCAGCAGCGTTCTCATTGCAGATATTCAGGATCTTACACTTCAGGTATTGGCCAGTACTATTGTGAGACTTTCAGGGTCAACAGGGTTGCCTATGGCCACTAGGACTCAGATGAGAGTGGCAGTGGACTGCTTTAGAGGTACTCTCTTTGATTGGTGTACGGGAATTGCCCCCATAATGAAGAGGCAATTATCCGACTGTAGGAGGGGAAGATGGAAGAACTTCGGCTATGCGAGTATACTGGTAGCGTTCTTCTTTGAGAGAGTGCCAGCTATGAGCCCTGCTATACCATTACAGGTCCATCATCCATGGCAGCCGAGGCTGAGCCGGTGGGGAGATATCTTCCTCCGTCAAGGAGGAGGAGACGTAGTACATAGCATGTATGATGATGATTTCTATACATGGTGGGAACAGCAGGTGCCGGCGTTGGAGCAGTTTCCATACGCCGGGTTAGATTTTCGAGGTGATCCCGACCTAGTCCTCCCTCCAGGAGTAGCATGGAGAGAGATGGGTAAGTATGTTTTATTTTTTGTCATTATCAAATTTTTATGGATTTTCAAATGATAGGATATATACATATGCACAAGTCTAAACCCTATTTATGTGTCAAAATCCAGATATTGGACCAGTCCGCCCTGAAGGGCACCCACGTACCTTTGTACGTCCTGTTGCAGGGGGATACCCAGGATTGATCAGAGTACTCGAGATGAAGCTAGGCAGGATGACCGAGTGAGTACCTATGATACGGATAGAGCACCTCCCTGTAGCTATGCAGGAGTTTGTAGTTGGGGTTCCACCGGCCTGGATACGTCTTTTCAGACGGGTAGCTAGGGCAGTACTTGTCTACAGAGATGCAGTGGAGGCTGCCGAAGCTGAGGAGGCTGAGGAAGCCAGGGGGGACAGAGATCACGGGGACCAAGGAGGTCCCAGTGGCCATGGCGGGCAGGCTTAGTTCTAGGGAATTTTGATGGATGATGATCCAAATTTTTGTATATTTTGTACATGACGGGATCTACGGATTAGACTCGATCTATCTATGATAGATATTTACATATATAT
>LPNX010554271.1:8945-36793 GCA_001517045.1 Pseudotsuga menziesii
GCTTTTTTAGATTTTATATGGTGCCTTTTTGCATATTGAGCGACCATGATAGTTTCATCAACTATACATATGTTGGATCCGCCTGTATCTTTATGGCAATGTTTTGTACATGGACATGTATGTCCCATAGATCAGTTTTTTCTGACATTTGTCTCTCTTACAGGTACCTTTGTTTGAGCCTTTTGATCTTGGATTCTCTGCTCTCTCCATACTCAGCTGTTTCCTTTATAATGTATTTCAGCTATCGTCTTACCCTCTAACCTCACACATTAGGGGGCATTTGTTATAGCTCAAAATGACACATCTCTACTCATGACCACTTTCCCATGATTTCATCGCATGTCAACACTTCCATGATGACACTTCATGAAAAGTCACTGAAAGTCACTAAAAAAACACCTAACTTGGAGGACCTATATCTTGAGTTTTGTAACTTCGTTTGACCTCATCTCTGCACTGTTGGAAAGATATTTTTGTTAGCTAAAACTTTTCAGATGACATCAAAGTCTGAAAATTCCCAAAAATACCCTTCAAATGAGTTTTTTGTCTGTACGTGAGTTTCTCTCTATAATACCCACGTACGTACGCGAGTTGCTCTCTATGGTACCCGCGTACGTACCCAAGTTGCTTATGTACATGAATTTTTGTATTAGAAACCTATGTGTATTTCACGTGTACGTGACTGTTGTATTCAGCAACCCACGTACGCCTCTTAAAAATGTCAAAAAGCACGCCTTTTGAATTTCGGGTAGTTTGGGTAGTTATGCAACTGACTCCTTCAGTTGTAACTAATTGTTCTTCACCCCTAACTCTTCCTTAAGCATATAAATAGAGGTAGGGAGGTCCATGAGAGGAGACTTGAATTTTTGCATTGTTATGTTGGAGGATTTGGAGCTCTCTTTTCCCACACCTTTGCCCTAGAAGCATTCTCCTTGTGTTGCAGAGCTTGGAGGCTAAGTTCCTTGGAGAAGAGAAACAACAGAACCAGATCAAGGTTTCATGAGGTGCCGAACTTGAAGAGAAGGTATACTTGTACTTGTTTTCAAGATTAATAAATATGTGATTTCCTTCTTCTTCCCAAATCATTGTTCAATGTGTGATTGAATCTTTGGTTATGATCATATGATGATGTTATTCAGATCATTAGTTAATTTTTATTTGATTATCATTGTTTTATATGTGGTCATAATGGTTTGAGGAAGGTATAATTCATTTTTCAGGTCTCTTGGAGAAAGAGGAGCAAGAGGAGGATTGAAGAGAAAGCTTGGACCAGCCTTCAGTTAATCAAGTGTGGACCATTCTAATCTCTGATCTTGCTTGTATTTATTTGTAGAACTATATGCATCCACCTTTCAACCCCAGTATGTTGATGGCCTCTTAAACCCTAGACATAGGATACTTTCCTTTACAACAACATGACACATCCTCAAGGCCCAAGTGGGCAGAGAAAACCATAGAAGCTACTAGGGATTTAGCAGGTAATCCTCTAGATCCTATGAAAACAAGATCATAATTTCACAATGCTTCTTATGCAAGTGAAGTTGATCTTGTTGAGAATTGATATATTATGGTTGGATTTGATCTACAATCATATCAAGAAGAATATCATGACCCAATATGGCAATAAACCATGCAATAAGAATTCAATTCTCTACAAGAGAATGAGACTTGGGAATTGGCTCCCTTGCCTCCCAAGAGGAAGCTTGTGCAATGAAAGTGGGTCTATAGGACCAAATTTTCTGCTGATGGGTTTGATATAAAATATCAGGCCATATTATCTACCAAATTATTTTCTCAATTCCAAGGAGTGGACTATACAGAGACCTTTGCACCGGTTGCAAAGATGGACTCTATCAGGCTAGTTTTAGCCATTGCTGCCAGTAAATGTTGGGAGGTTCACCACATGGATGTAAAAAAGTGTATTTATTCATGGTGAGATACAGGAATATATATATATATATATATATATATATATATATATATATATGCAGCAACCTAAAGTTTTCCAAGAGGATCCTTCCCTTGTTTGCAGGTTAAAGAAGTCACTCTATGGGCTCAAGCAAGCCCCAAGGGCTTGGTATACCAAGATGGACAATTTTCTGCTATCAATCGGATTTTTTAGATGCAAGTCTGATACTAATGTGTATTTGTAGAATATTGGTGATTTATTTCAGTTCATTGTACTAAATTTTGATGATATTTTATTTACAGGTAGTTGCACCAAATAAATTGGGTCAATCAAAGCATCTTTACACAATGAATTTGTAATCATTGATCTAGGATTGCTAAAACAATTTCTTGATTTGGAAATTGAGAAATTTTAAAGTGGCATCATGATCAGCCAATAGAAGTATGATTCAGACCTATTATTAAAGTTCAATATGGCTGAATGTATTTCATCCAAGTGCACATTCCTTTCTGGAATCAAACTAGGTGAAATTGGTGACTCTCCATTGGTAGATTGCTCATTATATAGACAACTAGACGGGAGTTTGTTGTATCTTACACATACTAGAACTGATTTAGAATATTATTTTAGTGCTATAGAAAGATATATGCAGAAACCACATGAGATCCATTGTAAGGAAGCCAAGAGTATCCTTCAATATGTACAAGGCACCAGGAACTTCGGGGTACACTATGCTACTAGTTCTCCACTAGAACTAGTAGGATTTTTTTGATTTGGATTGGGATGGAGATCCCAATGACATAAATTCCACTTAAGGTTTTGTATTCATGCTTGCCAATGGTACAATATTCTGTTCAAGTAAGAAACAACACACTATTTACCTTTCTTTAGCTAAGGTCGAGTACAGAGGAGCAATGAATGCAGCTACACAATGTGTGTGGTTGCAAGGAATTCTTCAGAAACTTGATGTTGTACTTGATTCACCCACTATCATTTGGTGTGACAATACAAGTGCAATAAATATTTACATAGATCTAGTACAGAGATAGAGGACCAAGAACATAGAGATTGATATGCACTACATTTGGGGCTTAGTGCATGATTGGGTGATTACCTTGCAGTATTGCTCTTCCACCGAGCAAACTGCTAATATTTTCACCAAGTGTTTCATCGAGAAGATATTCACTTAATTGATATCACTTCTTGGATTGAGTTATGTATGGTGATGGATTCCATCTACCTTCATATTTTTGGCCCCATTTCCATTTTTTAGGAGAGGTTTTTCTCTCATGTGGTTTTCTACTTTTCCTTGTTTTCATGGAATTTTGTTTTTTATGTTGTATGAGGTGACTTGAGCCTTTGTTGTCAAGGCCTCCATGATATATTTGGTTAAGTTGTACTAATTCAAGGTTAAGGAGGATGGGGGGTGTTATAACAGTAATCCATCTGTAGTACCTTAGTTTATACCTTAGTAAATTTCTTTTGCTTCTATGCATTGAATTGATATGGTTTAGACTTAGGGAAGTTGGTCTAGGAGGTGAACTGGTTATTTTGAGCCATTCACATACACACCAGCACTCTATCTTGGTCAACCTGGAACATGTGCTCCCTCATTATTGTGTTGGAGTGCTACTTCCTTGTTTTGAGGAATCTAGATTTGACAAGGGGTGATAGTGTTGTCTTTTGTCCAATTTTGGCCTCCTAGTGCATTTATTGTGATCCTTGAGCCACTCCTACACCTATACTTGCTCACCCACACCTATCTTGGACTCATTTATGCTCCAATATGCCTCACCAACATTCACACCATGGTTTGTGACTTTTTGGGTGATTCAAGTGCTGATTGGTCCACCTAGGGGGTATTGAGGTAAAATATTTCCATGGCACATGTACACTCCCAAATGGATTCCTAAGCCTCACAATTTCTTCCTAATGTAATATATTTCTGATCTGAACACATTCAGATGTTAGATAGTTCAATAATATCCACTATTGTGTTCACATGTGTGTGTAATTTTGTTACTCTTTCAATATTTTTGTTGGTTTTTGCAAACTACTTCGAATTGTGAGAGTCTCTTGTGCTCCTAGATCCAACTGTGAAACAAATTCTCACACTTATTAGCTATACTTTCAAGTTATTTCTTTTTCAATTGCATATACAGTGCACGATACCTCTTAAGTTTGTATGAACTCCTAAGTTGATGTTAGTGTTTGAGCAATAAAGAAAGATTCTTGAACTTTAAAAATTCAACCCACAACTACAATGCAGATAGATCTCATCAATAATACAAAGACACAAATAAATAAAAACATAGAACACATGATGTACCTTAGGAAAACCCTCCACTAATTCGGAGGATTAAAAACCCAACAAACAATATTAGAGTATGATTGATAATCGACATAGAATAATTACAACACAATATAATATAACTTGATCAGAGAGCACAAGAGAGGAGAGATAAAATGGAACACTATATTGGTGTTTCCAAGTGTGTAGAACTTTAATAACAAGCCAAATTCAATCATACAAAGGAGGTAGCAGATATTTTCATGCTTCAGTAACTTGTTAACACTGAGAACATTGTTTCATATTCAAGCATGCACCCCTATAGACTTGGTTCCAAGTTGGCACTTCATAATTATCTTCCACGCTAAATATATGCACCTTCCATTAATTCACTGAGTTTAACTGCCTCTAACTAAGTTATTAACTAATTGAACTGAATGGAACTACATGTAATTAAATGTAATGTTAGAATAATCAACCCATAGTTAGCTACCTTAGACATTAATTAATCCATTTTTGTCTTATTTGCCTAGTTTCCAATATTCCACTCTATGCAAGTTGTATTCCACATGTCCTAGAAGTAAAAATTGCTAAAATTGGGTCATGGAGCACTTGGGAAACCTCCTGGAATCCATATTTAGCATATTTTCTTTATTCCAGATCCTCCCTAGTGCATATCTTCTTTTCCTGCTTTATTGCCTGCTTTACTGTGATTTATGGCAAAAGGGAAAGTAAGACTAGGTGCAGTTGACTTGTTTTTTTCCCTCATCATCCTCCATTCTTTTATCCTAATAAAAGCATGTATGAGTTGTCTTTCCATCACCTATTAGCTTTCCTACTAGAATTTTCCAATTCATGAGCTCCTAGGTAGATTTGGAAACTGCTTTATGCACCTATGGGGGATTTGACTAGATTTAGTAAGCCTGCTTTTGACTATTTCGAATGGAATCCTTATTAATTTGAATATCTCATGTAATTATTTATTGCAGTAGCCTATGACTTCACAAGGTTGGCTATTGTACACTTATTCAATACAGATTAATGTTATGCTCCATTTTTAGTCTCCTTTGTGTGTAAATTTGCATGTTTGATTAGCAGTTTTGTGAGTGCAATTTTTCTATCACTCGGGTTCAATTTCCACATGGTATCAGAGCCTTTGTATATTGATTTCTCTCCTTCCATATTGCTATTTCAAGTTTGACATCTTGACTAAGAGCTATTCTGTTGACTGAAGGGACAATTTCTGAGCTATGGATCAATCTCAGAAGAGCATCTTGACTCCATTTAATTTCTTTGAATGGAAAGCAGAGATGGAGATACTGTTGAGAATGAATGTCTCTACAGGATGACTGTGGAAACTGAAGCAGAGCCTAATGCAACTACAGATAAAATTAAATGGCACAAAAGGAGGCATGAGGCCTATGGTCTCTTATGTCTGAGCATATCTAGAGACCTCCTCTTCCATCTTGATGGATTGAAATCACCTAAAGAAGTATGGGAGAATCTTGTAGAGCTTTTTGGTAAGATAGATGAGATGAGAGGACATCAAATCGAGAATGAATTGATCTCTTTGAGTCCTAGCAGCTTCGAATCCCTGCAACTCTACTTTTCTAAGTTTAAAGCCCTTGTTTTGTAGCTAAAACAGTGTGGAATTGAAAAGGAGGACCAACTAGTTTTGGCCATACTCTCAAAGCTTTGCCCTAACTATTCAGTGTTTGTTTTGACCTTCCATGCCACCAAGTTGATAGCTTGAGCCTAGAAGTTTCCTAAGCTTGCAGAGTTCATGGAATCCCTCACACAAGAACAAGATAAATTGGTGATGATGGGCACCATCAAACCTTCCAAAGACCAAGCTTTGGTTGTTGGAGATTCGAGGGTGGATTCAAAAGGAAAGAAGAAAGCTAAGAATCCACCTGAGCAGAAGAGAGACAAGAAAAAGTCTCAGGATGAGCCCCAAGGCTCTAAGAAGAACTTCCAAAAGAAGAAGAACAAAGGAGAAATGAGCAAGTGCACATACTACAGTAAGGGTTTTCATCCTAAAAGCTCCTGCATGAAGAAGCAAATTGACATGCTCACCCAACTCTTGGAGAAGAATAACATCTCCCTTCCTGATAGCTCAAAGAAGAAGGAAGGAGGATCAAATTCAGAGGATAGAGATAGAGTTCATGCATTGGTTGCTGGCACATCAAGCTCACCTAGCTTCATCATAGACTCTGGAGCTTCAAGACATATGGTTTCGACCAAGGAGGCATTCTCCTCTCTTGACATGTTGAAAGGTCCACCAATAGTGTTGGGAGATGGCTCTCTCACTGACAGTTTGGGCAAAAGAGGATTGATCTTGACCATGGTAAGTTCAGCAATGTATTGTATGTTCCAGGTCTTGCCTCTAACCTCTTGTCAGTGTATCAGATGACCCACACAAGGTCTCCAAAGAAGGCCATATTCTCCCCTGATGATGTTTAGATCATAGAGATCTCGAGTGGTGAATTCATTGCAAAAGGAGTTGAAAATCACACTTTGAAGGTATACATGTTTTCACATTTTCTACCCTACTCAAACCTCTTTGCTCTTCTAATTCATGCCAATGAGGAAATCAAGCTTTGGCATGAAATATTTGGCCATATTAACTATAAGTATCTTTCTGATCTAAGTGAAAAATAAATGTTCATAGGGTTACCAAAGATTAAGTTTTCCAAGGGAGTCTGTCAAGGTTGTATCTTAGGAAAACACCCAGAGCATAAATTTGAGAGAGCTAGTCATGAGAGAACCTCCGCACCTCTTGAGTTGATCCACAGTGATGTTGCTGGCCCATTTCCTCATATGTCAATGAGTCAGGCCAAATATGCATTGACCTTCATAGATGAATTTTCCAGGTACTGTTGGGTTTACTTCATAAAGCATAAGTCTGAAGTTTTTGGCCTCTTCAAAGTCTTTAAGGCCTTGGTTGAAAACCAGTTTGGGAGGAAACTCAAGATCCTCAGATTTGACAATGGTGGTGAGTATGTCAAGTCTAAGTTAATTCAATATTGTGAAGATGCAGGTATTCATATGCAACATTCAATTCCTTACACACCATAGCAACATGGTGTTGCTGAGAGAAAAAATAGATCACTGAAAGAGATGGCAACTTGTATGATGGAGGCTAATACTTTTCCACCAAATTTTTGGGCTGTGGCTATAAACTGTGCATCCTACATCCAGATAGGGTGCCTCATAAACAGCTTTATGGTATGACTCCTTTCAAAGCATGGAGTGGGCACAAGCCAAATGTGACCCATTTCAGGATTTTTGGCTCAAGGGATTGGGCTAGAATTCCAACAGAAAAGAGGAAGGCTTTGCAGCACCAAATCCAAGAGTGTCTATTTGTTGTGTACTCTAAATATTCAAAAGGGTACAATTTTATGAACTTGAGCACAAACAAAGCCTTCATTGAAAGGAGTGTTCAGTTCCAAGAAGAGCCTTTAGCAGCAGTTGAAGTTGGAGAGTCTTCTTCACCACCAGAACCATTAAATGTGAGTGAAGAGACAAATGAGATTGCTGATTTTGATATGTCTGATAATGATGATTTAATTGCAGATCCTAATAGTCCTACAAGACCAAAATGGGCAGCAAAGACCATTCATGCAGTTGGGGAACTAGGTGGAAATCCTAGTGATCCTAGGAGGACTAGATCTTAGTTTGAGAGTGCCCTGTGTATGAAAGACACTTTGTTTGCAGAGAAATGCTATCTGATGGTTGAATCAGACCCACAGACATATGAATATGCAACACATGATCCAATATGGCAAACATCCATGAAAGAAGAATTCAGCTCACTCCAGAAGAACAACACTTGGGAACTGGTTGATCTCCCCCCAGGGAGGAAGCTAGTTCAATGTAAGTGGGTTTTGAAAAGTAATTTTGCTGCTGATGGTTCACCTTTGAAATATAAGGAAAGATTGGTAGCGAAGGGCTACTCACAGGTACATGGTATTGACTACAATGAGACCTTTGCACCAGTGGCAAAGATGGACTCCATCAGGCTAGCCTTAGCCATTGCAGCTTTGAAGCAGTGGGAGGTACACCACATCAATGTGAATTGTTCTTTCCTGAATGGAGATCTTACTAAAGATATTTACATGCAGCAGCCTCAAGGGTTTGTTACTAATCCATCTTTTGTGTGCAGGTTAAAGAAATCATTCTATGGGCTTGGTATGCCAAGATTGATGGATTTTTGTTCTCATTGAGTTTTGTTCGATGCAAGTCTGATCCTAATGTTATTTGAAGCTGATTCATGGTTATTTGATGATTATTGTATTGTATGTGGATGACCTTCTGATTACAGGAAGTTCAAATAATGAGATTGGCTCCTTGAAGGATGCAGTGAACTGTTGATGTATTTGTAATTTTGGAATGTATTCTTCTATGTATCATATATATTGTAACCCAATGTTTATTCCAGGATGTTTCTATTATGTATTTGAGTCATGTTGTCCTGCCCCGATGTTCTGATTGGGAAGTTTCTATAATGAGAAAGTCATGTCAAGTCATTGTGGGTAACCCTCTTATTGGTCAAGGGTTAAAGTCCCCACAGTTGTGGGGCCCTTGGGTTATTAGACTATCTTAGTGAAGTCGACCCTAGGTGAGTCATTTTAAGTCAGGGCAATAGTCTCCACCATTTTGTTACCCTCGTATTGGTCAGAGGAGGCAAAGTCCCCACAAGTGGTGGGGCACTAGGGTTATTATACACATAGAGATGTAGGCTCTAGTAAGTAATTGTTAAGTTGGGCCGACATGATTGAGTGCAATTCAAGTGAACAAAAGAATATAAATGGAGAGTGAGAGCCTCTCTATTTATCACTTGTACACACATCACTCTCTCACTCAAGTGTGGCACATTAGTGAGGAAGGAAATACTGGGACTAGACAGAAGAAGAATACTACTGTAGGGAGTGCATCTTACTATTTTTTGGTTTTACCATTTTGGTGCTGATTCTATCTTTGAGGAAGCTGCGGGGTTTTCTCCATTTATGGTTTCCCCGATCAAAAATCTTTGTGTCTCTTGTCTCTTGTGATGTGCTTATGTTTTATTGCTGTGCTTGTTATTCTCTCAGTGAAAAGATCCTAAGATCATAATGCTAGCTTTTATGATGAAAAACTAACATGGTATCAGAGCTAACCTGAGAAGAAGACATTGTGCAGCTGCAGAAGATAGGGATTCTTACTTTTTGGGTCTCTCTCCACAATCTATCAGCAAAAGTATGCTAGAATGATTCTCCATTGAAGGGCGCATCTTTCTATCAAAGCGGAATTCGATTTCGAGCATTTTTCAGTTTTCGATGCGGAAATTAGGGCTTTCTACAGAAGAGGAATTTTTGAGTGAGACCAGTGTAGGATTTTTCTCCTCATCAAAACCAAATTTTAGAGACCTGGATCAAGAAATTTGGTTGGGTGAAACTTCAGGAAAGTCAAACCCTAGTTTGACCCCAAGCTAGAGAAACCCTAAATACTAAAACTGCTAAGTTTTGGTACAGTCACTATATTTTGAGATTGGAGAAGTTTCAGGAGCTTAAAAATGTAGGGTTTGAAGATAAAATTATGGTGAAGCCTGTATCCGAAAATCAAACTCAGATTCGCTATATTCCAGGAGATATGATCTCTCCAAGTTAGGGTTCCAGCCTCTTCTAGAATTCATCTCTAAACATGACATCTGGGGAGATCTGCAATATCTTGGGCTATAGAGGTCCAAATGGAAGTCCTGAATATGTTCCCAAAATATCATGGACTTTAATTTTGGTGGTGTGAAGATCAGACTTAGAAGATGAACCAGTGACACGTGGAATGCCGTACAACTTCGATGTTCTGAACAGTCCTGTAACAGGTCACCTTGGGAAAAGGATCATAAATCCCAAATGGTGAAACCAATTCTGATGAAACCTATGGTGTTGGATCAAGGACATGTGAGGTTACCTCAGTGAGAAATGTTATACACAAAGGATCAGTAATTTCAAATATATCATAGAAACAGTAACAGGAATTTCTACAGAAGAAATTGGAAAATTAGGGCTTCCTGATCCGGGAGCCTCCCTCCACTGTTTTCAGAAAAGGAGTACATTGGACAACTCCATTTGAAGAGATCTATATATTTGTCCAATCAGATCTAAGAGATTCCAAGTTTTTAAAATTAGGGTTTCTGTGACAAACCGTAGATCATCGAACTCCGGGACAAGGACGGACACCTCAAATCGGTAAGATCTAATCCTTTTCTATTTCCATCTGAGGTTCTGATTTCAATATGATATATCACATCAGCTTGGTGACAAGCTTGGGGAAGTTGACAACTTCCAAGCCTAGAAGTATATGATCTCTCTGAAGAAAATGGATTGGACACCTACATGAGTATGGAGGTTCCAGTTTCAGAGGGAGATGAGGCTAGAAGCCTTTCACAAGAAGAACTTGGTCAAGGCCAAGAAGATCATGGTTGATTTAGTCACGGATCAAATTGTACCACAAGTATCTTCCTTAAAGACACCAAAGATGTTTAATTCCTTGACCAAGCTATTTGAAGGGAAAAACAGAAATATGAAGATGACCTTGAGAAAACAATTGAAGAATGTGAAGAGACCATGCAGTCATAAGAGTCTCTCAAATCAAGAACAACTTGAAGCGGTAAAAGAAGAAGTGAAGAATGCAGAAGTGGTGATGGCCACCTTGAATGGCCTCCCAGGATCGTGGAATTCATTCATGCAAGGAATGTGTGCCAGAAGGAAATGATTACTTTCAGCAGACTCTGAGAAGAAGAAGAAGCTCGATTCATAAGAAGAGAAGGGAATATGGAAGAAACCGAAGATCAAGCTCTCATCATCCAAAGAAGATCCCTCAAGCAATGAGGAATATGAAGAAATCAACTCTTGAAGAACCTCTTATCCACCTTAGCATTTGGATAAGAAACGATGCTATTATGAATGAAGAAGACGATGAAGTCGAAGACTCAAGGAGTATACCCATGAAACAAATAAAGATAAGTATTCAATTGTCATTTCATGATATTATTTTGTTATGCATTTGTTTATATTCAGTTATTGTATTATGCATGATAGGATGTTTGTATTAATGACAGAATACTACTAATATGCATGTGTTGGGTAAGTAGCTCATGGTGCTATACAAATTCTCCATTGCTATTTATCTAGAATGAAACCTCTTTGCTAACATATTGGATTAGTGCACAATCTCAATGTTGTCCTGGTAGAGATGGAAGGCATCTAGAAAGTCTCAGTGAGATATGGATGAATGTTGTATTGGCTAAAAGTAGTTGCATGATCATATATTTATGCATAAGAACTTGCTAGTATAAATATTCCTTATGAAATGTTCTAACCATACAAATGCATTTGACTTGTAGGAAAGATCGCATACATAATCACCTACAAGCAAAGAAGAATGAAGTCTTGTTTCGAAGAACAAGTGACGACAGTTCAAAGACAAAGAATATTATGATGAGTGCAGTGACATCATTGATGCAGAACCTTCTAGCCACCAAGAAGAAAAGGAAGACCAGTTCAAGAAGAATGATGTCTAGGATGAAGTATCGAGACCTAAAGAAAAGTTCATAGATGGAAACATCGTGGGATACAAAGCAAGATTCATAGCATGAGGCTTCTCATGAAAGGAAGACCTAGACTATGAAGAAACATTTACAGCTACTAGAAGGAAAATCACATGACATGCATAATCATGTGTGCAAATGAAAGAAGGCATTGTACGAGTTCAGAAGACACCCATGGGATAACACATACATGATGAGCTTGATGATTATCGTAACCTTTGATACAAGGTTGATAAAGGATGACAAGCTCACAGATGGATGTGAGAAGAACTTTTGAAAAAGTTCAAAATAGAGGATCTTTGTATCCAATGATCCTAGATGGATACTACTTGTCACTCTGGTACAGAATGTTTTCAGTGCATAGAGCACAAAAGACAGAGGGAGTATGATGCTTCACTTCAGAGGGAGTAACTATAGAATATCTTGAGGTTTGACATGGTACGATAGGATAGGAAGATTACTAATGACTCTAGGCTTTACTGAGAGTAAAGTGGATTTCAACCTTTGCTTCAAGGTTGAAGGTGGAAGACCAGTGATGCTCCTATTATGTGCCGATGCATTATTTTCTAGGCATGGAGGTGTGGACAAGGGAAGTATGTAGTAGAGATCCTGAATAGGTTTAGGATGATGGACTGCATGACCACACCTATGACAACGAACATGAAGCTATTGAGTGATGCTTCATTAGAGTCAGTTGATGCCACTATGTATCGTCAAATGATTTGTTCCTTGATGTACCTAACGGATACGAGACCAGATACTTGCTTTGCTGTGAACACATTGAGACATGTTCACTTGATGGTTGCAAAGCATGCATTGAGGTACCTGAAGGGTACAGTTGAGTATGGGCTCAAGTATGATACGAATCAAAAGATTAACCTAGAGGGTTATGTTGATTCAGATTGGGCAGGCAGTGCCATCGACAGGAAGAGTACTTCAGGATGTTGCTTCAGTATGGGATCAGGTGTGATCTCTTGGTTTAGTAGGAAGCAATCTTGTGTGGCACTGAGTACAGCTGAAGCAGAGTATGTCGTAGCTTGTTCAGCTAGTTGTGAGGAAGTATGACTGTAGAAGCTACTGTCTGATATATTTGATCTCCAGTTGGATGCTACTTGTATACATTGTGACAACTAGAGTTGCGTGAAGTTGTCAAAGAATCCAGTGTTCCATGACAAGTCGAAGCATATCGAGATCAAGTATCACTATATTAGGGATATGGTGCAGAGAGGAGAAGTGAAGCTTTAGTATGTTGCAATGGAGGAACAGATAGCTAATGTATTGATGAAGCCGTTAGCTAGAGTGAAGTTTGAGTACTTTAGAGAGAGAATTGGTGTTCTCCAGATCGAGGTTTCCTCCAAGATATGAGTGTTAGAGATCCAAATCCATTCTGACGAGCAGGTCATATGTAAGGGCTGAGCCATTCTGTCATGGTGAGAGGATTTGGTTCCTTCCATGTCAGATATGAGTGCTAATTGCCATTCTGGGAATGGAGGCACCTGGTCAGTTACCAGGAACACTCAGTCAGGGAATAAGAGAGCCATTCTGATGAGCAGGTCAGATGTAAGGGCTGAACCATTATATTCATGGCTAAAGGATTTAGTTCCTTCCATGTCATATGTGAGTGTTGGCCATTATGTCGAGTAGGACAGATGTAAGGGAAATTTCCACTCTCCGGGAGAGTGGAGGCGCCTGGTCCGTTACCAGGTAGCTCAGTTAGGGACTGGGGGCCATTCTGATGAGGGTGT
Organism: Pseudotsuga menziesii; assembly: GCA_001517045.1. NCBI lineage: Eukaryota > Viridiplantae > Streptophyta > Pinopsida > Pinales > Pinaceae > Pseudotsuga > Pseudotsuga menziesii. Next base: position 22,478 of record LPNX010554271.1, read on the forward strand.
AGGATTCAGTTCCTACTAGGTTAGATGTGAGTGCACAAAATCTTTCATCATTGTGGTAGGATGTGTTCCGGCCTGGGTGAATGTGTGGAAAGATTTCATCATTGTGGTAGGATGAGTTTCGGCCTGGGTGAGAGTCATTCATCACTGTGGTAGGATGTGTTCCTACCTGGATGGATGTGCCATTCTGACAAGTAGGTCAGATATAAGTGCAGAGCCATTTCACAGATGTTAGTGATGTGATGTCCTATCATGCTAGTGAATGTGAGTGCTGGGCGTGCCTTTCTGACGAGTAGGTCAGATATAAGTGTTGGGCATGCCTTTCTGATGAGCAGGTCAGATGTAAGTGCTGGGTGAAGACCTACCTGGTGGCTAGGCCTACAACCAACATGAAAAAGGGCTATCTCTGTAGAACTTCCCATGACAAGATTAGTACACACATGATGATGACCAGAGATGATCCAGATTGAGCTATGATCCGGATCCAGTTATGATGACTCTGAGAGATCCAGATCGAGTGATGATCCAGATCTAGCAGTGATGATCCAGATCCAAATCTAGATCAAGTGATGATCTAGATCCAGTCTAGTGATGATGATCTAGATCAAGTGATGATCCAGATCCAGTGATGATGTTCTATGATGATCCAGATTGAGAGATGATCCATATCCGATAATGAAGATGACTTGAAGATGATGATGACTTGAAGACAAAGATGACTTGAAGACAAGGATGATCCAGTTGATCCAGAGAAGAAGACCAGTGCTGAAAATTGTGTCGAAAGAATACCTTCCTAGTTAAGAGGGAGTGTTGATGTATTTGTAACTTTGAAATTTATTCTTCTATGTATCATATATATTGTAACCCGATGTTTATTCCAGGATGTTTCTATTATGTATTTGAGTCATGTTGTCATTCCCCAATGTTCCGATCGGGAATTTTCTATAATGAGAAAGTCATGTCAAGTCATTGTGGGTAACCCTCTTATTTGTCAAGGGTTAAAGTCCCCACAGTTGTGGGGCCCTTTGGTTATTAGACTATCTTAGTGAAGTCGACCCTAGGTGAGTCATTGTAAGTCGGGGCAATAGTCCCCACCATTGTGTTACCCTCCTATTGGTCAGAGGAGGAAAAGTCCCCACAAGTGGTGGGGCACTAGGGTTATTATACACTCATAGAGATTTAGGCTCTAGTAAGTAATTGTTAATTTGGGCCGACATGATTGAGTGCACTTCAAGTGAACGGAAGAATATAAATAGAGAGTGACAGCCTCTCTATTTATCACTTGTACACACATCACTCTCTCACTCAAGTGTGGCGCATTAGTGAGGAAGGAAATACTGGGAGTAGATAGAAGAAGAAGACTACTGTCAGGAGTGAATCTTACTATTTTCTGGTTTTACCATTTTGGTGTTGATTCTATCTTTGAGGAAGCTGCGGGGTTTTCTCCATTTATGGTTTCCCCGATCAAAAATATTTGTGTCTCTTGTCTCTTGTGATGTGCTTATGTTTTATTGTTGTGCTTGTTATTCTCTCAGTGAAAATATCCTAAGATCATAATGCTAGCTTATATGATGAAAAACTAACATGAACCATGCATTTTCTATGATTGATTTGGGGTTGTTGAGCCAATTCTTGGGTCTCAAAATTTCTCAATCCCAACATGGAATAAAAGTACATCAGTCCAAGTATGCTTTGGATTTGTTGAACAAGTTCAACATGAAATATTGCAAGCCAAGCAAGACTCCCTTCCTTTCAGGAGTTAAGCATGAAGAAGCAGGTTCTTCTCCTATGGTGAATAATACACTGTATAGGCAATTGATTGGGTGTTTGATGTACTTTACACAAACTTTGACCTGATATTTCTTATGCAGTAAGTGTGGATTCAAGATACATGGATCAGCCTCATGAGATCCATTGGATAGAAGCCAAAAGGATCCTTAACTTTGTTCAGGGAACAAGAATTCATGGGATCTTCTACAAAGCTAAATCTGATCTTGATTTGATTGGGTTTACTGACAGTGATTGGGCAGGTGACAACACATATCAAAAGTCAACATCAGGATATGTGTTCATGCTTGCTGAAGGACCAATCAGCTGGTCAAGCAAGAAATAGAGTTCCATTGCACTCTCATCTACAGAAGCAGAGTACAGAGGAGTTGTAAATGTAGCAACTCAATGTTTATGGTTGCAGGGGTTACTTGGTGAGTGTGGCTTCGAATAAGAGTTTTCAACCATTATATATTGTGATAATCAGAGTACCATTTGAATCTACAATGATCCAGTTTAGAGACAGAGAACCAAACACATTGAGATCCATATTCACTACATCATACAGCTTGTGCATGATGGCACCATTCACCTATTCTTTTGTGCATCTTCAGAACAAGTAGCAGACATCTTCACCAAAGTTTTTTGTGAGAAGACATTCAACAATCTTAAATCACTATTGGGGATCGCTGATCATGCTATGAAGCTTGATTGATGACAATATTTTCAAATTTTGTTTTACTGTCCATGTTTAAGGGAGGTTTTTCCCACTGGGTTTTTGCCTCTTTCCTTGGTTAAATGGACATGCAGTATGTAAAGGGTGACTAAGCCTTGTTGATAGGTCCTATAGTTTTCTGATATTTACTCATAAGTCAGGCTTAAGGGGGGGTGTTAGAATAATCAACCCATAGTTAGCTACCTTATACATTAATTAATCCATTTTTTTCTTATTTGCCTAGTTTCCAATATTCCACTCTATGCAAGTTGTCTTCCACATGTCCTAGAAGTCAAAATTGCTAAAAATGAGTCATGGAGCACTTGGGAAACCTTCTAGAATCCATATTTATCATATCTTCTTTATTCCAGATCCTCCCTAGTGCATATCTTCTTTTTCTCCTTTATTGCCTGCTTTACTGTGATTTATGGCAAAAGGGAAAGTAAGACTAGGTGTAGTTGACTTATTTTTTGCCCTCATAATCCTCCATTCTTTTCTCCTAATAAAAGAATGTATGAGTTGTATTTCCATCACCTATTAGCTTTCCTACTTGACTTTTCCAATTCGTGAGCTCCTAGGTAGATTTGGAAACTGCTTTATGCACCTATGGGGGATTTGACTAGATTTAGTAAGCCTGCTTTTGACTATTTCGAATGGAATCCTTATGCATTTGAATCTCTCATGTAATTATTTATTTCAGCAGCCTATGAATTCACAAGTTTGGCTATTGTACACTTAATCAATACATATTAGTGTTATGCTCCATTTTTAGTCTCCTTTGTGTGTAAATTTGCATGTTTGATTAGCAATTTTGTGAGTGCAATTGTTCTATCACATGGGTTCAATTTCCACATGTAACTAAATAGAACTGAATGTAACTAAACAAAGCTAGATGTAACTGAACATAACTGAATGTAGCTAAACAAAACTGAATGTAACTGAGCATAACTAAATGTAAATGAATAGAACTGAATGTAACTGAACATAATTGAATGTAATTGAAAAGAACTAGTGCTTATCCATCAGTGTCATCTTCAACAACTAATTTGCATAAATTAAGGAGTTAATTCCTTAATTAACTAAAACTTGTTTGATCAGAACTAAGACTCATTTGATGTATTAATTTGAGTTCACTTTGAGGCATACATGGGTAATTCGAATTCTCTCTCTATCTCTGTGCTCATATCAATTATCTCTACATGGTCCATATGTGTTTCATTAATTAATAATTTATATCATATCATACTCATAAGAATTGTTGCAAACCTATGATCATATGTATTACCCCAGGTCATACTGTCATATGCTAAAGTAAATCAATCTAGGGGTAGCTAATCCATAAATGAGACTTGTAGCACTAGGTGACCATGACTAGCCATACATCACATAGTATATCCTTGATACTTAATACAACATAATTCATGTGGTCTTGATACAACACAATACCATCTCCAGTTAAGGAGAACCATCTCATAGGGTACTGCCTATGAGAATCATTTGAATTGATACGACCCAGGTCCAGAATTGATACAACACACCTATCCAACCTTAATACAATATAAGGTCATGATATTAATATAACATAAGATACTAGTACAAGCATCTCTCCCGAATAGGACAAGGTCCTAACTTAATACAACATAAGATATTTAACTTAATACAACATAATTTAGTGAACTTAGTACGGCATAAGTTCCATGAACAATATATGAACCTAATACGACATAGATTCCAGACTTGATACAATACAAGTCTCATGGGAATGAATCCCAACATTCCTTCAAAGTGAGGGAGACATTCTATGCCATACCAGGAACTTCCTACCACACCAAACTTATCTTAGAAGTGTCCGAACTTCATCACAAATAGAGGCTTGTCACAAATTTGTAATCTGCTCATCAATAGCTATTTACTGGAATTCATTTTACATGACCATGACTTCAATGAGGTAAAACTTCATATCAATGTTTTTTTTATCAAAACACACATAGAGTGTTTTTTATAAAGCTTGACTATTAACACCTAATGACTGTAGGCTCAACTATTTCACCACAGTAGGTAGCTTCCCAAGCTACACTACTCCTCAACATGTAGTACTATCCACAAAACACATTTTTATTTTGTAGTACTCTCTGACATACATCTTGCTTATGTAGTACTAGCCACAATACAGTTAGCTTTTGCAGTACTAGCCACAATACACTTAGCTTTTGCAATACTAGCCTCAAATTACCTCGCTTATCTCAGGCTAAAACAATAGCTAGATAACACAATCAAATAGGTTTTCCATGTCCCAAATACAATAAGGATCCTATTCTAATGTACCTCAAAGCTACTCAAACATATGCTTATTAGTAAGCATAAAATACAACAAGTTTGCACAAAGACCAACCAACTACTTCAACATAGTAGCATCATCTTGATCCAATCCAGAATAAAGTTTCTCTAAACTAGAAACCATGGATTTTAAATCCATCACATACAACATTATACAACAAATGTGTAATAACATGCATAAAGAAATATTTATCTTTTCTTTCACTCTTTAACATTTGTTGGTTTGTTGAATCTTCTGCTATCTATAGAAGTTCTCTGTGAGCTTTCCATTCTTGGTGGTTTTCTTCAATGTATGATCACTTTCCCAATGATCTTTATCTTTATACTATGCACCCCAACTACCTTTGTAATAGGTTTAATTGTTCTTTGAAGTTTGCCTTGTTTACCTACATTTTTAGAAACTTGTTCTACATGAAGGATTGTTGATTCCTGTTCTTTATACTTAAGTGACAAACGACTTGATGTTTCTTTTCTCATTGGCGTGAGAGATGGATACTCTCTAATTTTTTGTTCAAATATTTTAGGAGTTATATACATAGAGAAACATTGTTGAGTTTTCTTTGTAGGAATAGCTTGGATAGTCCAACATTCCCTTTCTTTCAATTTGTAATGTTCCATTTCTCAATCATATAATTCTGCATCTAAATTATACCCAATAAAGTATGGATTTCCTAAGTGAATTTCTCCATATATGTTTTGTTCAGCATAATCCTCATTATTCTGTATTTGGTATAACCGTCGAACATTGAATTCTTCATCTATAGGTTATGTCCATGGTTATCCTTGAGATGGATGAACGAGAACAATCACTTTTTGCTCAATTCCTTTAATTTATATTCTTTCTTTGTCTAGTGAAATTGATGCTTTCATCTTTCGACCCCATGGTCGGCCTACTAAAGTTGGAAAGGAACTAGATCCTTCCTTAGTATTGATTATTTAAAATTCAAATTTTGTAGTGATACCTTTGATAGTTGTGTCGACATTATTCTAGATACCAATGGGTTCAATTAATCCTTGATCTTATAACTTTAAGTATATGCCAGCAGATTCATTAAGTCGAGGTTTACCCAATTGTTCCCATGTGTACCTGGTCATCATGTTTACCTACAATACAAAGTTGAGAATGACTTGTCAGATGTGGTAACCTTCAATTTCCAGGACGACTAAAGGGTCAACATATTTTTTTATCTTTTTTATTCAGGTTACATATGCTTTTAGCTTGCTTGTCTACACCGAATTTATTGTTAATATTGTACATTAAGTCGATTAACTTTACAACATAATTCTTAGTATTGATCAGATTAATTAATTCTTGAGACATATTTCATTGAGCATCATCGGTTTCTTCTTGTGCAACTAATTCTTGAAATACATTCGATGCATAATTATATAGTTGTTTTTGTATAGAAGGGTTAGGATTTATTTATTCTTTATTTTGCTTATTTTTGGATTATCCATGCCTGTTTTTGTGCATTGTCGAGTAACAATTTGTAACTTCTTAGTTTGAACAACATCACATTTTTGAACACTAGACAAGATGTTAACACTTTTTTTATTATTAATTTTTTCAAGCATGGTGGGGAAATCCTCCAAGGAGTGATCATCGACACCACAACTTGTACAAAATTTAAGATCAGTTCAATCCTTGTATGGACACTCAGCATGTCGATGTCCTTCATTTAAACACATATAACATTGGATAGGTTGTCGTAGTCTGTGCTCCCGATTCCCAAAGTATTGTCCTTGACCTGAAAATACTCCACGACGATTGTTGTCATACCAACACTCATTTCTTTGATTGCCATACCTTTGATTGTTTTTCTGATTTCGGTCGATATTATTACTTATATTATTTTCGTCAAATTATTGTTGTTTTGAGCAACAACATTCGTTTGGTAAACTTTCTGATAATTCTGTCGGTTTTTTAAGTTTAGCTGACATTCCACTATCGAATTGATTTTGAATTCACATATCACACACCAATGAGATTTTTCATTTTTCATATTATATGGACAGTCTTTTGTTGCATGTATGTCGTGCTCCTGGCATATGTCACAAAATAATTTTTACTGAACAAACTGGATATCTTGTCGATGTTCTTCCTATTGAAAATAGTCTTTTGTATTCACAATTGTCAAGGAATTAGTACACCAGACTTCATGTACTTTGAGGCTTATCTCCCGTATTGATTTCTGTATAATCTCCAAATTTTCTTCAATGCGGCTATCGAAAGGCTATACTGGATAATATCCGTATATTTCTATTTGTAACACCTTAGTTAATGCATCTTCATAAGTGTTGAAGTTGTCCAATCAGATATGCATTCATATTTTTTGTAAGAGTCATGCAACAAACCATTGGATTAATAATTGTTCATCTATTTTATACTCCAAATGGCTTAGTAGGTATTTGAATCTCCTATCATACTCCTGAACTGTTTCGGTCGGTTTCTAGGTTGTAGTCTTCAACTTCTTTGCTGCAAGATGTTTTGCATTTGGTGTTTTTAAGAATGACATAAATTGTTGTTTTTTTTGTGCTTTAGTGGTATTCAAAATTTTATCTGTATATATCTTGTACCTTGTTAGTGCTCCCTTATGCAGAGCACCAACAAATTGGGTCATTTGTTGGTCTTCACTATTGACCACATTTGCTTCCCAAATTGACTCACACACAAACCAATGTCGTTTGGGATCTTCATCACCCTCATAGAGGGGAATGTGTGTAGACATGTGTGCCATATCTTCAGCATCTATGTCTTCTTCAAGTGGTGGTGGTGGGTTACTTTCTGTAACTACTTTTTCTGAACATCTATTTTCGACAGAACTTTCATTTCATTTAGAATATTTTTCTATAACAATCGGTCAACTTTAGACTAGAGGTTGATTTATGTCAACTCCTTCGACAGATACCCAAGTAAATTTCTGAGACTTGGGTACCCTCACTTGTGACTCTGACTAGTCCAGTGTGTTATCTGAAGTTGTGATTGGCTAGGGGGGTGCTCCTTCATGATATGAGTAGAGTATATGAATACTACTACTAGATGGATAGGGTTGAAAAGTAACCTAATTTTATTCTTAAATTCGATGAATTACAAGATGATCGACATCATTTCCTCCACTGTCTAGTTGAATCTGTACACCTAATTCACCAACTCATAGTCCTAAGTCTTCATGAACAATATCCTGCACTCAGGAAATATGGCTAGAATTTAATGGAGAATGAGGTGTGATAATCTAGGGTATTCCCACTTGGATATCTCTACCATGCTCTATCCACAAGTCTTTGTCCATTGGTGACAATTCTTTATCGACGTCCTCTTCATGTCAATCATGACATGAATCTGGTGGATTTCGTTCTTGCTCTGTCACTCTATTCGACATTCTCCCTTGTTGGTGTATAGAATCCTTCTCTCTAATCTCTTCCTTTCTCTTTATCCTCTTCTACCATTCTATTGTCTGTATATCCAAAGTTCTTTTTTTAGTAACTATTCTATTTTTCTCTTTTTTGGCTTGACTTTTCATCACTGGCATTGATGCTTTCCTCATTTGTTGACTAGATTCTCTTTACTCTACTACAGAACATGACCATCTACCCCCCCATAGCCGAACCGAACGCTGTTAGAAAGCTCGGGTGAAACTATCTATTTGTTTATGAAGTAATCCCACTCTCTTTCGTGAACAAATTTATTCCACTCCTTCTTCTTGGCCTCCCAGTTTGTGTTAGATGGCAGAGTTATCAGTAGTGTATGAAGTTCTACAATGTGACATGCACCCTTGTCGATAAATAACTTAAACAAAAGTTTCGTCAATGAACACAAGAACTATTCAGTGAGGTCGTTGTAGAACCTCTCCTTGATAGTATCAACATAGACTCTTTCATTGACTACTCTCTCCTCACAGAACTCGTCAATGATTCTTTTGAACCACTCTAACAAATTTGTGTGGCCTCCCCTTGTTAACTTCTGGAGTAATTGTTGTTCTTTAACTCCTGCCGGTTGTTTCATTTAGTAGATTTTTCAAGGATTGAGGTATGGACTTGACAAAATTTTCATTTGTTTCAGAGAAAAACTTCTCCTTTGCTTGGGAAATAGTCATTCTATTTCTTTTGGCGTAATTCTGCAAATAATTCGTAATCTTACATTTCCGCCAATTCTTAATCTCTTGCTCTGAGATCATCTAGTCATAGTCATTTCATCAGTATATGTACCACTGTCAACATAACCAATTTTGTAATCAATCATATTGAAAGGTTACCAATGATATACATAAATAATCATATAACAATAATAGAACAAGAGACAAGAACGGTAGACAAAATAATATATTATATTTCTCAAGAACACATGTGGGTTCATACAATAAACTGAAACTGAGTATATATCTATCTCAACGGCCTATATATATGTTTACAAAATAGTTACAGAAACTACCTGTTGGCTCAACCAACTGACACAACCTATGAGGTCGACCTAATCTACAATTAGTTGACTAGTGATTCTAGTCGACTTAACCGAATAGCTCCTCCAATAAGCAGTCCGAGAAGTTAATTTCACTAGTTTTCCTTTAAAACCACTTAAAAAATTCCTCAAACTTGTTGGTGCAAATAAAAAAAATTAATTGACTAATATTTTATGTTTCTAAGACTATCCCATCCAAAATACATCTCCATTGGTTGACAGGATGTGTGAAGTAAAGGGTTTAGTTTTCATATGATGGGGTGCCCAGGAACCTTGGGATTAGTAAACTTCTACCTAGATGATTTTGAAACCATAAAATGTACCAATGTAATGTGCACAGGATCCTAAGTGAAACATTATCCCTTCTCTTGTTTTGAACTCACAATAACCCCAAACCTTGGTCAAATCTTAGTTTTCAGTCACCTATCCTGTTGATTGCTAAGTTATCTAAGTTAGTGTGCCAAATATCCAAGTTGGTAAATTTCAAAGTGGTTTTTGAAATCCTTATTGCATTATATCTCCAAGGATGTTTCCATGTCAAGGCCACTACCAAAGGAGAAAACAATTTCAAATCCCAATAGTTAGAATTTATCTATTCTTAATCTACGATCCTTTATAAAATCATTCTTGATGCAATGAGGTCTCGTTTAGATCCTTTGAAACCTAAATCTAGACCGCGTGTCGATGGTATTGTCGATTTGGTTCATCGTATTATTGTTGAAGCTATTAATAATCAACTGAAATTTTTTTCCATCCAACCTTCTATATCAGGAGCAACTTTTTCTTCCACCTCTCCTTCTTAAACAAATTCTGTAAACAATCTGCAAGCTAACAAAAAAGGCAACAAACAACCTACTGGGAAAAATAAAAATAATAGTTAAAAAGAAGAAATTAATCACAATAAACCTAAACAAAATAATAATTTGGGTGGGGCAAATAAAGAGCATAGGAAACTTAAATTCCCCTATAAACTTTTCAAGGGAGATCACCTTACTCATCAATTCCCGTTAATCAAACATGCCCATAAAATATTGAATAATCAACAACAACAACAACTTGTCTTTCTAACTAATCCTTTCCCACAAGGACAACACTTCTATTATGGTTATTCTTATTCTACAAGATATTCTCAAAACTCAATCACACATTAATATGGTCAAATCTGATGTCTTATTGTCAATTAGATCTAAGTACACTATGGAAATTCTAAGTCTTCATCGAAAGATAAAGAAATTCCTAATCCATAGAACCTTGTTCACATAGAGAAACATGTGGTAAAGACAATTCCTTACATGCTGACAGGTATCTATAAGAAGGCATCACACAATCCTAATATTAGAGCTACTGACAACTATTCTATCATTAAGGATTAGGCTCAAAATCCAAGTTCTATGTCATCTCTTAAGGTCCTCCAAAGTTTCCCATCGCAATGGAGCGTTTTGTTTTCTTCTTTAGGAGATATAAAAACTTTGAATTCTCAGGTTGTTAAGCTTGATGTATTGGATGTCAAGCCTCATATTCCCTATAATATTTCCTTCCAGATAAATGTGGTTCATTCTAGAAATACTATTGGTAGGATAGTTGTGGATGAGGGTGCATCATCTTGTTCCATGGATATATCTTGTTGGAAATCATTGGGCTCTCTAGAACTTTCCTCATCACCCACATTGATTGTTGGTTTTTATAAGAGGTCTTTCAGACCATATGGTATTATTCCATCCTTTCCTAACTAGTTTATAGGGAAACAAATTTATGTGGAGGTTTAAGTAGTCGATGCCTCCATCGATTATAACATTTTGTTAGGACATAACTAAACATATGCAATGACCTCTATTGTATCTTTTTGAGTGTTTTGTTTTCCTCATGAAGGAGATATCGTTACCATTGATCAATTTTCCTTCACTTGAAACAATCCAAATTCACCTATAGGATTGAATATCGCTTTAATTGATAAGTCACATATAGTAATTGAGAATGTTGGAGTTAGTTTATATCCATCACTTATGGGTACTTTTAATGTATCGGATCCTACATTGTTCTTTAGTTCCACTCCAAATTCAATTGCTGAGGAGGTCCCTATTTCATGTGTAGATTCTTTCAGAACATCTTACCTCGAGGACCCCAGAGTACTTCCTTATCCATTAGATTTGGTGGAAGAGTCTCACCACTCCTAGAATATCTTACCATCGTCTGCAACAGAGATAGATTATCGTACAATTCAACAAAATACTATAGACAACGATCCATTATTTGATGTAGAGATGGATCTAACCACTCAGTCAGTTTGGGTTGTTGATTCCTCCACTTCTCAATATTTTCTAGATATTGTTATTCCTACAGATGAGGCCATACTTGAAGCCTTAGCAGGACATGAAAATCCTTGGGAAGATATGCATCATTTTTGTTATTTTCTTCCAACTATGGATAAGATTAAGAAAGAAGAGTTTCATGTTAACTTTCCTAAATATGTTGATTGACCATTGAATCCTTTGAATCAATAGGGAATTTATGCCAAATTTAATATGGCGAACATTTATGAAATGATATTGATCAATATCTATAAGAATCCTGACATTGTTGAGAATGTGTACATTGGTGCAAATTGTATTTATATAAAACTCTTCGAGGAATTCTATAATGTATTTGTTTGTTCGTATGATGAGATGCCAAGCATTGATCCCAATATTGTTGAACACAAGATTAAAACCTATGAGATCATGAACCTGCTCTTCAGAAAATTCATCTAGTCAACCCTCGGAAAGAGGCTTCTATCAAATCAAAAGTTGAAAAAACTTCTTAAGGCATGATTTACTTACCATGTTTCTTTAACATAATGTGTATCAAATCTTGTTCGTGTAGACAAGAAGCAGGGTAATCTTTGAGTATGTATGGATTTTAGATATTTGAATAAGGCTTGTCCCAAGGACGATTTTCCCACCCCATTCATCAATCATATTTTTTATGAGTGCGCAGGAAGTGAGATAATTAGGATTCATGGATGAATTATTTGGGTACAACCAAATTCAAATCCAACCTAAGGACCAACATAAAATTAAATTTATTTTTCCTTGGGAAACTTTCACATACAAAAAAATTCCTTTGACCTTAAAAATGTTGGAGCTACATTTCGGTGGGATATGCATTTATCTTTCCACAACATCAAGCAAATTGTTGAAGCTTATCTAGATGATTTATCGACTCGTTATCACGATAGGTGATATCATTCAGCTCACCTTTGCCTTTTGTTTGAATGATGTAGGAACTACAAGATTCAATTGAATCCCCATAAGTGTATATTTTATGTTAAGTCTGGATGACCCTTAGGGTTTATTATTTCAAACAAAGGGATCATGTTAGACCCTTTAAAGGTTGAATCCATTGTTAAATTTTCTTGTCCTACAAATGTTCGCCAACTTTAGAATCTCCAACGTAAATCCAATTTTCTCATATGTTTTATTCTTAATTATGCTAATATTACTAAAGGTTTCATGCGGTTATTAAACGAATGTGACTGATTTATATTGGATGACTCTATCCAAACTTCTCTTGAAGCTCTTAAAAATCCCTTATCAAAACCCCTTTGCTTAGTCCTACAGATTACACAAAGTATTTTTTTATATATATGGTCACGTCCAATTCCACAATTGGCATATATTTAGTTCAAGAAAATGATAGTTTTCAAGAACATTTCATCTATTACCTCAATCATTCTTTAGATGGAAATCAAGTAAAATATTCTCACATAGTTAAGTTAGTTTCAAAGTCTATGTTTGTAGTCTAGATACTTTGACATTACATATTATTGTGTAATACCACAGTAATTACATATCTCAACCCATTTCAATATGTTTTGACATGACAAATAATAGGGGGGGAATTTAATAAATGGATTGCTATCTTGCAAGAATCTGACTTAGAGTTTTAGTCTACTAATTCTAAGAAATATTTGGCCTTTGTCAAAATTATCTCGAAGTTTCCTAGTGAAGAATGCGATAATATTGAATGTGACTCATTCTATGATGAACATATTTTTCTCATCTCTTCATCAAATCCTTGGTATGGAGATGTTTTGATATATATTCAAATTTTGAAGTTTCCTCTGTATTTTTCATTAGATGAGCAATGCTGGCTTCAACATAATGCAAAGAATTACCCCACCATTGGCAATACTTTGTATTTATTCCATTATATGTCATTGTTTGACTCATAAAGAAGTCAAGTCAATTTCAAATGACTCTCACAGTGGAGCCTATGGAGGTCATCTTTCTGGTCTTGTGATTTCCTAGAAAAGTTTGTGTGGTGGATATTTTGGACAACAATATTTAAATATTTCATTGAAGCAATTGAAACATATCATGCTTTCCAAATATTTACTAAAAACATGCATGCACATCCTACTCATGTGTTTCTTGTTATCATTATAGGTCCCTTCACCAAATGTGGGGTTGATTTCACGACTTGCAATAGAGTTTATCCTAGGGGAAATACATATATCATAGTGGTTCTCGACTACTTTATGAAATGGGTGGAAGTAATTCCTAATTTCAATAGTGATGGGGGAACCACCACTTATTTTGTGTTCAATTAAATGATTGTGAGGTTCGATATCCTGTGTGAACTCGTTACTGATATGGTAAACATTTTCAAAACAAAATGATGATTGAATTGGCCACCAAATTTGGATTTAAACAAGAACATTATTCATCATTACACCCACAAGATAATGGTCAAGTCGAGATTGTCAACAAAACTTTAAAAGCCATGCTTGAACAAATAATTAATGTGAGTAGATCTAATTGGCACATTATTATATATCATGATTTATGGGATTACCGAACGACCATTAATAATGCTACAATATTTTATCCTTGCTCAACTACTTGGATGATTTATTCTTCTGCTAGTCAGCGAGTTGCCTCGAGAGGCACCTGTTTAGGACCAACCACCAACAATATGTCCTAGTACAGTGCCATGATAGAACTCCTTCATGATTCCCTTTTAAATGGTATCTTATCTCTAAAATTTCATCTTGATTACTATTGAT
>LPNX010554271.1:38148-69128 GCA_001517045.1 Pseudotsuga menziesii
ATATACATATATACATATATACATATATATATATATATATATATATACATACATACATACATACATACATACAAGAGTCTCAATGTATAAAAGTGTATACATCCTCAAAACATATGGATCTAATCATTTTCAAAATGGGAGGCATCATCCCCATACATACAATCGAGAGTACTTCTAAGGGTCACATAAACCCTATCCCCTATGGTAGTACATGATCATAATGGACACCCTCCCGAAAACATGAATCCAAAATACTGGCACTTCGACTATCTGTCGTTGCACTGTCTCTAGTAGATCCTCAAACTTGGTACTAAGATTCCCTTTATCCGGTTCATCAGATTAGTTCTAGAATTCTCAAGTGTTACAGAATCATTAAGATATTCCCACTCCCGTGTCTTGAACCTGTAGAAGGGAAGTCTTGTAGGATGGGACAGTCCTATATCTATCACAATTGTGGAAATGTAATAGTATGGATTTGAAAAACATGTATTTTATTTTCATATTTATAAAAGATATATAAAAATGAAATAACTATGAAAATAGTTTAAAATGAGACTCACCAATCGCACTTAGTTTGATTCCAGTGGGACACCATTTCAAGGTCACATCTGAATTCAATCCCCTGATATGTGTAGTGATTGATCACTATGATGTAACACTCCCACCAAGAAAATAATTCATCATTGAACGGGTTGGTAACTTGCCTATCCCAAAGTCATAAAATCATGCATGTCCATTGAATCATGGTAGGATCCAAGAGAGAATGTTGTTCAACCAACACTTATGGACTAATAGTCAACACCCTATCAAATAAGAAGCTACAAAGGACATTGTAGAAACCAAAGTTCTTTTTCTTCCCCTCCCTGCATGTCGAGAGATGGGATTTTAGACATCCCAATAATGCAGCACATGAATTGAAAACTCTGGGTTCTAAGAATCGCATTGCATAGAACATATGAATCCTCAAGACTTGGTGCAGTGATGTTGGTCATGCGACCTATACAATGGTCAACAATACAATATTGAGCCCTAATTTCACTGTATGATGGATCAAAATATATGATCCAACATTTTGGGCTATAGGGACACAATACATAGCCACATACTCCTCGATTTTAATACCGTCGACACTTTGAGCTTTGAAGCTTGACACCTCACCTTGGTAGGAAATACCAGTGAGAAAATATATGTCCTCAATCTCTATTTTCAGAGGTTGAGCATCCAACCTAAATATTCCACCTCCATATCATAGTAACCGATTAGTAATTGAAGCATTCTCCTTTGAGCCCAAATATTTGTTACTTCAAAAAATTTCTTCAAATCACATTGGCGGATATTCATGTTGAATTTTGATCTTAATGGTGGAATTATGGTAGTACTTGAATCAAATGAATAATCAGAAGAATAAAAATTCATATGAGACATAGAATTTACCCTAGGGAAACCCTCTAAAACATGACAAAGAAAACCCCAACAAATATTCCTTAGTATAATGATAGAGAGAAAAGAATGTCTTTAATGTCTTTACAATGAGAAGATTACATCAAGCACCTTTGGTGCAAAATCATAGATAAATAGTAAGTACCCCTGGTGCAATATCAGAGCAAGAGAGAGCATAGATAAAGAGAAGAACTCAACAATTTGTCCAACACACAACCAATTCCCTATATTGGTCTCATGCACAATTTATTTCAAGAGAGATTCACTCTTCATCTTAATCACCTCAAATATTGCATAACAAGTGTGTCATACATCTCATTCTTGGATCAATTTATTGACTTCTGACCTCAGGGTGAACTCTCCTTCTAGCTAGATGTAATCCCACTTAGTTAGGTGGCTATCTCAATTATCGTAACTCAAGTTTCACCATGCAATCACTTAGTTAATTAGATATTCTTCTTTAGGATGAATTCGCCCCTCAACCAGACGATACACTACTTAGTTAGGTGGCTAACTCAAGTGTCTTCATGAAAGTGCCATAACTCAAGTGTCGTCTATTATTTTGTCTCAATTGTTGTAATGCATAACACTTGAGTTAACTAGATCTTATTTATTAACACTTAGTTAACTATTTTAATTGTAGTTATTCTTTATAATATCACTAAAGTGAACAATTCGAGTTCTCCTTTAATTAATTGAAGCCTTCCTTGTTAACAACACTAAAGTTAACAATTCGAGTTCTCTCTTATTAATTGAAGTCTTTATCATCACTGAAGCGAGAATTTTGATTTATCTCTAATATCATTACATTGTATCTTTATCTCTTGACTTGTCTACATGGTCCACATGTTCCAAGTTTAATTTATCTATCATATCAAATATACCAAGGAGATTTTTCCACTGATGTGATAATCTTATTTTACTATTGTTCCAAATGGTAATATTGCTAAAGTAATTCACTCTAGAGTTGGCCAGCCTCTAGAGGAGACTTGATATATTATCCATCTTGAATACCATGGCTAGTAGTACATAACACACCATTCATTCTTTGACATGCATAGCATTACCTCTACACATGAGGCACTACCTCAACACATGAGGATATTTCTTGGAATATAAGACCTTATCCTGGACAAGAAATATTGTACAACACCATCACTTTGAAATACAAATAACTTACCTCAACACATGATTATTAACCGTTACACATAAGTCTTAATCATTCTTGAGTCCAACTCAAGAACATACTCCAAGTTTCATGAGTCCAACTCGGGCTCCCAAAGGGAATACCTCGACACACGAGGCTCAATCTTAGTGCACAAGATTGACTTGGAGAATGACTCATGATGTTGTAACTTTAACACTCTATCTGAGTGAGGGAGGCATTCTCTTCCATACCAAGTTTGTATAGAAAGTACCTATATTTCATCAAGAACAGAGTATTAGTCAACATATATATTATATACACATCAGTAACAATGTATTGAATTCTTACGACACCTCTCTATACCACGTATCTGATGTAGTGGTATTTCCTCTCAACATGCTTTGATTTATCATGAATCATAGAATTTTCTGAGAGATTAATGCATCTTTGATTGTCAGAGTGAATCACTGTAGTCACAAGCTTCCCACCGAACAACCCAATAAGTAGCTTCCTAAGCTACATAACTTCTTGACAAAAGACACTAGATGTAATATACTATGCTTATGTATTATTCTAGGATACATATCCCTTCTTCCTACTATACCAAGAGATCATAGCTAATCCCAATCTAAAACAAAATACAAATGTATTATTTTAGTTCACAATACAATAACCTCAATCAGTGTCGGCATAACCAAGAATCATCACTCATACACTGGATGCATATTGGATTCCATAAGCAATAGTACCTCGAAGGTTTCTAAGCACATGCTTGGAAACAACCCAATGTATATGTATTGGATCAGACATGAACTGGCTCAAGATACTCACAACATAACATATTTCTAGTATACTATTTATCAAATACATCAAGGAACCAAAGAGATGCCTATACATGGTAGGATCTGTTAGATCTGATCTGGAATCTTACTCGTGTAGTTTCTTCAGATTAGAAACCATTGGTGTAGTCATGGATTTGCAAACCATTATACCAAACCTACACAACACATCAACTGTGTACTTTACTTGTGAAAGAAAGGTAATCTCATCTTTCCTTTGTCATACTTTCAAACTAAGAAAATAGTGCATAAGACCATAGTCCTTCATTTCAAAATCAGAAGTGAGATCCCTCTTACACCAAGCTATCTTTTATTTCTCTCTAGTAAGGAACAAGTCATCAATATAGAGAACCAAGAACAGTGGTTGGTTCTTCACAAACATGAAGCACAGGTTAGGGTCAACTTCACTTTTAGATAATCCCAAAATCTGAAGATATTTTTCAATCCTTGAATATCGATCCCTTGGGGCATGCTTAATTCCATACAAGTATTTCTTAAGTTTGCATACATGGAACTCCTTCGCATGAACTACAAACCCATCAAGTTTTTGTATGTATACTTATACCTCAACTTTAGAATTGAGAAAAGTAGTCTTCACATCCATTTGTTGATGCTTCCACCCTAGGATTGAGGCAAGTGAAATCATGGCTCAAATAGTGGTATACCTAGCCACTAAAGTGAATGTATCATCATAGTATATTCCTTATTTTTGTTAGAAACCAAGATCCAAAAATATTTCTTTATATTTCACAATACTACCATCAGTTGCATGTTTCATTTTATAAAATCACTTGTAATTTCCTAAAAATTTACCTTCTGGTTTAGAAATAACTTCCCAAACATCATTTTTCATGATGGATTTGTATTCTTTGACCATGTCATCTTTCCATACCTATTGCTTAGAAACTTCCTCATATGTGGTGGGTTTTGAATCAATGATGTGACTCATCTTTGCTACATATCCAAGATATCTTTAAGGTCTCCATCACTCTCTAGATGTGCGTGATGGTGCTCCATGCTTTTCCGTCTCTTATGGAATGTCTAAACACCATAAAAATATTCTCGTAATAGGAGGTTCATTAGGATATTTTTCTACTAGTTCTATTGGTTCTTCAGGATCAAGCAGATATAAGGAGTCTTCTGGATTCTTCCTTTTAACATCTAAATAAGAAGAACCAAAAATTGGATCCCCCATAAAGGGAGTCTTGTTTTCCTCCACAAATGAATCATAATGAAGTTATTTATGTTGATTGTATGACATCAGGAGTCATTGTCCAATACCTGTGAGGTATCAAGTTAGGACATTGTGGTGTATCAAGTATTAAGTCTGCTCATATGATTTAGGTGGTGATGTTGTATTGTAGATATTGTGAGGAATATCAAGCCGTTGTGAGTAATATCAAGACTGGTTTTCTGTTGTATTAAAATTGTCGACTTGTGTTGTATCAAGTCAATGAATCTCGTAGACTATACCCTATGAGAATGGATCTCCAATTGTGGATATGACTTTTGTTGTACCGATATTGAATTCTTGTGTTGTAACAAGGCTGCGAACCTCCATTTGTTGAGGTGGTTATACTATGTGATATATTTCTAGTCATGGTCGCTAAGTAATATAAGTCTCCTTTAGGGCTTAGCTACCCCTAGAGTGAATTAATTTAGCATATGACTATATGGCCCGGGGTAATATATATGATGATCAGAAGGTATGGAATAATTATTGTTATATGGACCATGCATTAATTAATTAATGATAATGAGACAAAGCATAGATAAAGAGAATTCAAATTTCCCATGAAAATGTCTGAGTGAACTCAAGTTATAAAGCTTCAGTAAAATATCAATGCCTCAATCAAAGCATTGGTTGAAATATTGATGAATGTAATCGGTTAAGTAAAGAAGAGCTTAATGTTCATCAATCATCATGAATCGGTTAACTAAAGAGATCCAAGAAAAATTTAATAATAGAAATTGTGCATGGATGACGCTAAAAGTGAAGCACTGATGAAACTTAAGTTAGCCTATTAGCTAAGTGATCAACAATTTAGTTAAAGATTGAGTTAAATCAGTTATCATTTAGCTCAAATAAGTTAACATTCAATTAAATTCAGTTAAATTTCAATTCAAGTAAGTTAACATTTAATTCAAGTCAGTTAACATTCAGTTGAAGACAATTAACATTCAGTTCAAGTCAGTTCACTTTCAAGTTAAAGAAAATGAACATTCAATTCAAGATAATTGAGGAAAGGAAGGGCACTAATGTTTGCATGGAGGAAGTTCAAGTTAGCTCCTCCTTGTGAATGCACTATGTGGTGCTCTCATTATTTTTACTTAGCCTCCTATATGCTAAATTTTGTATGATATGGTTTTTGTCTTGTTATTAATATGATATAGGCATATGTAAATTTTAACACAGTTGTACACAATTGTTTTTGTAGGGTTACATTTGATCTCTCTTTTCTACTGCCGTGGCGATATCTCTTATCGGGAAATATGATTATGTGTTGTAAACCATTCTCTGAAAATCTATCTATCATACTCAAATAATTGTTGGATTTTTCATCATCTGTGTTTGGAGGTTTTTCCTAGGGTATATCTTGTCTCTCATGGTTGATTGATTCATATGGATTATTTATCTAGATGAATTATGTGGATGATATATTTATGATATTTATATGTGGATGATATATTCATGATATTCATATGTGGATGATTTATGAAGTACATATGTGCTAATAGTGATTGTTAAAAGTTTCAAAGTTCAAGTTTCTCTAATTTTGCTCAAAAGATCAACACTTTAGAGTGCTTGAGGTTAGTCTCTTCATGAAATGTTACATATCTACTAACTTTAATGTGCCATTTCCTTGGAACATATATTCTATAATATTTAGAGGATTCACTATACCCAACAAATGCACCTTTCTTTCTGGATGGATCCATCTTTGTCCTCTTATGTTTCAGCACATGGATGTAGACAGGACAACCAAAAATATTCAATTGTCAATATCTATTTTTTCACCAGTGAAATTTTTTTTAGGAGTCTTCTCTTCTTGGATATCATGTAGAATTATGTTTTGAATATAAATGATAGTTCTAGAGGCTTATTCCCATAAGGAGGTGGGTAGATCCTGGTCACACATCATAGCTTTTGCAACCTCACGTATTCTTATGTTATTTCTTTTAGAAACCCCATTTTGTTGAGGTCATAAGGTATAGTCAGTTGTCTTCGTATTCCTACCTCTTGGTAGAAATCATTAAAGTAATGAGACTAAAACTCTCCTCCATTATCATATCTCAAAGCATGAATGTAATTTCCAGTCTAATTCTCAACTAGTGCTTTAAACTCTTGAAATTTGTTGAAAGTTTCACTCTTTTCCTTTAGAAATTAGATACATGACTTGCGAGAGAAGTAATCTATGAAAATCACATAGTACAGATAACCACTCAAGGTTGGTGCTGACATATGACCAAATACATATGAACAGAACAATTCCAGGATCCATTTGGATCTATTGGTACTACATAGAAATATATTCTTGATATTCTTACCAATAGTGAAACCTCTACAAATACTATCATACTTAGATTGAAATACATGCATATGTTTTACCATCTTCTGCAAGCCATACAATGCTTTGAAATGAAAATTCCCAAGCCTCCTATTCCAACATTATGAGTTGTTCTCTAAGTCAATCTTGTGCACTAAGATTGAGCCTCGTGTGTCGAGGTATTCCCTTAGGGATCTTGAGTTGGACTCGTGAAAATTGTAGTATGTTCATGAGTTGGACTCAAGAATGACTAAGGCTTATGTGTAATGGTTAATCCTCATGTGTTGAGGTAAGTTATTTGTATCTCAAAGTGATGATGTTGTACAATCTTTCTTGACCAAGATAAGGTCTTATATGCCAATAAATATCCTCATGTGTTTAGGTGGTGCCTCATGTGTAGAGGTAATGGTGGAATTATGGTAGTACTTGAATTCAATGAATAATCAGAAGAATAAAAATTCACATGAGACGTAGAATTTACCCTAGGGAAACCCTCTAAAACATGACAGAGAAAACCCCAACAAATATTCCTTGGTATAATGATAGATAAAAAATAATGTCTTTACAATGAGAATATTACATCAAGCACCCTTGGTGCGAAATCATAAATAAATAGTAAGTACCCCTGGTGCAATATCAGAGCAAGAGAGAGCATAGATAAAGAGAAGAACTCAGCAATCTGTCCAACACACAACCAATTCGCTATATCGGTCTCATGCACAATTTCTTTCAAGAGAGATTCACTCTTGACTTTAATCACCTCAAATATTGCATAACAAGTGTGTCATACATCTCATTCTTGGATCAATTTATTGACTTTTGACCTCAGGATGAACTCTCCTTCTAGCTGGATGTAATCCCACTTAGTTAGGTGGCTAACTCAAGTATTGTAACTCAAGTTTCATCATGCAATCCCTTATTCAATGAGGTATTCTTCTTCAAGATGAACTCACCCCTCAACTGGATGCTAGACTACTTAGTTAGGTGTCTAACTCAAGTTTCTTCATGCAAGTGTCATAACTCAAGTGTTGTCTATTTGTTTGTCTCAATTGTTGTAAAGCATAACACTTGAGTTAACTAGATCTTATTTATTAACACTTAATTAACTATGTTAACTGTAGTTATTCTTTATAATATAACTAAATTGAACAATCAAGTTCTCCTTTAATTTATTGAAGCCTTACTTGTTTTTTTTTTACTAGGGGAATCGACAATTGGGCTCGAGCTAGTACTCGCGTGACACAGGGTCCAGGGATCCATTCCCGCTACCACTATAACCCTAGGTGCCCCACACCCGCTGCAAGACATGGGACATAGGTAAACCCAGGTGGGATTGATATCGTGACCTCCAATTTACAATAAGTGACTTCATAACAACGGAACTGCCAATGAGCCACACCCATGTGGGCTATTGAATCCTTCCTTGTGAACAACACTAAAGTTAACAATTCGAATTCTCTCTTATTAATTGAAGTCTTTATCATCACTGAAGAGAGAATTTTGAGTTATCTCTAATATCATTACATTGTATCTTTATCTTTTTACTTATCTACATGGTCCACATGTTCCAACTCTAATGTTTCTATCATATCAAATATACTAAGGACATTTTTCCAATTATGTGATCTTCTTATTCTACTATTGTTCCAAATCGTCATATTGCTAAATTAATTCACTCTAGAGGTGGCCAGTCTCTAGAGGAGACTTAATATATTATCTATATTGAATACCATGAATAGTAGTACATAACACACCATTCATTCTTTGACATGAAAAGCATTACCTCTACACATGAGGCACCAACTCAACACATGAGGATATGTATTGGCATATAAGACCTTATCCTGGACAAGAAATATTGTACAACATCATCACTTTGACATACAAAGAACATAAATCAACACACGAGGATTAACCATTACACATAACTCTTAGTCATTCTTGAGTCCAACTCAAGAACATACTCCAAGTTTCATGAGTCCAACTCAGGCTCCCTAAGGGAATACCTCAACAAATGAGGCTCAATATTAGTGCACAACATTGACTTGGAGAATGACTCATGATGTTGGAACTTTAACACTTTGTCTCAGTGAGGGAGGCATTCTCTTCCATACCAAGTTTGTATAGAAATTACCTATACTTCATCAAAGATAGAGGCTTAGTTAAAATATATACTATTTGCACATCAATAACAATGTATTGAATTCTTATGACACCTCTCTAGACCACGTATCTAATGTAGTGGTATTTCGTCTCAACATGGTTAGATTTGTCATGAAACATAGGGTTTTCTAAGAGGTTCATACATCTTTTATTGTCAGAGAGAATGATTGTAATCTCAAGCTTCCCATCGAAAAACCCAGCAAGTAGCTTCCTAAGCTACATAACTTATGCTTATGTAGTAAGATCCCTTCTATGCTTATGTATTACTCTAGGATACATTTCCCTTCTTCCTATGATACCAAGAGATCATAGCTAATCACAATATAAAACAAAATACATATGTACTATTTTAGTTCACAATACAATCACCCCAATCAACATCAGCATAACCAAGTATCATCACTCCTACACTGGAGGCATATTGGATTCATAAGCGATAGTACCTCAAATCTATCTAAACACATGCTTGGAAATAACCTAATGTCTATGTCTTGGATAAAAAATGAACTAGCTCAAGATACTCACAACATAACATATGTCTAGTATACTATTTATTAGATACATCAAGGAACCAAAGAGATGCCTATACATGGTAGGATCCATTAGATCTCATCCGGAATATGACTCATGTAGTTTCTTCAGATTAGAAACCATTGGTGTAGTCATGGATTTGCAAACCATTATACCAAACCTGTGCAACACATCAACTGTGTACTTTACTTGTGAAAGAAAGGGTCATCTCATCTTTCCTTGATCATACTTCCAAACTAAGAAAATAGTGCATAAGACCCAAGTCTTTCATTTCAAACTTAGAAGTGACCTCCCTCTTACACCAAGCTATATTTTATTCCTCTCCAGTAAGGAACAGGTCATCAATATAGAGAACCAAGATCAGTGGTTGGTTTTGCACAACCTTGAAGTACATGTTAGGATCAACTTCACTTTTAGAGAAGCCCAATATCTGAAGATAGTTTTCAATCCTTGAATACCAATCCCTTGAGGCATGCTTAATCCCATACAAGGGTTTCTTAAGTTTTCATACATGGGACTCCTTTGCATGAACTACAAACCCATCAAGTTTTTGTATGTATACTTATTCATCAACTTTAGCATTGAGAAAAGTAGTCTTCACATCCATCTATTGATGCTTCCACCCTAGGATTGAGGCAAGTGAAATCATGGCTCGAATAATGGTATACCTAGACACTAGAGTGAATGTATCATCATAGTATATTCCTTATTTTTGTTAGAAACCACGAGCCAAAAATATTTCTTTATATTTCTCAATACTACCATCAGTTGCATGTTTCATTTTCTAAAATCACTTGTAATTTACTAAATATTTACCTTCTATTTTAGAAACCACTTCCCAAACATCATTTTTCATCATGGATTTGTATTCCTCAACCATGTCATCTTTCCATACCTATTGCTTAGAAACTTCCTCATAGGTGGTGTGTTTTGAATCACGGATGTGACTCATCTATGCTACATATCCTGGATATCTTTCAGGTCTCCATCACTCTCTAGATGTTCCTGATGGTGCTCCATGCTTTTATGTCTCTTGCGGAATGTCTCAACACCATAAAATTCTCCTCTTAACAGGAGGTTCATTAAGATATTTTTCTACTAGTTATATTGGCTCTTCAGGATCAAGAGGATATAGAGAGTCTTCAGGATTCTTCCTTTTAACATCTAAATAAGAAGAACAAACAATTGGATCCCCCATAAAGGGAGTCTTGTTCTCCTCCACAATTGAATCACAATGAAGCTATTTATGTTGATTGTACAACATCAAGAGTCATTGTCCAAGACCTATGAGGTATCAATTCAGGACATAGTGTTGTATCAAGTACTAAGTATGCTCATATGATTTAGGTGGTGATGTTGTATTGTAGATATTGTTAGGAATATCAAGCCAAGTCTTGTGAGTAATATCAAGACTAATCTTGTGTTGTATCAAGATTGTCGACTTGTTTTGTATTAAGTTAATGAATCTCATAAACTGTACCCTTTGAGAATGGATCTCCAATTGTGGAGATGATCTTGTGTTGTATCGAGATTGAATTCTTGTGTTGTATCAAGGTTGTGGACCTCCATTTGTTGAGGTGATTATACTATGTGATATATTTCTAGTCATGGCCACTGAGTAATATAAGTCTCCTTTAGGGCTTAGCTACCCATAGAGTGAATTAATTTAGCATATGACTATGTGGCCCAGGGTAATATATATGATCATCAGTAGGTATGGAATAATTATTGTTATATCGACCATGCATTAATTAATTAATGATAATGAGATAAAGCATGGAGAAAGATAATTCAAATTTCCCATGAAAATTTCTGAGTGAACTCATGTTATAAAGCTTCAGTAAAATATGAATGCCTCAATCAATTCCTCAATCAAGGCATTGGTTGAACTATTAATGAATGTAATCAGTTAAGTAACGAAGAGTTTAATGTTCATCAATCAGCATGAATCAATTAATTAAAGAGATCCAAGAAAAAGTTAATAATAGAAATTGCGCATGGATGACACTAAGAGTGAAGCACTGATGACACTTAAGTTATCATGTTAGCTAAGTGATCAACAATCAGTTAAAGATTGAGTTAAAGAAGTTATCATTTAGTTCAAATAAGTTAAAATTCAATTCAATTCAGTTAAATTTCAATTCAAGTAATTTAACATTCAATTCAATTCAGTTAACATTCAGTTCAAGGCAGTTAACATTCATTTCAAGTCAGTTCACTTTCAAGTTGAATACAATAAAAATTTAGTTAAACCTAATTGAGGAAAGGAACGGCGCTAATGTTTGCATGGAGGGAGTTCAAGTTATCTCCTCCTTGTGAATGCACTATGTGATGCTCTCATTACTTTTACTGAGCCTCCTATGCACTAACTTTTGTATGATATGGTCTTTGTCTTGTTGTTAATATGCTAGGCATATGGAAAGTTCAACACAGTTGCACATAATTGTTTTAGTAGGGTTACATTTGATATCTCTTATCTTTTGATGTGATGATATCTCTTATCGGGAAATATGCTTATGTGTTGTAAACCATTCTCTACAAATCTATATATCATTCACAAATAATTGTTGGGATTTTCATCCTCCATGTTTGGAGGGTTTTTTCAAGGTATATCCTGCATCTCATCATTGATTGATTCATATGGATTATTTATGGAGATTATTTATGTGGATGATATATTTATGAGATTTATATGTGGATGATATATTTATGATATTCATATGTGTCTGATATATTCAGTTGTAGATGATTTATGAAATACATATGTGCTAATATTGATTGTTAAAAGTTTTAAAGTTCAATTTTCTCTGATTTTTCTCAAAACATCAACACTTTAGAGTGCTTGAGGTTAGTCTCTTCATGAAATATTACATATATACTAAATTTAATGTGCCATTTCCCTAGAACATATATTCTATAAGCTTTAGAGGATTCACTATACCCAAAAATGCACCTTTCTTTCTGGAGTGATCCATCTTTGTCCTCTTTTGTTTCAGCACATGGATTTAGATAGGAAAACCAAAAATATTCAAGTGTCTAATATCTATTTTTCACCAATGAAAACATTTTCAGGAGTCTTCTCTTCTTGGATAACATGTAGGATTCTATTTTGAATATAAATGATAGTTCTAGAGGATTCTTCCTACAAGGAGGTGGGTAGATCCTGGTCACACATCATTGCTTTTGCAACCTCACATATTGTTCTATTCTTTATTTTAGCAACTCCATTCTGTTGAGGTCATAAGGTATAGTCAGGTGTCTTTGTATTCCTACCTCTCGGTATAAATAACTAAAGTAATGTGACTAAAAATCTCCTCCATTATCATATCTCAAAGCATGAATTTTCTTTCCAGTCTAATTCTCAGCTAGTGCTTTAAACTCTTGAAATTTGTTGAATGTTTCACTCTTTTCCTTTAGAAAAAAGATCCATGACTTGCGAGAGAATTAATTTATGAAAATCACATAGTACAGATAACCACTCAAGGGTGGTGTTGACATAGGACCACATACATATGAACGAATCAATTCCAGGATCCCTTTGGATCTATTGGTACTACTTAGAAATATATTCTTGATATACTTACCAATAGTGAAACCTATGCAAATACTATCATGCTTAGACTGAAATACATGCATATATTTTACCATCTTCTACAAGCCAAGAAATGCTTTGAAATGAAAATTCCCAAGCCTCCTATTCCATAGTTCACAAGGACTAACTATGTCATGGATCATGGATTTAATGAAATTTCTAGGAACTTTATAGAGACCTCCCTCTCTAACTCCAATCATAGCTGGAGAATTCAAGTCTGAATTTTTAGGCCACAAGAGCGCTTTGTTGTCCATAAAGATTACTTTGAAACCTTTATCTTCTATAACTGAAATAGACATGAGGTTTTTCTTTAGACCAATAACATACATAATATCATCAACATGGAGTACATATCCTAAATTCAACTGAAAATAAGTGGATCCAACTCCTTATATCGAATAGGTGGTATTATCCCCAATCTCCACTTGACAGGGCATGAAATTATTTTCCTTCATATCTGTGTTAGCATTCCTATATCTAGTCATGTTTTGATGCACTGCTATCCACCTACCATGTCTCAACACTAGTGGTAATTGATCCAGCTAGAGTTAAGACAAGTTAGTACTCCTTCAATGTCTCCTGGTCTTTGAAATAATTATTCTTGTTGGTTTATCTTATGTAGCAGTAGAAGCATGAAATATACTCTTGAACTTTCCTATTTTATTTGCATGATAGTCTCTTGCAAAGTGACTCTTCTTATTGGAGTTGAAGCATTTGAATTTAGACTTATCAAAGTTCTTGTTGTATTATTTTTTTCTTTTTATGAGGAAACTTCTTATGAGAAAATAATTTATTTCCTCTCTTCATCCTTTTTGTAAGAGCAACGTTCTCTTCTTTGGAGCAAGAAATTTTATTTGAATTCTCCTGTTGTCTTATAGGAAATCATGGAATAGTGTTTCAAAGTTTGGTTGCACTTCTCGATCATTTACAATGGCCAAGAATGTCTCCCATGAAAATGGAGGACCATGAATAGCATTATGAATGGGATCATCATCATCGACAATTACTCCAATACTCATTAGTTGATCTCTTACTCAAGAAATATTTATGAAGAAGGAATAAAATGTCTTGTCCTTCTCCATATTCAGATTATGAAGCTTTTTCTTCAATGATCTCTTCTGACTAGGATCCTTCTTCTCATAAATATTTTTCAAAGTATAGCAATCTTTTGAAGTCTTCAACGGAGTAATAACCGACATAAAATTTTATTTCATAGAATGATAAATGATTACTTTGCTTTGGGTTGATTCTTATTGAAAGCAATGCACCCAAAATTAGTAGTAGGATCTTCCACAACATTGGATACACATCCATCCATATCATGCTCTTCTAAAATATTCAAAATCTTGGCCTTCCAAGTATTGAAGTTTGAAGTTCCTTCAAGATAGTCTTCTAGTCTTACTGAGGTTGAAGCCATTATCCTTCATGTTAGAAAAGAAATTTCGCATAGCAATAAAAATTATACAATTAAAAAATTAAATAAGATGCAAACCTTAAACACATTACAAGAGAGACACAGATATAACATAGTTCACCCAAGAAGGGACACATCCACATATAAATTTCCAGTCCTTTATTATTATACCATCCAACAAAATGAAGGGATACAACCTGCAGCAACCCCGCTGCACTTCCTCTTCACACTCCCATGGTCTCTCTCACACAATCACAGATATTTTTTACAACGCTACAATACAATACACATCCTTATTAAAATGATTTCCTTTTATATGGGAATTACCATGGGAAAATACTGTGGGTCACCCAATACCATGGGTCCATAAGCCATTAGCCAACAAACATCACAAAATTTCTTTCAGGGGCCTGCTGGCCCCTAAAACCCCGTGGGGGGATGAATGTCCCACTGCACCCCCCAGCTGGAATGAGTGTACATTAAAACTAGGGTACAAACACAAATAAACAATAAAATCTCTGAATTAGGAAGATCAGGTTCCATAACCAACACTTCAAGTATTGTGCTCAATTTTTATCACTCAATATCACATAGGCTCACACTTTACTTCAAAAACTATCTCATTCATGCCCTAAGCTATGATACCAGGTTGAATTTTGATCTTAATTGTGGAATTATGGTAGTACTTGAATTCAATGAATACTTATAATCAGAAACATTCACATGAGACACATAATTTACCCTGGGGAAACCCTATAAAAAATGAGGGATAAAACCCCAACAAATATTCCTTATTAATGATAGGTAGTAGATAATGTATTTGTTAGAATATTCAACCCATATAGACATTAGGATTAATCATTATTTTATTCCCTAAGTTCCTAGACATTGTTATTTACCCCTAGTCAGTTTCCTAGTGCTAGTCCTCATTATTTTTATCATATAGACTATCTAATTATCATCCTATCCTTTTTTATCCATCCATGCATGAATATTTGGATCATGATCACCTTCCTTGATTCATGCAACTCTAGATTACTCATGGGAAGTTCTGACATCCTTTCTTAACTAGTTAACTGATTTATACACCCTCCTTAAATTTCACTAGTATTTTTGGAACTGAAACCCTCTAATGTTCCCTACCTGCCTACCTACCATCAATTAACTGCCACTCACACTCACTTAACTGATCTCATAAGGTGTTACAGGAAGTTCTATATCTAGTGGGTATTTTAAGTCTATCTAAGCCTACCACATGTGAGGAGTTCAACTTCCTCTTTAGACACATGAATTTATCCCTTGGAGATGTATTTATTTTGTACACTTATCAATAAATTAATACACAATCAGGTTTTATTCCATTGAATTATTTCTCTCATGTATTATGTTCAGTATTTTCTTCACTAGTTTTTCTCTTCATCTTTTTTGCACATCTAAGTAGGATTATTGTGCTTTAAGATACTTAGCTTATGATTTTTTGTTGCAAACAAGGATATTTAGAAATAACACATGGTATTAGAGCATAGGGATCTCAGTATATTCTTTAATCCTTAGTAACTTTAAAATGGATTTGGTATCAATTCCTCCTCTATCACCATTCAATTATGCTGAGTGGAAATTGAACATGGTTGAATATCTTAAGAGAAATGAGGTCTTTTATATGTCTATTAGAGTTGTGGCAATGTAAGAATCCAATTATGATATTTCTATTTGGTTCAATGACTTTGATAGAGAATATGGATCCATGTTTGTATCCATTCCTCCTAGGATGTGCTATTTCATTCACACTATTGAATTCCCAAGTGAAATATGGTCTGTATTGGACAAATAATTTGGCTAACAGACTAAACATATTAGTAAAAATCATTGGGATAGCATATCTGAAATCTCCTTGAAATATCCTCCGTCCTCCATTACTTCTCATGATTATAAAGTTGTGCAAGATGAAGAAATGACAGAATAATCAACGTATTTAATTTGAAATGTGAAATTCTTTTTGATGAGACTCCTTCTGTTGTTTCTATAGACGTTTTCGAGAAATTTGATGTCTCATATTTTCATGCAGTTGCTCTACAGGAGGATATTTGAACCTCCATTGTTGAAGAATAACTATATCTCCATACTTCTCAGTCATTCTCCTATGATTCTTCTATTCTAAATTTTGAGCAAAAGTTTCCAATAATTGCACAAGGAGATGAAGAGAAATTCAATTCCTCTCTCTCCAATCATGCTGTTGGTGTGAAAAAAAAATTATAATTTGGAAGAAATAACATATTTGGTAAGTGATGCATTTTTCCTCACTTATCCAATTCTTCCAAAAAATACGTGCTTAATTACTTGCACCAATTCTAAGAGTTTTATTAAAGAAGGAGAACATTGTGCATTTTCCATCTCAGTGGCACAGTTGGGACTTTTGTTCCTAGTTATTGAATTTGATCTCATCTTGTTTTGGTTGAATTTTAATTTTCAATGCTTCTCGGTTATACTTGTGACCGATCTCATCGGTTTTGGTGTGAAGAATCAAGCACCTCAAGTCTCTTTCAATTTTCTTGTTGGGGATTCTTTATCAGTTTCTTCTCATGAGTTTGATGATACACAATTTTTTGATTTCATGGATATTTTGGAAGTTGTATCATATTATGGAGCTCAATTATTCATTCTCCATGTTCGTCAACCTCCTCTTCTTTCCTATATAGTCACATGCACAATTCCTCACAGTACTACTAAATTTAGAGATTGCATTTGCTTGGACACTTTCTCCTCACATTTGGAGCTGATTTTACCTCACATGGTTCAATGTTCAAGGATGCAACATCTCAATTTCTTGGGTTTACCTCACATGGTTCAAATTCTCAAGCACCTTTTTCTCTTTTTTTAGATTATCTCAGTTGCTCTACATGTCCTATAATCTATTATGCAACTATCTATGTTCTTGATCAAGTTGAGAATATTTCTCTTATTCCCAAGAAGAAGATCCCTCCAGAAATATAATAGAGTTTGCACCTACATGGATTTGGAGTAGTTTATTTCTAGTGTTCCTCATGTCCATTTTTTAATAAGGATTTTCCCCATGTGGTTTTACCTTTTTCCTCAGTTTTCAGGTACAAATAAAATTTTAAAGTGTGACCTTATCCCTTGTTTTTGGGACCTAATATATTTTTATTTTTCACATAAGTCAAGATTAACGGGGGGTTTTATAATATTCAATCCATATATAAATTAGGATTACGCATTATTTGATTTCCCTAAGTTCATAGATCTTGTTATTTAATCCTAGTCAATTTCATGTGCTAGTCCTCATTATTTTTATCAACTGGACTATCTAAGTGTCATACTAGCCTTCATTATCCATCCATGCATGACTATTTGGACCAAATTCACCTATTCTCATTAATTTTAGGGATCAGGAGCAATTTCCTTGATTCATGCAACTATGGATTGCTCACGAGAAGTTATGACATCACTTCTTAACTAGCTAACTAATTTATGCACCCTCCTTGAATGCCACTACTATTTTTTGAGCTAAAACTCTCTACCTACCTACCTACCATCAGTTAACTGCCACTCACACTCAGTTAATTGATCGCATTAGGTGTTACAGGTAGTTTTAACTCTAGTAGGTAGTTTAAGTCTATCTAATCCTGCCACATGTGTGGAGTTCAACTTCCTCTTTAGGATCACAAATTTATCCCTTAGAGATTGTTTATTTTGAACACTTATCAGTGAATTAATACATAAGAAGGTTTTATTCCGTTGATTTATTTCTCTCATGTATTTGTTCAGTATTTTCTTCACTAGTTTTTCTCTTAATCTCTGTTGCACATCTAAGTAGGATTATTGTGCTTTAAGATCCTTAGATTATGATTTCTTATTTCCATCAAGGATATTTATAGATCTCACAATATTTACAAAGAGTATATTACATCAATAACCCCTAGTGAAATATCATAGAGAAATACCAAGAAGCCTTCCCCTGGTGCAATATCAAAGAAAGAGAGAATATAGATAGAGAGAATAACTCGGTAGTGTGTCAAACACACAACCAATTCACTATATTGGTCTCATGCATAATTTATTTCAAGAGATATTTGCTCTTAAATTTGATTACCTGTCACGTCCCCATCCCTCATACCGGCGAAGAGGACGCGACGAACACCAAGCATACGGGAAAACAGCCCCGTGAACATAAACAGGGAAAATTCAATGTTGAAATTAAAAACTTAGCATGATCCTTAACAGGATGCATAACCTCATCATACAAGATGGCATAACTCGTTAACATACAGCGGAATCAAACACATACATTTCAGCATTCACATGTTCATTATAATTCATGAAACAGTAGATTCATTACAGGGATGAAATAACAGCAATACTTATCTTTTGAAGAAGAATCCCGCAACCAGCTACGTCGCTGCAACGTTCCACCCAACCATAGGCCAGCATGCTCATCAATCTCTCAGCAACGCTGCCACCCCCGAGCTGGGCATGATTCCTCAAGGACTAAGGGGACAATGCAGGCTTACACATAGCCAAGGGACACAATCAGCAAACCAACACAACTGGGTTTAATAGGCCTTCAACAAATTGGCCAAGCCAGCACATTCCAAGGGTCAACCACTACATACTAGCAGCAAACAATCCCTTCATAGCCCTATGAAGAAGGCATAGGAAACCCAGGGATACTTCCCAAACAAACGATGAGCATAGCTCAAGCCCATAAGGCAACACGGAGTTGTTCTTGGCCCTACCGTGGCCAAAACAACTCAGTTGCAACCCAAACTAGGGTATATCAACAGCCACAACACACAATGAATGACAGTAGCAATCCACAGTCTCAAAACAGGGAGACTCAACCAACAGATTGGAAATCAACAATGGCCCAAAGCGAATTTGAGCACCACAGCCAACAAAACATAGGGAAGGCAACAGTACCAAACACAATCAGTGAGCACGGCTCACAACATGGGAAGATGACTCCAACGGTCTGTGCATGAGGGAACTTGCACCAGACCACAAAACGCAAAGGAAAACATACCCGATTCCCCTCTATGGAAAACGTGATGACCACCGATAAGCAGCTCCTCTCCCGACTGCGTGAGATCCAGCAGAATCACTGCCTGTGCGTGAGGATGAGCAGGACTTCCGCTCCTGCGTGAGAGTGAACAGCTCCACTCATGCATGTGGATGAACAACCAACATGAGGAGGGTGCAAACCCCAGAGAGCATGCATAGTAGAGGGCGTGTGAGGGAGAGCAGACCATGGAGAGAACGATCAGACTATGCGTGAAGGTTGGAAAATGTGGGAGAGAAGAGTGAATGCAACAGTGAGTGGAGTGGGCGCGTGGGCAAGGGACTGACAGTCCTTCCACCCCACTCCCAAAACATTAACTACCTCAACAACTGGCAGTCATAACTGCTTCAGCTACCCAAAACAAGACATTAAAGAGGTGGACAAGGGAAGGTGGTAAAACAAAACAAGGTGGCAACACATGGGTTTTTCCCCCATAACCAAGGTTTGACATCCCCCCTATTATCCTTCGGAATCACGCCCTTTTCATTCAACGTTGCACTGCCGTAGCTAGTTGTGGTTTTAGTTTTATTTGATGTACGTGTTTACATGATGTCAAATTATAAGGTGTCGGATAGCACGACATACCATCGGCAACTATCCCCATTGCTGAAACATACACAACCACATCGATGGTGGGGCTTTTGCCTTTAGCTCCTCACCACGATTAATTACATTATATACATCATGCAAATGGGGTCAAAATCGGGGACATTACATTCCCCTCCCCCTTGGAATAACACCGTCCTCGGTGTTCCATAACATATATACAATACATGTACAATTGCACATCAAAATTTCAAAATTGCAGATCTATCCCATGTTCAATCATTTACTTTGAACGTTCAAGACCAATCCCCTCGGCTTCCATGGACTTATCTTGCTAGTTCTCAGCTTCCAGCTGATCCCGAAGTCTAGGAAATTTGTGGCTATTTCCCTCATCATGTTCCCTCATCGGACAGTCCCAACGTAAATGATGTCCTCTGCATCTCCAGCATTTCACTGGTTGCTTCATCTTTACCTGCTCAATTTCCTTTGAGTCTTCATGCCTGGACCGTTTCCTATCGGGTCGCTTGGACAATTGTCCTGTTGCTGATCCACCTTCCTTTCCTTCGCCAATTGCTCCCAGAAGGATTTTCACCTCCCTTTGCAAATCAATAGAGTCTTGCAAAATCTGGGGGTTCATCTCATTCTGCCTTCTCTGTATCTTGAGCATCTCCCCAAGATTCTCTTGGGTCTTGGAAATCATTTGAATAAGACTTCCAGCTAAGTCCAACAACTTTTGATCTGCTGCCATATTCAATGTGCGCCACCTAGTTTCACTTTTCTCACCTGTGAAATGCACCATTGAAATTATATCAGACCAAGCATAATATAGACATTAAAATCAGTTAGTTAGTTACCCAATTGGCATGACAGTCCAAGTCTTATCAAGGAGACTTTCATATTTTTCATGCCTTCCCCCAACAGGCACATGAGCTCATTCATGTCCATTCTTGGGCAGGGAATTAACCATTCCAGCATTCACAATTTACTTTAAGCAAATACACACATTTCATTTCAATCATACATGCATTAAACAATCCTTTGTTTTCACAATGCATAAATGTATATGTATATATATAATCAAAAGGCAAGAGAGAGCAGTAAGAGTTTTTCCCCTCTTTATTTTGTTCCATCCTGGAACCCACACCATCACTATGGCTTTTCATGCTCTCAGCCTCTTTCACTTCACTGTGAATGCTGGACCAATCCTTCTTGGTCATGACACTTAGTGTCTTTGGTCTATTCCAGACCTCTAAACCATGGAGTCTCTCCACATGGTTTGTCTCGGCTACTAGGACTCCCCCATTTTACTAGCACCTTTTTCATTACTGCTCAACTCGAGCTTTCCAGGATAGTCACATGTCCACATGCATCTCTAGGATGCTCTCATAGTCCTCGCTTCCAGTGACACCTATATCCAAACATTGAATGAATTCACATGTTTAGTTTATTCTCATCGGTTTTATCTCTAGAACAAGAGCTTAAAACATCCTAACCAAATCATATACAGATGTATACTCATAAACAAAATAATCCAATACTTATCTATATTGTGCATTTCTTCGTTCGTCCACAGAATCTTGCTTCGCCTTGCAAGCCTTGGGATTGCCTATGGACTTAGATGTTAGGTCAACATGCCGGCTGCTCCACAACATCAAATAATTAATGTCCAGCCAGTACATTCTCATGTCAACTGGGCTTGGAACTTTACCATGACCATTTCCAGGTCTAGGATCTACTATGGATCCTCAGGCATATCACAGCCCAACATACACTTATACCAGCACACACTTATATCAACATACACTTATATCAACAATAACCCTTACTCCGCAACCCCTCACAACAACCATTTACCATTTACCTTTACCTTTACCTTTACCTTTAGCCTGTCCACACAAGCAACACAGGAAATACAAGCAAACTCATTAGCGTTATTGCTTAAAAATCATAATCATATTTCTCATCATTCACTATCAAGTATTGAGACACCAGGAGTGCGTCCACTCCCTAGGGTGTAATCAATATTGACAACCCTTTCATGATTCGACATCGGAAAAGTGTGCACCCTTTCCTGGTGTGCGCCATGTAGGCCCTATTCATACTCAAGCAATCAGTCATCATGGAAATAATTCAAAACATGTTCTGCGTATGGAATTTTAACAATTCGACATGCATATTCTTAGCAAGGGTTACAGAACACTTATCCATTTGTCGTCGCAGTATGCCTTTGTTAAGGAGGAATGGAGGCTCCTTTTCTGAGTTAACAGCCCCTTAGTTTGCCACCCCAACTCCTTTTTACATTTCATATTCATACATGTCTTACCGACATAACCCATACCATCTCACTCATGTTATCACCAAACATGTAGTGCAGATGAGACATTTTCAAAATGTCCAATGGTGTTTCAGCCGAAACCCATTTCCAAGATAAGAAAAAACCTTCCCATGAAGTTTGGCTTCTGCAGGCCATCACACATAGTCTTCCTGCAATGTGTACCCCTGACACATTCATCAAATATCCAAATAGTCAATCA
This sequence comes from Pseudotsuga menziesii, assembly GCA_001517045.1. Taxonomy (NCBI): domain Eukaryota; kingdom Viridiplantae; phylum Streptophyta; class Pinopsida; order Pinales; family Pinaceae; genus Pseudotsuga; species Pseudotsuga menziesii. The sequence continues at coordinate 60,977 of LPNX010554271.1, forward strand.
TCACCTGATACTACAATCCAAATTGATCGTTCCATATCCAAGCAATGACATTAGCAATCAAATTCAATAAGAATTTGCAATTCTATCTACTACAGAAATTGACTTGCTCAATTGTGGGTTTCCTGTAAGCAGCATTACTATGCTAATTATAATTTTATGCTTACTATCATAATCATGAATACCCACTTACCATGCGTCCCTCCTGACACAATCTCATACAAGACAACAATGATTAGTAGTCGTTAGCACTTTCTTAAATCTGAAATCCACAATTCAAATTTAACAATTCATTATGCCTATCAACTATCTTCACAACCATGAGAGTTCTTCTCATAAATGGTAGATTTTGGCATTGGTCAGGGTCTTACCTCTCACTACCATGCTCAAATAATATACCTCTCACTACCATGCTCGAAATAATCTACCTGAAACATAAGCTTCAAACATCCAAACACAAGCTTATGCAAGCCAGTAGTGACTAGTAGTTGTCAGCAATTTCTCAAATCCAAAATTCACAATTCGAATTTTAACAACCTATTATGCATATCATATTGTAGATTTTGGCATTGGTCAGGATCTTACCTCTCACTTCCATGCTCAAAATAATCTACCTGAAACATAAGCTTCAAACATCTAAACACAAGCTTATGCAAGCCAGTAGTGACTAGTAGTTGTCAACAATTTCTCAAATTTGAAATTTACAATTCAAATTTAATAAGCTCTTTCACATGATAGATTCTGGCATTGGTCAGGGTATTACCTCTCACTGCCATGCTCGAAATATTCTACATGAAACATGAGCTTCAATCAACCAAACACTTGGTAAGTCTGGATGCATATAACATTTTCATTGCTACAACCATCACTGAAGCATTTTCAGAATTTATAAAAATTCAAGTACTTCCAGCTGTTAGTCACATCGATATATGCAATCATTATCATACTAACATTTGCAGGGTATAGTCATATCATTCATGCAATTAAATGAAATGTTTAGATACTCCTTACTTCACAAGTGTATCATTCATACCACCTTTCTCTTCCAGAGAGCATTTCTGGCAGCCAATTGATCATGACTATCCTGCATTCATAACAGCCTTTGAAACAGTTCCAGAATTATCATTAATTCATCCTTTCAGCTGTTAGTTATTCACAAGATCACATGCATTCATCTCAATGCATTCAAACATACCAGGGCTAACCATGACTACCTCATATAGGATGCATTACTATAATCAATATCATCAACATATGTAAGCATGACACCTTTCCATATTCAAATTTCCACATGGTAGGAGGTCTCTTACCTTTACGATTCCATGGAATCTGTCATAAGCAACCTCTTACCTGCATGGGTCATACTTACACCCTTGACATGACCAATTTGGTTGGTCCTTTGTAAGAGATTGCATAATTTGTTCACCAACTTTTGTTATGGACTTGTTGCCTGATCCCTTTCTCCAAAGGGTTGCTGGTCACATTCATCAGTATCAGCAACATATTCAACTAGGTCCATGTCATAATTGGTTTTTCCACTAATTCCAACATCAAAGCAATGATTATCATTAGTGGTTCATTATAAATGTATAATCCTCAATATCCCATGCATGCAAACATATCCTCATACATTTCATGCATAAAAACATAATATAGTTAGCAAGAAAGGGGTTAAGGAAACTTCCCTTTCAAATCCCTCATCTTTGCATGGAATTCCTCTTCCATACAATAGTTGGTTAGCCTTCATAGTCCTTTCTACCCCTGGGCAGGCAACTGTCCATATTTGTCCATTTGATAGCAGCGGCCATCATTAGCACTTTGCTGCTTCATGCTCAGAATCTGGTAACTTACCCTTGTTCCCCACTGGATAATCTTTCCATCGCCTATCCACATGCTTCATTCCGACCTCGGATGTGAAAACCACGCCACTTCTAAGAGTGAAGACTCTCATCAAATCTCAGGAAAAACACACAACTGTATTTTGGCCCAGAATGCTAACTTCAGCCACCGCACTTCCGTTGCACCATTCGTCTTTTATGAATTTTGGGTTTTACTAATTTTCCCAAAACATAGGATTTTCTTTTCACAAGAACGACTGTATCAAGGGACGATGGGGGTCAAGGGGGCTTGCCCCCTTGTGGCTTCCCTGCGCCACTGTAGGGTGGTTTGAGGGTAGCGCCCTCGTTTTTTTTTTGTTTTTGTAAAACATTGGTTTTCGTGCAATCTGGCGCATAATATCATTGCCACTTTCTCCCTTTTCAGCCCTGAAAATTCACTGAAAAATAGCTGCAAATCCCACTGAAAAACATTCGAAATTCGCTAAGAAATCCTATCGAAAATTCCATATTTTCTCTTTGTAGAATCGGATCCCATTTTACTACTGAATTGGATCTTATTTCTACTATATCTCCCACAGAATCGGCTCCCAATTCCTCTAATTCCTCCTCAGAATCGGCTCCTCTTTCCACTATTTCTTCCGCAACGGTGGCTCTCGGAACCATTCTTTCTTCCGCAACGGTGGCTCTCGGAACCATTGTTTCTTCCACAACGGCGGCTATCGGAACCATTCTTTCTTTCGCAATGGCAGCTCTCGGAACCATTCTTTCTTCTGCAACGGCGGCTCGCAAAACACTTTCTCTTTTCGATCGGCGTTGGTAGCCTTTCTAGTCAGAAGCCGTAACGCTTTCGCTTCCACAACGGCGGCACACGAACCATTTTCTCTTCCGACGGCCAATCGTTACTTAGAAAAATTTTGAAATTTCTTTCACATCGGAAGGCTAGTTCCTTTCGCTTCCGCAACGACGGCTCACCAAACACTAACTTCTTTCGATCGATGAACTGATTTGACCGGCGTCGGCAGTCTTTCCACATTGGAAGCCTAATGACTTTGGCTTCCGCAATGGCGGCTCGCGAATCGCTAACTTCCTCCGCCAGTCAACGATTTCTGCCTTAGAAAAATTTCAACTTTCGGCGTCGGCGGTCTTTCTTGTCGGAAGACTTACTGCTTTTGGCTTCTGCAATGGTGGAAGTCCACTTCATTAACTCTTGCACAACGGCGGAAGTTAACTTCGCCAACTCTTCCGCAATGGCGGAATTTCACTTCGCCAACTCTTCCACAATGGCAAAAGTTCACTTCGCCAACTCTTCCGCAACAGCGGAAGTTCACTTCGCTAATTGTTCCGATTGGGGAACACTTAGACAAATTTTTCAAAATTTTGTCTTTCTTCTTTCCACCAAATATAACACATGTCGGTGGTCGAACCACTTTCCCGTCATTTGCTTAGTTGTTTCTTCATCCGCAATGGCGGATGTCGATCCACTAAATCCCTTCGATGGACACTTAGAAAAATTCCCGCGATTTTCCTTTATTGCTCTCCATCGGATGCGCTTCTGCCTAGACTTCTGCAACGGCGGAAGTCCGTTCCACTAATCCTTCCGCCACAACGGAAGTAAATTCCGTTAACTCTTCCGACTGTTTAGGCACTTAGGCAAATTTTTGAAATTTGCTGCCATCAAATTCCTGATTGCTACTGTTCTGCTGAACATAGAAGGTAATTCTACCCTCTTTCACTGCATCCTTCATGGCCCATAGAGGTCCATTGTTGCAACCTTTGCTCTGATACCACTCTGTCATGTCCCCATCCCTTAGACCGACGAAGAGGACGCGACGAACACCAAGCATACGGGCAAACAGCCCCATGAACATAAACAGGGACAATTCAATGCTGAAATTAAAAACTTAGCATGGTCCTTAACAGGATGCATAACCTCATCATACAAGATGGCATAACTCGTTAACATACAGCGGAAGCAAACATATACATTTCAGCATTCACATGTTCATTATAATTCATGAAACAGTAGATTCATTGCAGGGATGAAATAGCAGCAGTACTTATCTTTTGAAGAAGAATCCCGCAACCAGCTACGTTGCTGCAATGTTCCACCCAACCATAGGCCAGCATGCTCATCAATCTCTCAGCAACGCTGCCACCCTCGAGCTGGGCATGATTCCTCAAGGACTAAGGGGACAATGCAGGATTACACATAGCCAAGGGACACAATCAGCAAACCAACACAACTGGGTTTAATAGGCCTTCAATAGATTGGCCAAGCCAGCACATTCCAAGGGTCAACCACTGCATACCAGCAGCAAACAATCCCTTCACAGCCCTATGAAGAAGGCATAGGCAACCCGGGGATACTTCCCAAACAAACGATGAGCATAGCTCAAGCCCATAAGGAAACACAGAGTTGTTCTTGGCCCTACCATGGCCAAAACAACTCAGCTGCAACCCAAACCAGAGTATATCAGCATCCACAACATAGAATGAATGACAGTAGCAATCCACAGTCCCAAAACAAGGAGACTCAGCCAACAGATTGGAAATCAACAGTGGCCCAAAACAAATTTGAGCACCACAGCCAACAAAACATAGGGAAGACAACAGTCCCAAACACAATCAGTGAGCACGGCTCACAACATGGGAAGACGACTCCAACGGTCTGTGCATGAGGAAACTTGCACCAGACCACAAAACGCAAAGGAAAACATACCCGATTCCCCTCTATGGAAAACGTGATGACCACCGATAAGCAGCTCCTCTCCCAGCTGCGTGAGATATAGCAGAATCATTGCCTGTGCATGAGGATGAGCAGGACTTCCGCTCCTGCGTGAGAGTGAACAGCTCCACTCATGCGCGCCGATGAAAAACCAACGTGAGGAGGGTGCAGACCCCAGAGAGCATGCGTAGTGGAGGGCGCGTGAGGGAGAGAAGACCATGGAGAGAACGATCAGACTATGCGTGAAGGTTGGAAAATGTGGGAGAGAAGAGTGAATGCAACCGTGAGTGGAGTGGGCGTGTGGGAAAGGGACTTACAGTCCTACCACCCCACTCCCAAAACATTAACTGCCTCAACCACCAGCAGTCATAACTGCTTCAACTACCCAAAACAATACATTAAATAGGTGGACAAGGGAAGGTGGTAAAACAAAACAAGGTGGCAACACATGGGTTTTTCCCCCATAACCAAGGTTTGACATCCCCCCACCCCTTATCCTTCGGAATCACGCCTTTTTCATTCAACGTTACACTGCCATAGCTAGTTGTGGTTTTAGTTTTATTTGATGTGCGTGTTTACATGATGTCAAATTATAAGGTGCCGGATAGCACGACATACCATCGGCAACTATCCCCATTGCCGAAACATACACAACCACATCAATGGTGGGCCTTTTTCCTTTAGCTCCTCACCACGATTAATTACATTATATACATCATGAAAACGGGGTCGAAACCGGGGACATTACATTACCTCAAAGCCTTTATAACAAGTGTGTCATACATCTCATTCTTGGATCAATTTATTGACTTCTCACCTCATGAGGATGAACCCACCTTCCAACTAGATGTAATACCACTTAGTTAGGTGGCTAACTCAAGTGTCATCATGCAATCACTTAGTTAATTAGATCTTCTACTTTAGGATGAAATCGCCCCTCAACTAGATGCTAGACCACTTAGTTAGGTGGCTAACTCAACTGTCATCATGCAAGTGTTATCTTTTAGTTTAAATTAAGTGTCATGTAAAACACTTGAGTTAACTAGATATTATTTATTAACACATAGTTAAGATTTTTAACTAAATTTATTCTTTATAATATCACTTCAGTGAACATTTCGAGCTCTCTTATAATTAACTGAAGTCTTCCTTGTTAACATCACTAAAGTTAATAATTCAAGTTCTCTCTTATTAACTAAAGTCTTTATCATCACTGAAGTGAGAAATTCAAGTTCTCTCTAATCTCATTACATATTATCTTTATCTCTTGACATATCTAAATGGTCCACATGTCCCAAATTTATTTTATCTATCATATCAAATATACTAAGAAGAATTTTCCAATGATGTGATCATCTTGTTCTACTATCATTCCAAGTGGTCATATTGCTAAACTAATTCACTCTAGAGGTGTCCACTCTCTAGAGGAGAGATAATAGCTTATCCATATCAAAGATAATGTTTATTAATAGATCACATACCATTCATGCTTTGACATGCAAAGCATTACCTCAACACAAGACCTTAGCCTTGACGATAAAGAAAGTACATCATCATCACTTTGACATACAACTCATGAGACTTATCATTTACACATAATGCTTAGTCATTCTTGAGTCCAACTCAAGAATTTTCTCCAAGTTTCCAGAGTCCAATTTAGGCTCCCTAAGGCATTACGTCTACACATCACAATAGAAATTGAGCCCAAAATCCAACGACTGCCATGTCTGAAATTCGACAATGCCTTGTCGGATATTTGACATATGCATTTTTTTTGTCGTTAGTGGCATAACATCGAATATTCGACATCATGCCAATACTAATCGAAGATCTGACTACACCATCATCGAATGTCAGCCAGTTCTGCTGAAAAGAATTATGATTATGCTATCGAAATTCCGACACCTAAACGTCGAACATTCTACTTTATACTATCGAAAAGCCATCTACGCCTTGTTGAATGTCACTCATATCTATTACAAAAAAAACTTGCATTAACTGTCGAATTTCAGACGGTGCGACGTCGAATGTACGACACGTAGCTGTAGGTTTTGCGACAGAAATGGCATTGGATTTCCGACCCAAGGCTATAGCTTTTACGATGGCTATCTGATAGGCTCAAATTTTGGAGCTATGTCAGTCTCATCGGATGTCATTGAGAGAATATCGAAGATGTGACGGGCATGCTTTGGCTGATCGACGATTAATAGTGTCGAGTCTTCAGCAACCTCATCGGACATCCTCCAATTGTTGTTGGAAATCTGACAGGAAATTGTGTAATTAAAAAAAAAATTGAAAGGTTGCCATTCACCAGTTAGTTTACCCTTTGATTTCAAATGTTTTTGGATAATAACTTCATGACTGCATAACTAAAATCACCCAATGGAAGCAATGTGTATAGGCTTAAAAAAGTAACGTAACAACTTTTGTTTGTGACAATAGACATGGAAATCAATTAACCATTACATTTCCAAAATTACATTATAAAGAATAATATTGGAACATATTTATGTATGAATTTGTATGCAACTCAACCTATTTTGGAGGAAGGATGTTCAATCCCTAATATGGATGAAAACTTGAGTCCTTCACAAATCAAAATTACTCCACTATCTGGTGTTAGTTTCTTGGAAGGATCAAATACTCCAAGTTGTGCCGAGGGAACTTGTTCAAGGTCTATTCTCGATGCTTTGAGGCATCTGAGGCATGTCCTTGGTGGTGATTTTGATAGTCACTCCAAAAATATCGCATATGCAAAGGTGAACCAAGAGTCAAGATCACATGATTCTGGTCCACCCTATCCATGGTGTCTACATATATGTAAGAGATTACACTTTATCAACAGTTATGAACACAAATCACCCAGTAATGAATTTAGTTTGGGTGGGTTAGTGTGGGAAACAAATAATTTTAATTATATCTATAAGTGTCATTTATGAAGGGTACCACCTTGGAGTTAGTGTGCAATAAATTTAAAGTGGTAGGCTACAATTTATTAGAAAAATTGGATGATGATTTGTACTTTGACATATATATTTTTTATCATTTAATTACATTTGTATACACTTTTCATCTTAACTCATCCTTGCATTTCCAAAAACCATACATAGTAAATTTCAATACACAAAATACACTATATATTTGATATAACACACAAGGACTACATACAATAAGAATAGAAATAAACATATCAAAAAAATTACAAAATGCAATTTCCACTATGAAACAGACAATACCTTATCACCTTCAACACAATCGACTTTGAGAAATCCATGAAAAGCTGAAGCTTTTAGGTGAACATTCACATGCTTATAAGGGAAATTCTCCTTGGTGTAATAACATGTCAAAAGAAAAAAACAATAGTTTATCTAGGCTACCAAGATTCAAGAAATTCAAATAGCATAATAAAGAAAATGTCATATTAACTCACCCTATAGAAAATATGAGCAATATTACATGCACTATAGAGTAATTTGTGCACAAAAATAAACATAATCAATCCTACCATAAGATCCTGGAAACTACATTTTTCTTTTATCTAGACATCTCCATGTCTAGTGTGTGGAGTTAATGTTTTACTATACCTTGTGAT